>CM024756.1:158564046-158723680 GCA_014218235.1 Colocasia esculenta
TCAAGCTAGAAGCTAATACCGTCAGCCGGTGATAGGGACTGGGATACCGCTGCCACAAGATCATACACAAGTGACAGTTGGACATGAAATATATACAGTTGAGCCAATCAAATTCTTCATAGCTCGGCACGAAGATGGTAGACCGATTGTGTTCTACAAAGGAGAGCCGATACCCAAACAACCACCGCAAGATGACTTCGGTCAAAGACATGTCATGTCCGGGTCCCAAGAAAGGATTGGAGAACTTGAAGATATGCCACAATACATCAAAGATATGTGCCAAAAACAAAATATCCCCAGACCCAGAATAGTCTGAGGGGTAGATGTTTCAAGAACTGTGGTACCCTACAAATGTCAGGGGGCAACCGCCCTTCTCCCACAATGACCGAAGAGGTCTCGGATGGGAAACGCGTGAAGACCCTATGGTGCATTATGCAGTGAACATGGTCAGCATAAACCCTGTCACCATGAGCATGGGAATTGAAAAGCAAAGGGGGCAGAGCCCCATGGAAGATGAAAATGAAAATGTCCCTTGTCAGGAGCAAGAATGGGAAGTGTACATGACTAACACAGACGACGAAGAGGACTTCGTTGATTTAGAGCCTGCGCCCCGAGAATTGGAAGATGGTGGGCAGGCCACTGTAGATGAACTCTTAGAAATAAACCTGGGGGCACCAGACGATCCTCGTCCTGTGTTCATCAGTGCATTACTAAATAACGAAGAGAGACAAGCATATGAACAACTACTCTCACAGTTCAAAGATTGTTTTGCTTGGTCTTATAAAGAAATGCCGGGTCTAGATCCGTCCGTGGCCGAACATGAATTGGCTATTTGCCAGAGGCCAAGCCTGTGAAACAAACTCAAGAAGAATGCACCCAGAGCTGGAAAAGAAAGTTGTGGATGAGGTCAACAAAATTTTGGATGTCGATTTCATCGAAGACTGCATGTATCCAATATGGCTGGCCAATATAGTGCGGTAAAAAAGAAAAACGGGCAAGTTCGGGTCTGCATTGACTTCCGGGATCTAAACAAAGCATGCCCGAAAGATGACTTCCCTCTGCCCATAACCGAAACAATGGTGGACGTCACCACAGGACATGAAATACTGTCTTTCATGGATGGAAGCTCGGGGTACAACCAAATTCGGATGGCCGACAAAGACAAAAATCACACGGCTTCCGGTCGCCTAAAGGCATATTCAACTACAAAAGAATGCCTTTTGGCCTGAAAAATGCAGGCGCCACCTACCAAAGGGCCATGACCAAGATATTTGATGAAATGCTCCATAACTTGGTTGAATGCTATGTGGACGACCTGGTCGTCAAGTCGGAAAAGAAAGAAAATCATGTAGAAGACTTGCGCAGGGTCTTCGAAAGGCTCCGCCAATACAAGCTGAAAATGAACCCTATGAATGTGCCTTCGCGTGTCAAGTGGAAAATTTCTCGGGTTCATTGTTCGCTACCGGGGTATTGAAATAGATCCCGATAAGATCAAGGCCATTAGGGAATTGCCTTCCCCTAAGACACTCACCGAGCTACGCTCCCTCCAAGGTCGTTTGGCTTACATCAGAAGATTCATATCCAACTTGTCAGGAAGATGCCAACCTTTCTGTAATTGACAAAGAAAGGAGCCCCATTTATTTGGGATGAAGAATGTCAAAATGCCTTGAACAAAATCAAAGAATATCTCCTCAGCCCGCCCGTGCTGGGGGCACCCATTAAAGGGAAACCTCTAATTCTATACATTGCAGCTATGGATGCTTCACTGGGGGCATTACTTGCTCAAGAAAATGAAGGAGGTAAAGAACAACCCCTCTATTATCTCAGTCGGATGCTAGTCGGACCAGAGCACCGATATGCACCAATGGAAAAGTTATGCTTGGCATTGGTTTTTGCCGTTAAAAAGTTAAGGCATTATTTTGGCGCACAAAGTTCAACTCATCTCTAGATGTGATCCTCTCAAGTTCTTACTCAAACAGCCGGTCCTGTCAGGGAGGCTGGGAAAATGGGCACTATTGCTTATGGAGTTCGATATCTCCTATGTGCCACAAAAAGCAATTAAAGGACAGGGAATGACAGAGTTCTTGGCCGCCCATCCGGTGCCAGAAAACTCCCCCTGAACACAGAATTGATTGATGAGGAGGTGCTCCCCTCTCAAGAAACTTATGAAGCCAAGAAGCACAAATTGAATACTGGCAGCTATACTTTGATGGGGCCGCGCGAGCTTCTCTGAAGGCTGACGGCACATCGACAAATGTGGCAGGGGCAGGAATTGTCTTGTAACCCCGGAAAAAGGGATATTGCACTATTCATGTGCTCTTATGGAATCCCTCACAAATAATGAAGGGAATATGAAGCCCTCATAGTTGGCCTGGAAATCGCCTTAGAAATGGGCATAAGATGCATTAAAGTGTTTGGCGATTCACTGTTAGTCGTCAGACAAATATTGGGCATTTTTGAAGTCCGAAAAGAAGAATTAAAAGCCTACTTTGAAGCAGCTACAAGACTCAGCAACAGGTTCTATCACTTTAAAATAGAGCATGTTAGAAGAAGCCAAAATTCACAGGCTGATGCATTGGCCAAGCTCGCATCTGCTCTCAAACTCCCTCCCGAAGGTGAACAGGCGATTACCATAAGAAACAGAAGATTGCTTCCAAGCACCCTAAATCGACATGATGGTCTGACGACCTTTGAGGTAAATACATTGGAGAAAATGAAGGCCAAGAAGAAGATGATTGGCGCGTTCCTATCATCAAAATAAAAAATGGTTGGCTACCAGATAAAAGGGGGGAGCGAGTGCAACTATTGCGAAGAGCCACTTCTTACAAGCTGATAAATGATACATTATACAAGTTTACGCCCGAAAAGGATAAATCCCTACTGTTGAGATGCCTATCTCCGAAAGAAGCCAAGAGGATCATGCGGGAGGGCACGCAGGACTGTGCGGAGCGCACCAATCTGGCCCAAAAATGAAAATCAATATACAAAGCAAAGGCTTTTACTGGCCAACAATGTTTGCAGACTGCGAGCGATTCGCTCGAGCCTGCCCCCAATGCCAAGCCTATGGGCCCGTGCCAAGAAAACACCAAGCAAGCTCCATCCAACAACACCAACATGGCCGTTTGCTGAATGGGGAATGGACATAGTAGGCCCCCTCCTACATCATCCAAGGGGTATAAATACATTGTGGCTGCCACAGATTATTTCTCAAGATGGGCTGAGGCTGTACCTCTGAAAGAAACAACTGGAGAAGCGGTGGCTCGCTTTGTCCGACATCATATCATATACCGGTTCGGTGTTCCGAGTCGGATCATGTCTGACAATGGCACTCCATTCAAAAATCAGACAATAAACAAATTGATGCAAAATTCCACATCGAATGGAGGACGTCAACGGTCTACTATCCTCAAGCCAACGGGTTAGCCGAAGCCTTCAATAAAACCTTATGCAAGCTCATGGTCAAATTGGTGATGGTCGAAAGCGCGATTGGGATGAAAAGATGCATGAAGCTCTATGGGCCTATCGCACCATCTACAAAACTCCCACAGGATGTTCACCCTTTTCCTTGTTTATGGGCTGAAGCAGTCATTCCTGTGGAAATTGAGCTCTCATCCTATAGAGTAGCTCTCCATTATGGTCTACCTACTGATGAGGGGACCGAAATAGAAAGACGGCTTGAGGAGTTGTCAAATTTGGAAGAAAAACGCTTGGTCGCATACCTACGTCTTCGAAACTACCAGGCACGGATGTCCCGCGCTTTTGACAAGCTTCGTAAAGAAAGAGCTTTTAAAAAGGGAGACTTAGTCATGGTCAAACAAAAGGACGTCATGGCCTCTCGACCCAAGAATAAATTCATACCCAATTGGCTCGGTCCGTTTGTGGTTGACAAAGTATTTGAAGGTGGTGCCTACACGGTAGTCGACCAAGAAGGAATGTGATGTTTCGCCTCTAAATGGCAGACACATGAAACTGTACCATACTCCTGAGTGTGAGTACGTCTACACAATGTAACAGGTGGATCTGACTTTGGTACATACTGAAGATATGGCAAAGATCCTGTTACAAGATCTCAAAAAAAAAAAAAAAAAGAGAAGAAAAAAAGAAGAGGCTTAAAAATGAGCTGCTCCGGCAGACTCGATTCGTGCCCCTTCAGGATGAATCGAGGGTAAAAAGGCCTAAAAAAAAAAAACCCAGCTGAGGTGAAAACCGAAAGGGCGCCTCAGGCAAAATCGGGAAACCCCGCTGCATGAAAACCCGAAAGGGCATGCAGGCAAAAGCAAGAGGGGGCCAGTCATGGTGAAAACCCGAAAGGGCGCTATGATTGGTAATGTGAAAAAAAGAAGAAAAAAAAAGGGGGCTTAAAATGAGGTGCCCCGGTAGTCTCGATTCGTTGCCCCTTCAGGATGAATCGAGGGTAAGAAGGCCTAAAAAAACCAGCTGAGGTGAAAACCCGAAAGGGCGCCTCAGGCAAAATCGGGAAACCCCGCTGCATGAAAACCCGAGAGGGCATGCAGGCAAAAGCAAGAGGGGGCCAGTCATGGTGAAAACCCGAAAGGGCGCTATGATTGGTAATGTGAAAAAAAAACAGGAATACTTTCTCGACCTTTACTAGAGCGAGATCGAGTTATCCCGCATCCTTATAAGAGGGAGACGCAAGAGTTGTCAATGACGAAATAACCCCTAAGTTCATTCAAATGAATAATCAAATTAAGGGGCAACGACCGAGACAACGATGACGGTGTCTTCCCGCTTATAAGAAATATGGGAAATTCAACTCTGCTCAAGGAAAGAGAGAGAAAGAAACACCCGAACAAAAAAAAAAGAGAGAAGAGAGAAGAAAAGAAAAAATGACCAAGCCGTCAAGGCCAGTCAAAAAGCTCAAAATCCAACCTCTTGGCTAACAAGCCGTCCAGGCCAGTCAAAGGTTGAAATCCATGTCTTTTGGCTAACAAGTCGTCAAGACCAGTCAAAAGTCAAGCCCGAGTCTCTTGGGCTAACAAGCCGCCAAGGCCAGCCGAAGAGCTCAAAACCCAGACCTGTTGATAACAACGTCAAGGCCAGTCAAAGGTCGAAAACCATGATCTCTCGGCTAATAAGCCGTCCAGGCCAGTCAGAGGTTGAAATCCATGTCTTTTGGCTAACAAGTCGTCAAGACCAGTCAAAAGTCAATCCCGAGCTTCTTTGGCTAACAAGCCGTCAAGGCCAGTCAAAAAGCTCAAAATCCAGACCTCTTGGCTAACAAGCCGTCCACGCCAGTCAAAGGTTGAAATCCATGTCTTTTGGCTAACAAGTCGTCAAGACCAGTCAAAAGTCAAATCCCGAGCTTCTTTGGCTAACAAGCCGTCAAGGCCAGTCAAAAAAAAAAAGCTCAAAATCCAGACCTCTTGGCTAACAAGCCGTCCAGGCCAGTCAAAGGTTGAAATCCAAGTCTTTTGGCTAACAAGTCGTCAAGACCAGTCAAAAGTCAATCCCGAGCTTCTTTGGCTAACAAGCGTCAAGGCCAGTCAAAAAGTTCAAAATCCGGACCTCTTGGCTAACAAGCCGTCCGGGCCAGTCAAAGGTTGAAATCCAAGTCTTTTGGCTAACAAGTCGTCAAGACAGTCAAAAGTCAAATCCGAGCTTCTTTGGCACAAGCCGCAAGGCCAGTCAAAAAGCTCAAAATCCAGACCTATTGGCTAACAAGCCGTCCAGGCCAGTCAAATGTTGAAATCCATGTCTTTTGGCTAAAAAGTCGACAAGACGGTCCAAAGTCAATCACGAGCCCTAGAGGAGCCTCATCCTCTAAACATATTCACGGCTCTCAAGGAAGCCTTTAATTCCTCAAAAAAAAAAAAAAGGAAATAGAATAAATAGGGGCTTAAAAAGGAGGTGCCCCGACGGACTTGGTCTACCACTTCAGCGGGATGGATCAAGGGTAAAAAGGTCTAAAACCCAGCTGAGGTGAAAATCCGAAAGGGCGCCTCAGGCAAAAATGGGTAAACCCCTCAACGCGAAAACCTGCAAAGGCGCGTTGGAAAAAAACTAGAGGGGGCCAAGCCTAGCGAAAACCCGAAAGGGCGCTAGGGTTGGTAATGTGAAACAAAAAAATCATGAATCAAAATCAAAATTATAAGTCCTAGGGAGCTTCAAGTCCCTCACTCAAAGATACGGTCCAGAGAAACCTTAATTCTCTAACACAAACATGTGTGGCCCAGAGGAGCCCTAATCCTCTAATAGAAACAACTCATGGCTTTCGGGAGAGGCCTGGAAACTCCTTTTATCAAAAAAAAAAAAGAGAAGGAAGGGAAAAGGGAGGAGAGAGAGAGTCTTCGCATGTTGTGGCGAATGACAAAAATCCCGTGTATATAGCAAATAAAAGTCTGGTCCCAGGACAGGCCCCTGGGATAGCCTAGGAAGTAGAAGTCAAATAAAGGTCCCATACAAGCACAAAAAAAAAAGAAAGAGAAAACAACATCTCTAAGGTAGGTCTACGCCGGGGAGCACCGTCTCTCAAGTGGTCAACTCGGCCTCCAAAGCAGTAATGGCTGCACGGGCCCTGCTCCGCTCACCTCCAAGAGGATAGTCCAATGGTCAAGGCTATGGAGTGCCGCACGTCCTCAGCAACTGACCGGTCCAGGTGTGATGCCAACATGTGTAGAAGAGATGCACGAGCCGATCCTTCCCTCTGCCTAGCGAGGAGAGAGGTATGCTGGGCCCGTGCCACAGAAATCTGGTCGGTAAGGCCAGCAACCTCACTACGAAGAGCGTCTAGTCGGGCCTCTAAGACCCCAAGGGCCTGTGATGATCGCTCCAACCCTGCACAAGTAGAAGTACAAAGAAAATCAAACTCAGCATAAATAAAATACGAAGGGGACATCTAATGTATGGGGAGAGAAGAGACCTGAAACAACTAGAGAAGGACATGAAGACACCTCCTCGAAGTCGTCGGCAGTCTCAAAAGCCGCAGGAAACCGCTGAGTTTCGCCCGACAAAGGTTCGGTACCCTCACTATGCTCGCCAGAAATAATTTGGGTCCCTGAGGAGTTAGGCTCGCTAGCATGCAAAGACGGGGTCGCCCCTGAGTTCCCTGCGTCCAAGAGACCGCGCGTAAGAAATGACGAAGAATCGCTATAAGTGTGAAGCACGAGACGTATACATACCCGAAAAGTACTCGGAAGGCTTGGCAGGGACCTCTGTTTCTGCAACAGTCGCTGGGAGGTCCAAGGCAGGGGGCAAGGGTGCAGAGGAATCACCGCCATCTCCTCGCCAAGTTCTGGCGTAGGCAACAGTCCGTCCTGACTAATTATAGCTGTGGAACATGAAAAGAAAGACATGTAAGCAGAGTAAGAGAGAAAGGGGGGAAACCCTAAGCGATTCCGAAAAGCAGGACTAAGACAAGCTGCAAAAATCATCATATTTTGTGGGGAAAATGTATAATTAGTACCTGAGTCACAAGGCTGGGACGAGGGTCTGGCAGGGAGCCCCGTCTCCTCTGGAAGCATAGAAGGGTCCGGTAGATGGCAAGATGGCGCTGGAGGCTCACTTTTCTCCTCAGCCAATGCAGTGGAAGCCGATACGGGCAAGAGATTGCCTTGGTCGAGGGTGGCTGCAAAATAGAATACAAAGCATGTGTACATATGAATAAGGGAGCTAAGAGGAAGAAAAAAATTGAAAGTGGTCGGCAAGCTTAAAAGGCTGAGATACCCCAACCAAGAGAGAAGGAGTAGTCTCAGTCATCGCAGGCTCGGTCAGTAGTCATTTCCTGAAGCACCCCTTGATTTGTGGTGGCTAAGGGCGCTTCCATCATTTTCATCAAGTCACCAAAAGGCATATCTAAGAGAAAATCAGCAAAGATGTCATGATCAAAAAGAAAGCATATAAGGAGAAATCGGAATAAAAAAAAAATCAACTCACTGAAGTTGGGGTCTTCGGGATTTTCCATAGAAGGGTCCCATCTGGGTTCAAAATGGGAATATCCGTAACGTCCACTTCATAATCCCAGTCATCTATATCATCTTCCCTGGAATGCCCCTCTCGAGCTCCTGGAGCAGGGAGTCCAGGTTCTACATTCTGGTCCTTGGATAGATGGGAGCCCAACAACGGTTCAGCAGGAGCTGTGAAAGTCAAAGAAGGGACAGATAAAAACATAGAAGCAGAGTGTCGGCAAGTGAAGGGAAAAATGAGTGAAAAGAAAAACCACAGCTACCTGCGTGCACTATGCTAGTAGAATCACATGCAAGGAAATATGAGGTGAAAAGGTCGCCCCATCTGCGAAATAAAAAAAATAAACGAGAAATACATTTTTCTCTTTCTTGAAGGAAAGTGCAAAAGGGAAGGGGTATCCATCACCTGCGCTGTCATGAAGAAGGCCGGCTACCTCAGAAAGGGGGAGGGGAACTAACATCTGGTCCTGCACGGACCTCAGGCTGAGCGGTACGGCGAGAGGGGCTCACAGTATCTAAAGGAAAAAAGGAAAGCAAATGAGCACCATCAGAAAGAGACAATTCAAGCAGTGGAACATATATGAATATATTCAAAAGGAAAATATCACCTGAGGGCAAGACTGACGCAAGCGGGCGTGGAATACTGTCTGGGGGAGAAGTCCCAACTCTCGGGCACCTGAGGACACAGCTGACCATACGTCACCCAGACTGCGTGCTCTTTGAACCAGGAAAGCCTCGCGGCGAGGCCCAAGAGAAGTGAGAACGCTGCTGAGGTAGGCTATCCACTCTCTGGTCAAGTCATCACTAAAGGTGGCTGGGGGAGTAAAGAGTCTGTGAGGCATCTGGCGACAATCCACAAGCATGAACAAAATCTGACCACCATTCATAAGAGGAGCCCGAATCCGGGGCAGCAGCCCTAGCCCTCTTCTTTGAAGCACTCCGCTTGCGAATTCGAGGGACATCAACATGTTCGGCCTCTACCTGAGCCAAAGGACGCTTCTGCAATTTATTTCTAGCTTGGAAAGCATCGGTCACATGAGTAGCCAACTCTGGAAAATATTTCTTCAAATACTTGTCTCGGATATGAAAATGCGGGCGTCCTGCCTACGCAGATAGTCTTCTCTACATGGCGAATAGCACCAGAACGCTGTGTAAAATTCCCACTGTGGCTGGCCCACCAGTCAGCATATTTCAGGGTCACTGCCCCCGATAAGTGGAAGATGAAGTGTGGACCAGCAAAGAGACATTATCTTGTTGAAACAAGTTCCACCACATGCGGGCTTGCAAATGAATACATTGGCTGTGCAAAATTCGAGGCAGTTGGGGAAATTCAAAGTCGGATGGAATCCTCTGATCGTAGCCAAAATTTCTAGCAAACCTGTGAGGAAATAAGGCTCAAAAATGATTGTCTGTCCTCTCCGAAATACCAATACCCCTGGCGGGTACACTGAAGCCATGCCAGGCGAACACACTTTTCAGCAAATCCATGAACTACCTGCTGGTTCCAGGGATCAAACCAACCGGGTTGTCCAAACTCTGAATGACTGGGGAAAGGTCTGAAATGCAAGGAAGAATGATCAAAGTGCAGCTTGCCGGTAGCCCCAACGGGCACAAATCCCAAAGTATCTCGGGCTGAAGAAAGAAGTGCCTCGTCATCTCCTTCTGGCTCGTCCATGAAACGAAAAATTAAAGGGATAGAGAAATCCCTGACTTCTCCCACGGGGAGGCGACCTGGTAGAAGACAATGTGCCCAAACACTGATATAATGAGTGGCCATCAACGTGGTGCTATCCCGGGGCTGATCATGTGCGGATAAAGTCCCAAATGAATGATAAATACAAGCTAGAGCAGCAGGAGCAAGGGCTAACCGACAACCGCAAGCCAGACGACATGCCGGGTATATCACCTCTGGTCGCAAAAGGGACTCCTCCCCAAAAGGCATAGCAAAAGTACACAACCATATGATAGATAAGCTGCCAAATGAGTAATTTCATCCAATGCCCAAGGTTCTCTGATTCTGTCGGAGATTCATATACATGGGAACAATCTGGAAGCTCCTGGCGGGGTATTTCATACATATCATGGCGAGAACTCCCGGCACGGGCAAATTCATATCGTAACAGAAGGGGCCACCATAGAAATATCTTACCCAAGTGTGCAAGCGACTTTTGCAGTGTTGCGTGAAGTCCCAGAACCATCTAATCACCAGCAACAGAAGCAGATTGGCGCGCTTTGGCCAGATCATACCAAGCCTTTATCAAATACCTGTAGCAAAACTCAATTTCATAACGACCCTGGCCGTCGGTGGAATCCTGTAGAACTCATCAAGTACAACTTCTTCATAAGGCTCGCCTATAACTGGAAGACCAGAAACTCGATGAAAAGCCCACAAGTCAATGGCCGTCTCCCTTCGGCAGTGCAGATTGTGTTCCATTACTGTTATACCTCTCTGCTATAGCCTGGACCAGCCTGTGTAACAAGGATACCTGTACAGTGCAGCTGTCACTGCGTGACGAATGCCCACAAGATCTAACATATGACGGTAGTGCTGGAGTACATACTGTAGCCATTCTGTCGCTCCAGGACGAGGAACATGTGCTCGTCTGACATTAAACTTACCATACCAGCTGGGTCTCTGACTCTGTAGAATGTCTTGCAAAAAACATTGACCGCTAAAAGGAGGACCGGTCAGAAAGCTCATCAGCTGCAGAAAGAAATATCCCGGTCCGATGATCAGAAACTGGGGCCCGGCCCCCACCTGCCATCATCACGTAGCTGCCTGAAGAGGTCTGGAAATACTATGAACATTCATCAATTGACGGTATGAACCCAATTGCACTGGCAAAGGCAGCTCATTCAAGCGAACATCATGCCATGGAAAAGCTGGAAACGCATACTGAAGCAAGCCATGTGAACTGTCACGGTCCAGAAGGATAGCTCTCTCTAAAGCAACTCGTTGAGCACGAGCTAGAGGTATGGGACCCTCGTCGTCATCACCCGGCCAGGTATATGAAATCACAAAAGTATATATAGACTGATCTGACGGAAGGTGCCGAGGGAAATCAGCGGGGCGCTGGAAGTGAAATTGCCCTTCACAGTAAAGAACCCATGAAGAGTCAATGTGCATCTCCTCCTCCGATGAGGCATTTAAATGAGATAAAGCAACGCGTGTATAGCCTTTGTCTAGAGCAGAAGCTCTCTCTGCCGATATCAATGTGGGCCCATGAAAGGTACCCGACGGCGAGAGTCGAAAGAAGGCGGCAAGCGGTCCTGAGTTGCTAGACGGCCACGTCCCGGCCATGACCCGACCGTCCCCAGTAACCGGGACGACCCCGACGGCCTCTCCCGCGAGGGTTCATGGCGTCCTGAAAAGAAAATCAACAAGGGGGTACACAGAACATCAGAAAAGTCAAAGCATACAAAGCATCTCCCAGCAGCAAAGGTACATTCACGCGGCAAATGCGGTTATGGCGTCGGCGCCACCCACCTGCCGCGTGGGGGGCATTTGTTGGACCAAAAATGTGCATGACAATAATATATGCAAATTTTAAACCAAGTTCATGGCCATGGGGTTAGAGGTCATAAATTGATACCGATGGTTCGGGGTGGGGGTGTGGTGATCAGTTCGTACCATGGCAAAAAGAAAAAGATCAATAGCAATATAGGAAAATACCTGTCTTGGCCGCTGCCTGTTAGCAGAGGAAGAAGAAAGTGGGGCTTCCGGCCCCCCTGTTTCAGCCGCAGAAGAGAGGAGGAGGGAGACGTCCGCGGAGGGGAGGGTCCCTGCCCACTGAAGTCGCCGCAGAGGCCGCTGGCTGCCACTGCCGCCTGGCCTCACCCCCGCGCAGCAGGGATCTCCCCTGCCCACTGAAGCCGCCGCAGAACAGAGAGAGGGAGAAGGGGATGGCCCCCCTCGCCGCCGCCGCTGCCGCTGGGAGCCCCCGCCGCCGCTGCCACCGCCGGATACCCCCCTCGCCGCCGCCGCTGCGCTGGGAGTCCCCGCCGCCGCTGCCACTGCTGGGTTCCCCCGCCGCCGCTGCCACTGCTGGGATCCCCCCTCCTTCGCGCCGCTGCTGCTGTTGCCGTTTGCTGCTGCTGCCGCCATTTAAAGAGGGCAGAGGAGAGGGCCTCTCCCCTGTCCTGATCGCAACAGGAAAGGGAAAGGGCAGGCCGCTGCTCCCCCTGTCCTGATCGCAACAGGAAAGGGGGGCCGCTGCTCCTTCTGCTCCTGGTCGCGGCAGGAGAGGGAGAGGGAGGCCGCCGCCTCTCCTCCTCCTCCATGCTCTCCCACGGCTCACAGGGAAGGGCAGTTTTTGGAAATCAAGGGAAAAAACAGAAAAAAAAATTAAATTAACAGGGGGAAACATGCAAATAGCCAAATCTAAATGGCCGGGGAGCGTCCGTAATTGACCGGGACGGTGTTTTGGCAAGTACAATGTGAATGGCCGGGACGAAGTCAAATGGCCGGGACGAGACGTCAAATGGCCGGGACGGCGTCTTCTCCACTCCCTATAAAAGTAGATGGGGCGCCCCAGGCTGGGGGAGGGGTTCTGAACTTTGAAAAACCAGAGCAAGGCTCTGAGAAGACTGCAAGGCGGTCTGGAAGAAGGGTCTGCAAGGCAGCCCTAAAAAAAAAATATATCGTGCAAGGCGCGATTTTGGCTATTTTCAAGTCCGGAAAAAGGTCCATTGGGCTTCCTTATTGGGCCTAAATTCCTTATTGGGCTTGAACTTTATATTGGGCTTGGATTACTTATTGGGCCAGACTTGTACTTTTACACAGTTAATTGAGACATTTTGTGCTTATTGGGCTGATATTTGACAAATTATCTTGTGTGATTTATTGAGCCTAGTGAGCTATTTTTAAAACATTTAATCATGCCTTATGTAAATTATTTCATGTGATGTCACGTTTATTTAAAACGTTACACTACGTAATTCCTTAGTCAAAATCAACCAAATTTTCGACGAACATTAACGAAATATCTTCCAAATATTATCCTTTGATTTTTAATAACATAAAATCAACAAACAAGTTATGTTTCACATCAAATTTAATCCACCTTAAGTTAATTCACATTTAAATCAATTAAATAAATGAAAACATTAACTTAATTCATGTAATTCGAATTTAAATAAATAAATAACGAAAATGTTTAAATAAATAAAATTAATAATTCTAAAATACCAAAAATGGGAAAATACATTTAAAAATCAATAAAAATGAAATAAATATCAACAAAATTCTAAAAAAATAGATGGCATGTTTGCAACCATGTTCTTTCATGTGTAATTTATTTCATTCAAATGTGAGTCATGTTCTTTCAAAGGGTTTGTCTGATGGCTAATCAAGGGTGTTCAGCCTTTGTGCTGATGCAATTAACACTAACCGAGGTTAGTGGGGGAGGTCAAATGAACTAAGCAAGACCATGTCTTTTGAATAAATAAAATCCAAATAAATCAAACTTCAAAGATAAATTTAAAAATTTTAAAATGTCGAAAAATAATTCTCACAGGGGTGCATTAAAGGAGCCACTAATCTAAACCATAAGCTTATTGTCTATGGAGTATGCTGAGGCAGTTGTGATGCGTTACATAAGCCCCGCAGGGCAGAAGCCTGGAGGCACAGTGAGAGATAACCTGCATGTGGATGATTTTCTTAACCAACTACTAAGTGTACACCTTTTGTAGAGAATCCAATTGAGACGGTTAAAGAGAAGAATACCACATGCCCCAGGTTCAGGGCAAATTTGTCTAGATGTGGATCATGAATATGTCATCCCTCACATAGTTAGGATAGATGTGGGATTTAAAGGAATTCAATTATTTCTGTCGTACCCTACCAAGTATGATGATGGGAGGGAACCACTGCATTGACTGAGGTGACTGTTGCATGAGGTGGCAGCATAATGCAAGGAGCAAAACCTGGGAGGTGCATGGCAACAGGGGAACAAGATTCTCTTAGAGCAATGATGCCACCAAATGCAATATCATTGTCCAATCATCCATATGCAGATTACCTCACATGTCTGATGGCAAACCCCTTCTGATGAGGAACCTACCAGGGCTTAAACAAAGGGTTGTCATTGAGGCTAAATCCTAAACACGTAGCAGTAGGTGATGGCTGAGCTCACACAAACAAAGTAGGGCAGGAGAGCAAACAGCAAGGATGCAGGCCTATGAACTAGGGAGACAGAGTAGCTGTAGCAGAACAAGATAAAGGATGTCTTCAAAGCAACATTGCCGGAGGAGGCAGCACTGAAAATGACTCTGACTTCTTGGAGCTTGACTCAACATTCTTGAAAAGGGAGGCAGCACCATGGCTTAGACATACAAAAATAGGTCATATCCTGAAGTAACTTTATCTCATCTGCTATGGCATAAGCGACAAATCCAATGATTAGAAACAAAAGTTCTGAGAATGATGGCAAGAAGAACCTTCTATAATCTTGATGCATAAAGATGTACATATCTTGAACATCACAAATATATCTTATACAAGGATCTACACCACAATGATGACAGCCAATCATCAAGACTACAACCACTTTAAGCACTTGGGCTACTCTCTTAGTGTATTCCTCTTAAAGTATTCATGCTAGCTCCTCCTTGCAAACATTTTCACAGTAATACAAGGATCACACCACAATGATGATAGCCAATCATCAAGACTACTGCCACTCTAGCCACTTGGCTACTCTCTTAGTGTATTCCTCTTTAAAGTATTCATGCTCCTCCTTGCCAACATTTTCATGGTACTTTGGAAGGTAGCACATTCATGGATATATGAAAGAAGAGATAACCAACTAAAGCACCAAGTCCATGTTAGAGCGACTGGTTTGCATATGCATGTGCAGAAATGACTACTCATGTGTGGACATGAAGGTAAAAGTATGTGCAAACTCCATTTATCACACATTGACCTGAAACAGGGAATACTACACTTTGACAATCTTCCAGAATGAATAACAAGAGACTATAGATTACTTTGATCAGTTCCTTTGTCCTCAATGCCACATTTTTTTCTTGGCACTTAGCAGGACAAAGCTAATGCTGCCCAATGTAACAAAGTGATATATGTAATATGTGTCCCTCATAACAGAAAACTGGGAGGTTGTGCCATCCCTGTAGAAGGGGAGAAGCCTAAAATGCCAAGATTTGGTTAGTGTCAAGTCCCATCATGGGCATAAATGCAGCGTGGGTACTAATAACTAACCTTAGGTTCATGTGGGTTCTGACCTTGCTGACTTTGCCGGGCCAGAGGGGTCTACTATCTGACAGGTGTTTGGCCTCCATGGCTCAGGCTAGTGATTCAGGATTGATCTTGGGCAGGGTGGTTTTGCTCTTGGTATTTAAAAAAAAAAAAAGAAGAAAAAAAATGAAGTGCTACATATGTACTGTAACATCTCTCAGGACCAATAGTACAAAGCTTCAACATAGAGTAGACCATATGACAAATAGAGAACCATGAGAATAATATCCAGTTGGAACCTAAAGGACGAGGATAAAATAAACAAATATTCAGCTGGAACTAAAGGACAGAATAATATCAGGAACAGTCCATTCGGTAGAAACGATTTAACAACTACTCGTAGTACCTTAAAAAATAGTCTCCTATCATGCCCAGTTGCAGCAACCCTTAACACAGATTCTGCTGCCCCTATGGTATTGGCCATGCATGCAGCAATACTGTTGGCTGTATCCTGAGATATCTGCCATTCGAGAGGATCCACGGGTACACTACATACAAATATGAAAAGAATAAAACAATATGGTAATTAGAAAACATTCATAAAATAAAGGACCAATGCACATCATAATTCTGAGACTACATCATTATTATACAAAAAGCTTCTGAGGCCCAAACGCACCCCCCACCCCCCCGGAACAGCCAATTCAAAGGGACTCGCATTTGATGGTATAGGTTCTTGAATAAGTGATTACAAAGAATATGTGGCTCAATGATGAAAAAAAATGCAAGGATGATGAAGGAGAACAATCAATCACATACAAGCACATAATGAACAGAAGAAAACAGGAGGCAGGAATGCCCCATCACTAGATAAACAGATTCCTCCACATTACTTAATCAGAAATGACTCATAGAACTTAATATAATCAAACAAATCATACATCTCTCAGAAGCATTTTCTCAAGTACCTAAAGCATTAATCCTATAAAGAACTCGAGATAGTCACTCTAACTCTAGAAGGATGAACATCCAGATATGCCTGCGTTCCTAATGGGTCTATGGCTGAAGAAAAAAAGATCCTGAAAGCCATGTGGCTTACTGAAATTAAAGCACAATTCATCACTCTGTAAACCTTTCCTAAGATCTGACCTGTTAGGATCATGGTGTGCCAAGAGCTGTAACACCCAGTGAGCTCAAACCCTCACTTCTCCATTATTCCCTTCAAACTTGCCCAACTTTTGCAGGTAGATGGAAACCACAAAGCAAATAGACATTAGTAATACACAACTGCTCACCGAAGAAGAGATGCAAAAATGAGTAATCAGTATATCATGAACAAGGCAAAGCATGAGGATCACTAGCAAAATTTCCTTAGTACATTTCCAGTTAAACAGGGGCATCATCTCAATTTCAATCCTGGAACCAGAATCCACTGATTCTCTTGTTCCACTAACATTTGGATGCCAACGGAAAGATATTCATCATTCCCAGATACTTTCACGTTGTAAATTAATGCTTCTAGAATGCAAAATTTAACTACTATATTCATGGACAGATTTGATGAAGACCATGAAAAACCAGCATCCATGTATGTATACAATCTTGATCACGTCTTTTACAGAAAACCTTAATTATAGTTAAACGCATCTGTCGTCAAGATGGTAGAAACACTAGACGATTCTTGGCTCTAAGGATACTCGATATTGGTTCATTTAAGTAAATGAGCGGAGTTTAACGCTTAGGAAGGAATCAGACACCCCGCCCCCTTCACTCCCCAAAATCGATGGCCTAATGGCATGTTCAAAGATCGGAAACAACTTATTCTGCAAACCATAAAAGGGATTCCTCTGAACTATGAAAAGGGCTAAAACAGCGGCAGCATCGTGCTCCAGCATTCTAGTTCAAGAACACCACCCATTAGTTCAAATGGCAGCGAAGTCCTGAACAATAGAAACCCTCGGCAGATGCTTGGAGCAATTGGTTTCCCCATCTTTTCACAAAATATCTAACAAGCACGTCAAACTGCCATTTTGTTCTCTACCCAAAAATTAAGAAAGTGATGGCAGAATCAAGCGTTCATAACTCGGTCATAACCCTTCCAGTTAAGCCGAAACCCGCAAGAAAAACGAAGAAACGGAACATGGGACTGGCAAACTTCCCAATAAAATTCCTCTTCTCCGAAGACGGCATCTCAATATTGGAACTCGGAACGACAGCCAAAAACCTAGAAACGGGGGCGAAAGGGGGGAAATTGGAAGACAATCCCCACATCAAATCCGGAGGAGGAATGGGCGCCAGCGGACTCACGAGATGTTCATCTGCCGGAAGAGCATGCCAAGGATGGCCAGGGAGCAAAGGAGAACGATGAAGACGTCGGCGACGAGGGACAGAAGGCTCGACTGCCGGTAGGCGCAGTGGTAGTACACCAGGCTCCCGCATACCAGCAGCACCGTCGGCCGCCCCACCTCCCACCCGCCCATCCACGTCCCCCGCCACCGCCACGACCACCCTCTCTCTCTCTCTCTCTCTCTCTCTCTCTAACTTCTCTCTCTAGATTTCTCTCTCCAACTTCTCTCTCTAACTTTCTCTCTCTTCAACCGTCGCGCGCTCTCTCTCCCCCTCTTCTGCCTGCTTCCTCCTCCGCGCAACAACTATCCGTTGACGGATCGGGTTCCGGGTCCCCAATCGGCGGCGGTGATAGAAATGGCTTCCCTGGGAAGCGGCTTCCCCGCTTCTTGATAAGTTTGTTTTCCTTAAGTTGACCGGTTGACTTGGAAACTTTGACATGTTTGAAGAGAGGTCAATCTTTTGATGCTATTTCAGGGGGTCAGAGGACCTTTTAACTTATGAAAAACACATTGCAATGTAATATGTGGAGGTGACAATGCCATATCATAAGCAAGACAGAGAAAATATGACAGAATTAGAAAATGAAAGAAATATAAAATATTGGAGAAAACAAAGTCTAGTTGCACATCTCTCGAGGGGGTGTGCAAGCACACCGTGCCGTAATAACATCACGTCATCACGGTACAATATCAGACAAGGAATCACTATCCGGTGTGTACGTACACCCCCCCCCTCCGCAGGTGTGCGTCAAAACTTTTTAATTAGAGAATATTCTCTCTCTTAGAAGGTCATGTAATTTGTGACATTACTATTTGATGTGGCATTCTCATCTAAACATGTTTAGATTGGAATGTCAAGAAAACGGTGTTATATATTAAATCGTTTTCCTTCAAGTTATTCCACATTGATGACATATGCTAGCTCTTTTGATACTCTCTTCGGGGAGGTGGTTGTCTTGGTTCTTGCCTTCTATGTGGGAAACTATGAATGCGCGGGTTTCAAGTTTGAATGGGTCTAAAATGTTGGTTACAACTTGAGCATGAGAGTATGTGAAAGTCTCCTATGGATGGCGAATGGTCGCACAATAATTGAGGGGTTTCTACTTGGTGGGTAATGGATGTTACCTTTCCCACATAAAATTTTTCTTAGATGGTCCACCACAAATAGACTTGATCATCCCACTTTGTTGATTATACTTAAGTATGTCATGTTTGGTCAAGGGGAGTTGGATTTTGTTAATTGAGGCCCCTTAATTTGGGCCCACATCACATGTAACTTTAGTTGATGGGATTAGATTAATTAAGGTGGGACATCATCCAACTAATAAACAAGAAAAAACTTTATATATATATATATATAGATATATATTAGTAATACTGTGGTACGGCGGTGCGGCACCGCTGTACCACAGCCCACACCATCGGATCTCCATCCACGGTGTGTTTAAAAAAAAAAAATGGACCTTGCGTTTCGCGTGCCTGCGGCGCGCGAAATGCACTGTCCTACTGGGGCCTTTGGATCTGGGATCCAACGGCCGCCGCTCGAATACGGCAGGGCTCACCCAGCGGCCCTGCCATATCCGAGCATAAGTCTATATATATATATATAGTCATCGCTATTTATATGTATATCTTTAATCTACATCAATTATTCGAATATTTTTGATCTATCATAATAATTATAGTTATACATTTACAAGGGTATATATGTAATAGTTTTTTTTGAATTTTTCACATATACCCCTATAAACGAGATAGTTACAATTATTACAGTAGATTAAAGATATTTAATAATTAATGTAAATAAAATATACATATAAATAACGATGTTTGTAGAAATATATATAAAAAACTCAAAAGTGCCTCTAGACATCAGCTTCCTGAAGAAAAAGGTTAGCGAGAACAAGGGTGAACAAGGGTGTGGATCCTACAGTATGTCATACCTTACAAATTACCAATTTTGAAACAAATGAAAATTAAAAACTAGCTTGATCGTCCAAGTCTAAATTTTCTCCGAATAAATTCCTTCTTCATGTGCTTCACCCTGCAAATTCTCTCCTCCACGTTGTCTATAGATCCATAGTGATGATCTTTATAGTCGGGTGATTCTCGGTTGACAGAAATTGCTTATATATATATATATTCTCCACATCAAACAACCAAAGAATCACACTTAATACTCCCAAGCTCTTATGTAAAACTCTCCCCTTCCACTCCAACTTGGTAGATCCTTCCATGTTTTAGCTCAGCTATATAGGGATCTCTATATATCCATCATCTATCCATCGACCAATGTATATATCTAGATAAAGATTTAGTACACTTTTGTATTGTACTTTAAGTGCAATATAACTAGACAATAACACATGTGGCACTCCTCACATGAGGAGTGATAAAGTGTCAACTCAATTGTTAGATGTTACATAGAATATTGTCTAGTCATATTGTACTTAAAGTATAATACAAAAGTACACTAAATCTTTCTCATATATCTATGGCCTGTGAAGGTTTTATAGGTTGATACTCGTGTACCCATTAGGTGGTAGTAATACTTATCTCTTGAAAGGTGATAGATATATAGAAGAAAAACTATGTTTAATTTATTAGGTCGGAAGGTTAAATATGTCATTACCGGTATATATATATACCTTTCCATATTTTGTACTTGTTTTGTGTTCGGATTGAGGGCAGTAGGGCCATTGGAAATGGAAGCCAAAACCAGATTTAGTTCAATATGTCATATGTGTGTGCAATTTGGACAACTAATAACAATTTGAAATCCCTTCTCTCAGTTTCATCCACACTCTTCCATTAATGCTACCTCTACACTTTGTTTTTTTTTTATTTTGTTATATGACTTAGCAGGTCAGCGCGATAATGCACCAATGAGAGATCGATCCCACATCCTCTCTCTCACAATTCTTCTCCTCCACCAAAGTTAACTTACCTACCCCAAAAAATAAAGTATTGGCTGGTGGGTAGGCAAGGACTACCATATGAAGAGTGCGGAATTCCCACTAGTTGTGCCACTCAAAGCCAAGTTGACAAACATGGCTAAGAAAAATACTAAATCCTATGCATCTAATAGCAACTATTTTGTGAAACATATCTTCAAGAATTGGAGCTTTATTAGGGGTGTCAATTGAGCCGATCCGGTCTGGAGGTCCGGAAGCCTGACCCAATTTTAACTTGACTTGGGCCGAACAAAATGAGTCTGTAAAACTTTTTGGCCTGGTCCGGAAAAGAATAGGGCCGGGCTTGGGCTTTGTGAGGCCCGGCCCGATCGGCCCGAAAATATAAATATAAATATAATTTATATTAAATATAAAATTTATATTTAGAAAAAGAATTATATTTATTTTTTCTACAATTAATCTATTAAAAATATAATCTTTTATAAGTTAAATGTTAATATAGATATAAGTAAATATATATTATTTTTTTATAGATATATTATAGTAAATATATTAAAGTTATATATTATATAAATAAAAATAATAATTTTCTTATATTTTTCGGGTCCAGTCGAGTCGGGCCGGACTTAACCAAGCTTTTCCTGAGCCCGGGCTGGACCACCTATACCGGGCCTACCCTCGAACCTGGGCCGGACCCAAATCGACTTTTAGAAAATCGGGTCTGGGCCAGGCCTAGCAAGACCCGGTCCAGGTCCGGCCCATTGACATCCCTAAGCTTTGTGTTTAATGGGGTAACATATTCAGAAGTACAAGTCCACAATGAATAGGAATCTATGAAACTAATCTTATTTGAGTAATGACATTTGTGGGTCATTTCTCCTTCACAGATATACATATATATATAGCAAATCATATCACCTGTTCACTTGTGATACAAGTCAAATCCAAGAGATTTATAGGATTAGAAACTAACTAGGTGCATTTTTCAGATCCACAGGTCCTCTATAGAAGAAGAAATATCCCCAACTTCCACCTTTTTCTTTGCCTCATAACAATTAGGGCTCTCAACTGTGGCAATAGGCTTCTCAGGAACACTATATGAGTAAGAAGAGTCAAGAACTTGAACATTTTTGAAGAAACTAGATCTCTTGAAGCCTTCAGAAGAAAAGTGGTCACTGCCCATCTGTGTGCCAGTGTGCTTTTCATTAGATCTTGAGTTGTAAATCTCACCCCCAGCAGTAAGAACATCTGCACCTCCTTCAAGAGATGGGATGAGTTCTTTTGGCCAGTATCCCATTTCAATATCTTGTAGGCGTAGCCACCAATTTCCAGTTGTTTTATCCTGTGTAGAACCAATAGAAAAAGAAAGGTTTATAAATAAAGATATTGTTAATTCTTTAAGAGAAATGTTAGCTGCACGTTTAGATGGATAGGAAAACTATCCGTCCAGCATGTTACTGGTCCGCGCACTAGCACTTAGACCTCACCCAGTAGAAACATTAAAATACTTCTTAAATACTCCTATGTTCTCTCCCATAAAATTATTTGTCACATTTAATATGTTATTTGTCACGTTTAATATTAAAAATGACAAATAATAAGTTAAGTGTGATAATTAAATAACTTCAACATGAAACTATTTGTCTAACTATGGGTGGTAAATAATTTTTTTGTATTGAGAATGTGAATTTGCATAAAAAAGATAGAGAAAGAACAGTGGAATCTATGCACAATATGCATGGCCCAATGAAGTCTAGGACGAGTAGTAAGTATTTCTTAAGACATCACCCACCACTTTATTTATATATATATTATATATATATATATATATATATATAATATATATATATATATATATATATAGAAATGACATTTCCATTCAACAAGTAAAGAGGTACAAAATCAGAGATGACCCATAAGACATATCCATTACATAGTGGATAAAACACCAAACCCCACTAGACAAAACTCAAAGCATAGTACAACAGTACAAGGAAGGATAGAAAACTACCCACTCCACTAATTGAGAGGAGTAGCTAGTGCCAAAGAAGCTTGTTCTTACAACTCCAACAGCAGCCCCAACTATATAGAAGTTTGAGGGTTGTGTTTAGATCGACAACTTGACATAACATAAGGAATCTTTAGATGAAACTCTCTTAACATGAGAAGTTGATGGAGCACCAAATATATGAGGTCTTGCGATCACCATCCAATAGATTTTCATGAAGAAGATATGAAAAGAAACACATAAAGAAGGCGATAGAAATAAGATGAGATTTGGATTTAAAAGTACTTGTTTAGATGGATAGGCCAAACTGAAGATTACTAAGGAAATAAAGAATAAGCCAACACTAGGTTGAAGAAACAAGGATGATACTAAAAAAGATAGAGCTAAATAGTCGAGTAGAGATACTACATCCAAAGATGATTAGAGGAACATATCCTTCTCCAAAAAAAAGAAGACAACAAAACTTACCATGACCTACCTCTCAAGAAGGGAGATAGGAAGAGAAACAGTTTTGTAACACCATTTGATAATATCACCATTAAAACTGTGTCACATCGATAACTAAAGTAAAAAAAATTAAAAACACCTCATAAATGATAAAATTGTGGTGTATTTTGATTGGTGTGTTACTTTAATGTGTTATCAAATGATGTTACTAAACCATTTTCCAGATAAAAATTGGGGTCCCTATTTAGAGGAGCCCCCTCCAACACCGAGATGCCGATGAGTAACCTTTTGGAATGGAGAGGAGCTCTGAAACGAAAAGAAGCAATGCAGGGCTATGCATCAAAGTGCCAAGTTGTGGATTTGTTTGATCAAACCAACACTTTAACAAATGATCCTTCAGCTTTAGTTTCCTTAGTTTGTAGTTGCTATAGTTCTCTCATGAATTATATACATAAATTTTGGCTTGCCAAACTTGAAACATATATGTACCTAGAAGTTTATCTCATTACCTTAAATATCTCTACATCTATAGCATATTGCTGACCTCCATATTGAGAAATTGGTCGAAGAAAAGAGTCCAACATAGTCCGAGTGTTTGTTTGAACAAAACCTAGGCAACGAATATTGTAGCAACCTGTCTTGTAGCCATCTCCCTGAAACTTCCAAGGAAAATATTATAACATGCAAAAAAGGGAAATTTGCATGGACAAACCAAGTGACAAAGACTATGATAACTAAGATAGAACTTAAATTAGGAACTTTGCATTGTACAATATGGAAAGGAGGCATGATTTTCTATTTCTTATCTAGGGGTTGGGTATCATTCAGTTAGAGTCGAAGAATTCAAACCGAATCGACTTTGATTCAATTTGAACCATTAGACAAGCCGAACCAAGTAAACAAAAAAAATAAAAAAATAATTATAACATATGAAAAAAATAAATATGAATATTTTAAATTATAAATTTAATGTTCAAGGATATCAATTCAATATTTCTGTATATATTATAAAAGAATGAAAATTCAATTTGAACCCAACCAAATTTCGTTATTTGTTTTGGGGTTGACCTTCGATTTTGGTTAGAATTGGGGTAAAAAATCTGATAAATTGGCTCTTTTTTTTACAAGTAAGCTGATGCCCCATATCATTAAGAGTGATAAGAAAGATATCTAGAGTGAGGGCAGGGGAAACAAAGTAAACTCCCATACCTAGAGAACACAGAAGCAACACCCAATACACAAAAGGTACTAGGAACAAGGTACAAAGATTAGATCCAGGGGGGAGCAACGCAAGGACACTTGGTCCAAACATAGTCGTTAAACACTTGGAAATGCATTCCGCTTTGATAAGCGGGGTAGAGAGGGGTACCCCGGGTTAACCGCCTCACCCCGCTTTCGAGAGCGGGGCAGGGTTACCCCGGGGTACCTCCGCTAACCCGGGATAAGTCTACCCCACCTCTTGAGGTGGGGTACCGAGGTGGGGTAGAGAGGGATAACTTTTTTCTTTTTTAAAAAGTTTTGAAAAAAATATCATAGAATTTTAAATATTATTCTATTATATGTCTTTTATTTTTTATTTTTTTAATTTTTGTACATAAAAAAATAGAGTCAAAGATGATGGTTGACAAAAAAAAAATGTCTTAACCCATCTACATCTCCAAAATAACAATCAAAGTGAATATGTACTTTTTTGGGGTTAACGTACCCCGGGTTAACCTACCTCTGGGAAGGCTAACCCTCAACCAAAGCGGAAGCAAACTCCGCCGACCATCGCACAGTGCCGCCGGAGAAGACCATCACGCAACGACAACAGTCGGCTAACAGGAATGGGCATGCTCGTGACCAAAGGCAGTGTCAGGGAGGAGCTCGACGGAGGCGGGGAACTCTGGTGTTGCCGGAGAACGCCGGCAACCTTCATCGCACAAAGTCACAAATGGGGAATAAGACCAGCAAGAATAAACAAACCCGCGGAGGACAGATTTGCCGGGGATGAGCTCGATGAAGACTGGCCGAGGAAGCCAAGATAATTGGGCTTAAAACACCTCTGCTTTGGCAGCAAAGGCAACCTCGTATGAAGCTCCAGAAGATGGAGAATAAGGAAACAGTAGTAATAGCATCTAAAAGGCTCAAAACCTGATCAAAGCACAGAGGAAGGGCCAAGCAAATAGAATAGATCCACGAACGAGAGCCTAGAAGTGGGGAAATAGATAGAAAATATATATTGACATCTTAGGGAAATGCAAAGGAACAACAGCCGCAAGTCGATCTCCCAGTTGATTAGGGAATAAGACGCCGACCGAAATCGGTGAGGCGGACACTAATTAAATAGAGGTACAAAACTCCAACCAAGCAGGAGAACGAAACTAGGCAATGAGTTGCCCAGGCAAAGCCGTTCCCTCGAGGGGAGAACACGTACGGCGCCTGACAACAACAATGACAACGAGGTTGGGGGGGAGGGGGCTCCGCTATGGGGCAGAGAACTCCCTCCCCTCCAAATGGAGACGACGGCGAGACTAGGAAAGGCGAAACAGAGCCCCACCAGCCATGGAATAAAGGTAGGTTTTACCTACAATAGCAAGAGAAGCTCTAACTAAATTGAGAAATGCTTACTGTCCGTGCGCACGGACAAATGATTTGTCCGTGCGCAGGACCAGGTGCGGAGGAATGGGCGGTCGGCGCGGTGGATTGGGGCGACCTCGCGGTGCCCAGATTCGCCTTGGCCCGTGCGCACGGACAAATGATTTGTCCGTGCGCACGGACGCAAAGCCCTTCTCAACTAAATTACATGGCACAGTTTACATCGATTTTAATAAAATGGAACATTAATATAAGGGAAATACTTAAAACTTGTATAGGGCCGGTACCCGTCCTCGCACAACCATGTATGAGCAAGGATTAGGCGGATAAATATTTCGTACGAATAATAAATCATTCTCATAATATAATGCACTTTGAGGAGAAGTAGATAAATCTTTGAAATCACCAAACTTGAAAGTTAGATGCTTGCTATAGTTGAAACCTATATATATGTATGCATATTATGTGTGTATATATATAGAAATAGATGGGCAGACAGATAATATATATATATATATGTATATTAATTAATTATAAGCGAGAGAGAGAGAGAGAGAGAGAGAGAAAAGGTTTTCATATGTTTGGGAAGAAAGTGATGCTCTATCAGAAAATGCAAGAATGACTCAAGTTCATATGTAAATGAGAGAGAAATATATATATACTTACTTGAAGAGTATGGTGTGCAAGTAGAGGATGCTCAAAACCGGTTGTTTATCGGTATCAGTACAATCGATAACATGGCTATCAATCTATTGAAATGACATGAATAAAAAAAAATCAAAATACATGTATAGGAAGTGCATAACAGTACCAGAAAAGGTCACAATCTATTAGTGTAAAAATACATTACCCACAAAAAAATAAACATTATCAAGAAAACATATGGGAAATGCATAATAGAGTGCATATAGATACTTTTCTTATATACATCTGCGCACATTTGAATCTTGCCAATAATTATAATGCCTCTCTCATCCTTGATCTTCCATTGGTATACATAAAGTTCTACCTTCTAGATCTAGAATCAGACCACACAATTTGATGCCAAAGAATATGGAAAAGCATGGTGGATGTACTGAAAGAATGAGTTAGAAAAAGGATACCATAGCATGTCCTTTCATGAAGAACAAGACAGAAAAGCTCACAAATAACGAGGGAATAATAGCAAAATTGGACAGAATTTTACTCAATGATCCAAAGGTAAGGTCTCAATGGGAATACAAATTACCTCAAATTACTGCCTCCTTCGCATGCAAATGGTGCTCCATGACCATGATCAGATCCTTCTCAACACCTCCATAACTTAACATTGCATAACAAGAAAGCAAGAACACTTTGTATAGAACCATAATGTTGTAGAGCTTTTTCTTTTCTTTTTCTTTTTTTTTGATAAAAAGCCAAGAAAGGTCGAATTTTATTAATAAGAGAAGATTGTAACAACCAGAGGGAAACCGAGTACAAAAAACTAACAAAATAAAACCACTCTAAAACTCCATGGAAGATCTATCATATGAGTGAGTTCGCCAAAGAACTGTCCGATGACGTAAACTTAGTCGTCGCGAACAACGCTCCATATTTTCTTCATCAGATTCCATTTCAGATATTTTTGATTAAATCAAAAGTCAGGCATGAAAATATTTTTCGCTTTAGCAAGATCAGCAACGGCCAAAACCTTCATCTGCATATCTAAAATTAGAGAGTGAACTGGGCGTAGTGGGCTCGGAGAAATGTTCTCGGGTGCTCGGGAGGTAAATCCTAACACCTCTTAACCCTTCTCTCCATACTCAAAGACTGATCAGAAAGGCCAAAAAAAAAAACACCTACCTACAAAACAAGTATAATGCAATCCTTTATACCCATGTTAAGTTTCTTAATTACTCGTTTGCAACCACTATATCTACAAACATGGCTGGGACCTTTTCCACATGAACCCCATGGAATAAAGGTGCAAAAGAAGAAAGCATGACCAATATCCATAGAAGGACACTTAGTAATACCCAAGTTTTCTCTCCATTATACCAACCGTATATAAGAACAATAGCAATGTGATTCGATTGTTCTCTTATAAGCACTATATATATATATCTTTGAGCAAGATACATTGCGATTATAGATATCTATATCATAAATGTTTATACATGCCCAAGTAATGAATTCATACCAAGTGTTATGTACAAGTTGCAATGCACATTCAGATTTTTCCTATCTCTAAGCTTAATTAAGACAGCCAGTCTATGTTCAGCATCCAATCATCTTAATTTCTTTAGATCTATATATGATATCTTTGTTTTTTTTTGACAAGGATATGCTATCTGTTACGGGGGTTTTCAGGTAGGCCAGCTAACCCCGAGTATAGCCGACCATATCTGAGGATAGTCCGACATTCAGCAGTCTTGGCTAATTGGCATGAACTTCACCTCGGATGAAAACCAGTTTGGATTGACAGAGTCAACGAGAATGGTGGCGTCCGAACTGATCAGGGTATTCCCATCAGGTCGGACCTTGGGTCAACCGACCTCAGTAAGGCCATTGGCCGACATCTTGTCTGCGGTCTCACCGAGTACGTCAGCTACAGCTCTGGTCTGTACGTCCTAGCTGTCTACAGCTCGGCCCAGGCGGCTGTCTACAACTCGGCCCAGGCGGCTGTCTACAGCTCGGCCCAGGCAGTCTTGTGAATCCGACCACAGGGAGCTCACCGTTTTGTACCTCGGGTCATCGAAAGCTCGGGTCTCACCGACCTAGACCTCGGCCCTCTCATGTGCCCCATCACAGCCCACACGATCAACAGGCGAACAAGACAATGACCGAGAATCACGGAACCGCAAGTCACGGCCATTAAGGCCACGATCTCAGCAATCAGGCTTACAGGTGGCAACCATGATCATCGCAACTCAGCAGGAGTAACGGCACCCAATCCGGCGGAAATCTCGGTAACTCCCAGCGAGTTTGGTGGCTCGTCCAGCTCACACGTACGTGTCCTTACACTATATAAAGGGTAGACACTCCACGGGCAAAGGTTGGTGTTCTCCCCCATGCTATGCCCTTCTGCTTGGCTAGCAACTGACTTGAGCGTCGGAGTGTCTCCCCGCCGAGCCCACTCGACGGGCTTTGCAGGTCAGTTCGGGAGCTCGGGAGCAGCGTCGTACGTCGGCCAAGCGCGCCCCAAAAAGAGATTCATCGACTTGGTCGTCTCGACTCGAACTGACGAGAAGCGCCTCAACAGTTATCTCAGCTTGAGCCGACCCATGTTACACTAATAGTAACACTATCTTTTATTGCAAGCATGAAGAGTTGGCTTGTAAAGTTCACTTATCATTGATTCACATCTTCCATAGAGTTGGTTCACAAGTGCCTTCACTTAAGTACTTATGAGTTGTCCTCCCACAATTGGTGGGATGGACACTCAGGTAAGGTGGGAAAAAGGCATCCGGATTCGATACCCTGCACCAACCAAAAATTAAAAAGTACTTATAAGTTGTATATATGCACTATTAGAGAAGCCCAAGCCTCTCATGGAATGTCAAGAGTTATGGTATCATGGTAAGTGTTCATAAAATTATAATAAATATAGAGATGAGGGCTATGGATGTTTTTTCCTCCTGCTTACAAAAATCTTGAGTAGCTTTCCCCAACTTGTGAGGAAGAAGATTAGTGACTTAATATAGGAATATGATCCTTATGCAAGGAGTACTTAAAGGACTTTTTGGATATATTTTTTGAATCCTTATATTTACTAGTAAATTTATTTCCATGGAACCCACCTGAAGTTGACAATTCCTTTTGCTGAGGATTCTCTTGACCCATTGAAATATCCATCAAAAGCACCATGCATGCTTGCCCTTGAGTGTAGAGAACCCCACCACACAAGAGGGTTGGGTGAAGAGAACCCCACCACACAAGAGGAATACACCACAGGCAGGAGAGACACCACCCTGGCATGAGAATATAATCATATAGAATTGCATGATGCATGCCCACCTCCATCAAGGGTGCTGTTTGGAATGACAATAAAATAATGTAATGTTAATCTTGAATATGATAAAAGAAAATGTTGAATTATAAGAGATTCACATCATTTCATGGCATTTAATTATGACTTTTACAGCAATTACAACACACCAAACAACTTTTAATTGACTAGAGAACAAAATTAATATGGAGATCTCAACCTCCTAATGGTGTCTTTTTCTTACCTCTCTTGTGCAATTGGCTTCCCCTAATATTGATATTAATGTTTCTCCTTGCTGTGGGTACCAGTCCAACCTTTGATGTCGGTAGCCACATTTTACAAGAACAAGATAATAAAGACATTGTTGTTCAGAGATTTCCCCCACATCAGCTTGCAACAAAAACAAGAGGTGGGGTTGCCCATAGGCTTCCATAAATCATACATAAAGCTGATGATTTTGGCTTTTGCTTTAGATGCATGAGGGTGGTACGGTGGACCAATGTGTTCCAACTTTGGCATGAGGTACTCAACTTGGGCTAGTTGGTGATTCCACCCTCTTGTCTTGTGCGTTCATAACCTGATTATATATCGAAGGGGCGAAAAAAATCAATAGAAGAAAGAATGTTTTACATATGTAGGCGTGTCAATTGGGCAGGGTCGGCCCGATTTTAACCGGATTTGGGCCAAAAAATTAGCCCGTTTAAATTTTTTGGCTCGGCCCGGTCGGGTCTGGAAAAGAATAGGGTCGAGTTTGGGCTTTTGTGAGGCCCGACCCGCTCGGTCCAAAAATTTTAAATATAAATATAATTTGTATTAAATATAAAATTTATATTTAGAAAGAGAATTATATTTATTTTTTCTACAATAAATCTACTCAAAAATATAATCTTTTATAAATTGAATGTTAATATAGATATAAGAAAAATATATATTATTTTTTATAGATATATTATAGTAGATATATTAAAATTATATATTATATAGATAAATTTTTCTTATATTTTTTGGGCCAAGCCGGGCTTAACTGGACTTTTCCTAGGCCCGGGCTACGCCACCCATACCGGACTTGGGCCTAGTCCAGGCCCGGCATTGACATCTCTATACATATGGGGAAAGGATCCAATGAGAGTTGAGGTGCATATTTAACTTTACATGTACTCACTTTCTCTTTTGTCATGAATACCTAGAAAAATTATATATGTATATGTGGAGGGGTAGAGCATGTCCAGTCCACCAATACTCTCTTGTCTGATCCATTAAGATGAGAGAATAGTTAACATCCAACCGTCACCTCTCCTCATGACGTTAGCCCATTTTGAAGGAAGAGAGTGGACTCGGCTCACCGAGGCCCACTCTGCCTAACCCCTTAAGTAATTGACGTCTAGCCTAGAGTAGGCAAAAGTGCTATCAGACTTATCATCCTCAGTCGACTCTCTTCCCATGAAGGCCTACTCCTCAACCTCCTGAGCCATGATTTTGGCGTCTACAGTATGGCTACGTCCATAGTCAGGCACTCCCCTGTAGTGGTAGGGTAGGGCCTCGCCTGTTTCTCAGCACACCTCAGCCCTACCTAGAGATGGTCTCTCTACCAATCTAGTATATCCTCTCTTGTTCAGTGATCAATAATAACTACAATATCAGGTGGCTCTCCATCCCTTTCCTAATTAAGTCCATGTTGATCCACACATGCATCCCAACTACCCCCAACGGTTAGTCGACAAGACCTCGATGAGAGGATGCCTACAAGAAAAGAACAATGTATAAATAGAAGAAAGAATATTTTACATATGGGGAAAGGATCCAATGAGAGCCGAGATGCATATTTAACTTTACATGTACTCATCTTCTCTTTTGTCATGAATACTTAAAAAAATTATATATGTATATGTGGAGAGTAGAGCCTGTCTAGTCCACCAATACTCTCATGTCTGATCATTAAGATAGGAGAATGGAGACAACAACCAACCATCACCTCTCCTCATGATGTCAACCCATTTTGAAGGAAGAAAGTGGACCCCTTGAGCAACTGACGTCAGCCTAAAGCAGGCAAAAATGCCATCAGACTTATCATCATCAGTCGACTCTCTTCTCGTGAAGGCCTACTCCTCAACCTCCTGAGCCATGACTTTGACATCTACAGTATAGCTACGCCCATAGTTAGACACGCCCCTGTAGCGGTAGGGTAGGGCATCGACTGTTGCTCGACCCTCTCTTCTTTATTGATCAACGATTACAATATCAGGCAGCACTCCATCCCTTTCCTAATTAAGTCCATGTCGATCCACACGTGCATCCCAACAACCCCCAACAGTTAGTCGACAAGACCCGCCCTGATGAGAGGGAACATACATGGAGGACTCCCGGTATATGTCTACAAGAAAAGAACAGTCTATAAAAGAGGTAAGGATATTTCTTGGGCTTGCACTCTCCAAATCTCTACTCTCTCTCTCTCTCCCTCCACCTTAGTTCCCATCAATTATTTGACTTAAGCATCTTGTCTAGCTACAAATCTGTGGCATTTCCTCCTTAACAAATTAAAGAGCCCATAGAGTCAACCGTTATTTCGACTTCTATAATATATATATAAACTCCTATTATACGATAATAGTTTTTTATTTGTTTGAACATTTTATCGGACTTAATTGTGCATAATTAATATGAGTTGTCGTGCCATGTGCCTACCCCATTCCCCACTGCAACGGAGATCGCCCTTCCAAACCTAGACCCCTATAATTTTTTACTATTTAATCTCTGTTATGTTTTAATTGGTTTTAAGTATTTAATCCCGAATTAAAACTTCAGCATTTACCTGTGTATCCCTTTTGGAGACACATCATTCTAATAAGCCCCCAATCCAGTGTTGGATATATCGCATGACCCCGCTATGTTGGGTTTGTGTTGACACGATACGATATGGATTGTACCATAACACATCGATATATCCTAACTCTTTTTCATAAATTTTTTAAAAATTAAAAAAAATTAAAAATTAACACTATTCATATGTACTGTGCTAAGCCATATCAAAGATCGAAATTTTTTTAACACAAATTGATGCGGCACGACGAACCATGCCCCCAATAAACCTTAAAATTTTTAAGACTAACAATCACAGTCGGATGTGTTGGACTGTACCAGTCTTGTAGACTTAAGGATTTAGGGTTTTTTGTTTTATTATTATTTATTATTATAATTTTAATATGAATCAGATTAAATTGGAGCGTACCAATCTAATACGCTCCAGTACGAACTATATCATGGGTCCTTCCGGTTTCATTTGATTTATTAGTTTGGCCAACCTTACTAATTAACAATAACAAAAGATTTATCTAAAAATCTCTTAAAAATTAAAACAAGAACATATAAATTCTGGGAAGTCAGATGTCAATTCTAAAGAGATTAAAAGAACTAGGAACTAAAGACGCCCACAAGTATATTTTTTCCCCCTTATTAAAAGGGATTTGTTTGGTTTGGTTGGCGCCAGTTGGGAGCGCATGGCATGACACGCGGCCTCCGTTTCAAACTTAACCCACTACCCGGTGGCGAGGCACCCTTGACACGGTCGCGGTCCACCCCCCACCAAGCCCCGTTCCGTTTAGAAAACCCCGTTCCCCATTTCTTTTATAATAATAATAATAATAATAGGAGCAGTAATAATAATATGCTTTCACCTTAAAAAAAAATTCATAGCACTTAATCCTATTCATTTGTCTCTTCCTCTCTTTTTCTTTTCATCTGCTTCTCTCTTTCTTTTCACACCCATCGGTCTATCTATTTATTTATGAAGTGATTTTATTACACATATTATTGTTGTTAAAGCAAAGAAGTCGACCCAGGTCGAGTTGTAGTTGGAGCGAAGAAGTCGGCTCAGGCCGAATGCGCCTAAGGGAAGATGACTGAATGATGAGTTCGATGCTGCCGAACTTTTGACCTAAAAGGCCACCGAGGCTCTTCGGTGGTAAGAGACTCCGACGATCAAATCAGCTCAGGAGGTCGGAGAGAGAAGATTTTGTGCTAGAAATTGCGTACATTTTTCACGAGAGATGTCTCTATCTTTTATAGAGTTTCCACGGGCATATTATCGGGAGCGATTTGTGGATGCCGCCTACGAACTCGTCCTTAATTTCCGCATGCCGAGGTCATAGGCGGCAAGTGTAGCTGGACAGATCCCGGTCGCTCCGAGCTAGCTAGCGTATTCTGACTGTAGGCGTGATTTGCGGGTCCTTCCATTAACAGACTTTCCTCCCCTTACGGTTATGCAGGTCATAACTGAGAAAGTCCACGTTAACGCGTTCCCACCGAGAATAGTGAAGGGACTCAGCTCGGCCGAGTGTTTGGATAGAGGGTCTTGAGTCGTAGTTCGACTCAGTTGACAAATCGGGGCCGAGAACCGACCCCTATCACATATAAAATAAATATTTATTTGATATCTGTTTTCACATGATATCGTGATCTATTATTATAGAGTTGGAATCCCACCACGATGTAGTTTTCAAATATTCTCTTTATTAACTGACCCACGTAAATATGAGCATAAAGCATGCATATGTGTGCTTTCTAAAAATGTTGGGAGTTGGTTCGAATGCAAAATTATCGCTACTTTTTCAATTTTTATCTGTTAAAAGATTCAATAATAAATTTAAAAGTATGTTGACAAGATGGGAAGAGATTTCATCAATGTTACATTTATAAGAGTGGCATTAATTATTGAGAGGATCACCTTCACCCCTGAGCTTAATTTTGAGAATAAAATTTTTAATTAATAGTTTAATACCAACACTGAAGTTTTATTACTTTTATTATTTAAAAGTGCAAAAGTAAGAAAATGGATGGGCGACGTCGACATGGACTTGTCTAAAGATTCTCTAGTCTCCAAACACAGCCGGGCCTATAGCCTTAGTTTTGTTTTTTGTTTTTTGTTTAAATATTTTTATTAATAAATTTAAATATAAATTGGACCAAATCACAACGTACTGATGTGCTCAATCATGCATGGGATATATTTTCAAGTTTTTTCTTAAAAAATCAATAGACATACAAAATTTTGTGTTCTAATTTGACTAGTGTGCAAAATTTCTAAAACTCGCTTGTCCAAATGTGGAGAAGTGTCTAGGAAGATGCAAAATCTCAAGTCAGAGAGAGAGAGTTGAGAAAGATGTGGTCCATGTGGAGAATGGAACAGGAATAAAAATTAAAATATTTTTAAATAATTAAAAGGCTTTGGACAGAGAAAATTGTTAATTTTCCGAAATGTTGGGGAAGATGAAACAAATCACAGTTTTGAGTCTTTTGACGCTAAAAAGTCATATTTTGACCCGTTATTTACATATATTTCGCCGCCTCCTCCCCCTCCTCCTCTCTCTCTCTCTTTTTCTCTCTCTGATTCTTCTGAGCGCGCTCGGAGCTCGACGTCGCCGCAGATTACGCGCGCCCGCCGGCTCGCTCCCTTGGGGTACGCCTCGACGGCTGCTCGCTCGGGCCGTCCGCAGCTCGCCACCTGAAGCCGACTGCTGCCGACGGGGCGGTTGGAGATCCGGGGGGGAGAGCAGGCGGCAGCAGCTGAGGCGCAGACGCCGAGGGGGGGTGGAGGCGTCCGCCAGGCCGAGCTTCTGGTGGTGCGGGCTGCGCGAGCCGCGAGGGTGTTGCTGTGGGGAGAAGGGGGTGGATCGTGCTCCTGGCGTGGTGAACCGGCTCGAGAAAGGGGAATTGGGAGCGGCCTGGGGAGGGGGGTGAGATCGGGGCCTTGGAGGGCGTGGGTGTGGAAGAGAAGGGGAGGTAGCGGAAAGGGTGTGCTGGTTGGATTGTTTCTTTGGATTGTCGTGGCCTGTTCGCATCCTTCTCTGGGCTCCGGCGGATTCAAAGCGTTTGGTGTGGTTTTCGCTGCCCCCGACGAATCTGATCGGGCTCCCTGTGGGCATTGATCTTGAAGGTATTTCATGGAAAATTTACCTCCTCTTTGTTCTCATTATAGGATTTGCACAGGTCTTTTCCCTGCGTATTTCGGCAGAAGTTATTTTTTCTGAAAGCAATAGACATGCTCATGTTCGTACCAGAAAAGAGGGCAAATTGGCTCCATCTGTGTCTCGTCTTCTCTTTTCCATCAAGCTTCAAATAGAACAATGATTGTAGTTGTACCTTCTCATCCAACTCCAGTATTTAAGAGGAAAACGAAGGAATGCCAAACTCAAGTCTCGCTCCCATTATGTATTGTGCTGCTGAGAAACATGTAGCCCGGAAGCATCCCCAAGAAACTCACTGCCAAAGGCTTTACAACAAAGCCTGTCAAACGGTTCTTTTTCTTCATGTAGACACAGCTCTCCCTTTATCACCATCGTCATATTGAAACCTTATCCTATCGACTTGGATTAGCTTAGGACTCGAGATACCGACCACAGAAGTTATAGACACCATTCTTTGTCAATTTAACTTTCATGTTTTGTTTCTGAGGGATGAGGAAAACACTCATGACACTGCTTGAGACCTGGGTGTACTCCTTGAAATCATGCCAACAAGCTCATTTGCACGAGAGCAAGGTTATAAAACATGTTACATACCAGATCGGGATGGTGCATAGTCCACTGATGCTTATGCTGCAATACACAAGTTTTCTTTTGAGACTGGATGGCACCACCATATATTTAAAAGAAAGGAATGTACTGGTAAAGAGGGACTAGGAACAAAAACTGTCCTATATGAAAATACCGGAAAGGTAAAGTCTAAAACTACAACAAGTTTTTTTTTTTTGCAGAATTATCACTGCCTGTGTTGTAAAATACGGGGGCCCCTCCCTTACATAATCAGTCACAAAGTTTAGTATCTTATCCTGATTGTATGCAGCAATTCATAACTAAACATCAGTGACTTGGATCCAACTTAAGACTCTAGGTGTAAACCCAATTGTCAAATAAATTGAGCCAACCACATGTACCAATGCTGGCATCTTGTTTATTGTGACGAGACTTGGTCAAAGTCAATTGTGAGAAAGAAGGTGCTGATCTCAAAAACATGTGTCCAAGGTTCCTACTGGATATTAGTTGGTCAGTTGTGCATACCATTGAGGTGATAAACATAGAAAAATAATAGAATAGTTGACCCAAAATCGTTATATAAAATGAAGGAAACTATAATGTAAATTTATGTATATGCAAAAACTCTCTCTCTCTTAGGTTTATTCAACACAAACACAGAGTTTCAAGCATTTTTATGAAGGGCCAATCTTCTAAGTTTGTGAGTTCTCTTGGATTAGCTCTTGTTACCTTCATCCGTTTCTTTTAGGTATCTCCCTTCTTCTATTAGCATGGCCAGGTTATCTTAAATATATATTTTTGAAGGCAGTTTATCTTAAATGTTGTAAAGGTGTGAGCAAGGCCAAAGTGATCCCGGCATTGCCTTAGCATCAGATTATTGGGTCAACGCCTATGCATTTGAGGTGATGTGGTGCTAGGAGGCAAACAAGGAACACCTGAGATACTGAGATTACAGGCTCTAGGAAACATTGATCATATATATATGGTCACTCATACAAGTAACCAATGGTCTTGTACACCAAGGAGTGGCCTAGTGGTTAGCCCTTGTGTACACCAAGATGAGGTCGAGGTCTCAGGTTCAAATCTGAGGAGGAGAAGGTTTATAAGGAATTTCTAAGGACATTGTAATAGGCAAGTTTTCCAACCAGCAAAAAAAAGGTAACAAGTGGTCTTAGGAAACGTGAAGAATAAGAAAGGAAACGTGACAATAGGAGGCAAATAAAGAAAACATCCAAGATAGGGAGATTTAGTGCTCTAAGAACCCTATTTGTATATGCCACTCATATAGGTAGCCAATGGTCTTTGCAAACATAATGAATAAGAAAGGCAATGTGGCACCGGGAGTCAAAGAAACATCAAGATAATAGTAAGACTTTGGAAGCATTGACCATGTCCAATATGTAAGAACCAATTTGTAATTTGATGGTCTGTTTGGTGCCTTTGTTGGTAGCTTCAGCCATCTGTTTTCTTGTCTAGGATCACAAAGACTTATGGATGTTGTACACAAGATTAAAGAAAGTGAGACGAACTAAAATGAGAGTGAGAGAAACCAACATTGGAATAGTTAAAGTCACATTTAATGAATTTTCAAGATGATTGGAGTTCGGAAAACAAGCTAAGAATTGAGCAATGATCTTTAAGTTGGAAATAAATTGAATATAATAGTGTTTGGGAATAAAATAGCTTCATGACAAAATTGGTCTCTAACACCCTTTGAGATTTTATTAATAGCTTTGAAGAAAGAGTGCAACCTGTTCTTTTGAGGACCTCCTTGGTAACTGAATTTTGGGATGGTAAAGGTGGCTTACTTGCTGAAGGCGTCGCCAAGGACAAGGCGCTGGCCAACTGCCAAGTGAGTGGTCGCCTAGGCGAGCATCCCTATAAGACTAAACAGCTACATGATTCATGAACCACAGCAGCACCTGTTATGTTTTTCATTGCTAGATACCTTAACAATACATATAGTTTAGTTATTCTTTCCCTCTTTCTCTCTCTCTCAATTTATTATTTGTCTAGCAATATTTCAGGTTAAGTAAAACTTTCTGACTTGTTGACACTTGACAGATATATGCTCAGATTCCAATTGATTGCCTTATTACTATTAATTATTTTGTTAACATTCGTTATTTCTTCTATTATATGACCTTCTTACAGACACAAATGTGTTAAATACTTGTGAGCAACACTTTTATATTAATAAATAGAGAATGTACATGATATAAAACATAGATTTCTTGGAACTTTGTTACATAAACTTGGCTTTGCCTAGGTGCCACACCTTGGTGCCTGAACAGTAAGGTGGTGGCCCACTGCCTTAGTTGCCTTAACAACTATGTTGCTGAAATAAGATGAACTCTGCTTCAGTTGGTCAAGCAGGATAACCCTGGTTGGTTAGGGTTAAGGGTTGAATAAACCCGAATAACAGATTCAAGTTAAACTGCCTATTATATGTAGAATAAGGAAATGCTACTCAAGTCAAAGGGCTAAATTCTTTATTATCTTACCTTCGCTTATCCTAGCCATCTTTTCCTTCCTATTTATCAAAGAATCTTTGAGTGTCTTGTATGCCACTTGCCATATTACCTTGAAGAATTATCTGTACACCCTTTAATATAGAAACTTGTTTGTATGCTCATTTGCTTTCTTTTTCTTTGTCTAGTTATCACTGTTTAGGAGTTTCGCAGAAACTTCTATGTTTCAACTGGAAATTACAGTTGCTTAGTACTTTCCATTCTCCACCAGAAAGGTTCTCGATATACTGTCGGTACATTCAAGTATAAAGTTTCTTTTTCGTAGTACATTTAGAACATCTGTGCTTGTTCTTTGTTTTCAGTAGGAAGATTACCTATACATCTGATTTTATGTTCTGCTTCTTCACAGGCAAAATGGATGTATCAATTGTTGATGCTCTTCTTAGTAGCATCTCACAGTTCAGTTTACTTTCATCAAATGTTGTAAACGCTGAAGTTACTCAAAGATATTCTCAAAAGATTGAGGAGATCCTGAACATATTGAAGCCTATACTCGATGAAATTCTTGTCTTGGAGGTTTCCTTGGGTAAAGAGTTTACTAGGATGTTGGAGGAGTTGGATGCACTCATCAATGATGCTAGAGAGCTTGTGGAACGCTGGCGGCAGATGTCAAGCAAATTATACTTTGTTAGTCATCTTGCATTCCTTTCACTTGTAGTTTGTCCTTTTATTTGGTTAATTTGAACTTGGCAATGCCTTTAGATACTTCTTCATCAGTTTTCTTTGGTTCTCTGCTTCCTTCTTTAGAAATACTTGTAGAGTGGTTTTCTGTGACTTACATATTATATACAATTTTACTTTTTGGAAACTTTGTTAGTAGACCCTCTCTCTAAGATAAACATAGAATGTGTAGACAGGCAAGCTTAGGAGTTGGTTGTATCATATTGGATTCATCCAGCCCAGGGCAGTCAAATTGCTGGAGTGGGCCTAAAATGCTCCACATGTTGGAGCAGTGTGGAGAAGGTTGGTCAGTGGCTGCTTCTTGCATGAACCATGATGGTTTCATATGAGTGGACTATGCAATGAACAGGTTATATCAGCATGATAAATGATATCCAAGTCTGAAAATATAAGTTTCTATATCAAATGATATTCTTTTACAAAACAGGATAATGGCGTCTGGTTAGCCACAAGGGATTGAAGTGCTAGAGCTTCAGCTCAAGTTGAGGAAGTTAGAAAGAAAGTTAGATGCAGGGTAGCATTCCCTATGTTTGAATGAAAGATGCATTTACCTCCTTTTGGAGAGATGGGCCAGAAAGTATTTGGTTGGAAATACTTGCTTATGCGGCACTAGAATGAAGAAGGGAGGAGAGAAAAAGGCATAGTATGTGCAAACAAAGTCAGTGGTGGCAGTCTCACTGCAGAGGCAAGATTGATGGCTGTGGTGCAGCACAGGCAAGGTTGACAACAGTTCAGTACATAATTACAGAACCAATTTTGTCTCATACTTTTTAAGATCACTGTAAGATCAAATTTATTTTGGAACATATAGCACTCAAGTAGCAAGAAGCAAGTGTATGGCTTATAATTAAATGGAAAACTGTGATTATGTGAAGGTGTCTTCTTCATGTGATGTATGTCACTTGTACTCAACATTACCATGGACAACGTTGCTTCACTATAACTTCTATCAAAGGGCATCTATCATTTAAACCACTATTTTCTCTTTGTAATGCTCTCCATTAACTTGTGAGACCCAGTGTAAGATCTCTTCTCTCCTAAAGGTGACAAGAATATGCCATTCAAGAACAAGTTAAAGTGAGGACTGATTATCTTACAGCATCAGCTGATGATTGAAAAGGTAAAGGAGTAAGGAGGCATGGATGTATGGGCCTGAATCATCAACATCCATTAGCTGTCTTACCAAAAGATTACAGAATTAGCAGGTGCTTGTCATTTCAGTCCTCTTCTGCATTATTATATTACTAGGCATAATCACTCGAATGGCAAAGTAATGTCCCATACAATCTTTACTATGATCTTGATAGCTGATTATGATGATGAGCTTGAAAGGATTTTTTCTTGCAGGAAGCCTCTTAGGTTGCAGTATATGCATGTTGCATGTTACCTAGTTTAGCTGATTCATTGGGATGTCAGATCTGGATTTTATTCTGCCTGTTCACACATAATCATGGTTACCATTTTATTGTCCTCATTTTCGTTTATGTTGCTTTCTTGAACTTGGGATATGATAACATTTCTCCTTTGAGATTTGTATATTACTCTCCTTGAAAAAGTTTGTTTATGTGAAAATTATCCCTTACAAACATGCCATCATAAATGTCCTCCTTGGGCGAAAAAGCTCTCATGATAAACTTTTGATGTCATTGTTACACATCATGTATTAGCACAGTTTGCATATGTACCCTTAAAAAGACAAAAGGAGAAACTATGACACAATTTCTCCCTTTCAAAGGGGTCTATATGAGCATCAAGAGAAATGCTTCATGCACGTCCACCCGGGCAAATGATTTGCCCGGGCAGACAAGCCAGGGCACGCCCAGCACGAGCGGGCGCCCCATGTGGGCGCGCCCTGGCTCGTCCGCCGGGGCAAATCATTTGCTCGGGTGGACGTGCGCAAAGCACTTCTCGAGCATCAATATCATTGTATTTTATGTAATTAAAATTTTATCATGAGTATTGTGCAAAATTGCTTTTAAGAGGTGAAATTTAAGAGGTGTTATATATCTTTCAAGAAAGAGTGTTACATGTCTTCCGAGGTATTTTTATGCAAAAGTAGGATTCAATTTAACTCCAAAATTGTAGAATCATGGGTTCCTAACTGGCTATTATACAATGCACTTCCAGGTCTTACATATAGAATGTGTGAAAACGAAGATCGAGGCTTGCGTGCTTGAGGTGTGCCAGCTTCTTAGTCCCATTTTTGAGTCATTGCCAGTAAAGTCTCACTTTGCCTTTCTTGAGGTAACATGTGCAATTATATTTCAAGCAATTTTTTTCCTTCTTTGCAATGAGTTCCATGTATCTTTCTGTTTACCTGCTAATCTACTGATGTTAGGCTTTCTATTCTATGGCTACAGAGCTCCCTGCAGAAAATTCAGGACATGGTTTATGAACCAGTAGCAGATTCCATAAAAGAAGCGATGAAGGATCAAATAGAGAACACAGTTCCGGGCTCTGAGCATCTAACGAAGATAGCAGACTCCCTGTGCTTGAACTCAAATGAGGAGCTGTTGATGGAGGCTGTTGCTCTTGAGAGGTTGAAGACAAAGGTCAGCCAGGGTGAAACCATGGTGAACTTGAGAATATTGATCCTATGATTACCCTCATAAACCACATGCATGATTGTTATGTTAGAGTTAATCAGTTGCATAGTATAAAGGGGATCCCAATTCCTCCTGATTTTTGCTGCCCACTGTCTCTTGAGCTGATGTCAGATCCAGTGATTGTGGCATCTGGCCAGACATATGAACGAGCTTTCATCCGAAAGTGGCTTGATCAGGGCTTCACTGTCTGCCCCAAGACACGCCAAACTCTGGCGCATACAAATTTGATTCCCAATTATAATGTCAAAGCTTTAATTGCAAGCTGGTGTGAGTCAAATGACATTAAGCTGCCAGATCCTGTGAAGACATTGAGTTCGAGCCAACCATCAGCATTTGTTGCTCGTGCAGATTTCAGTTCTGACAACTCTAATATTCCCAGGCTTGGCCATTCAAGGCCAGTTCATCCAAGATCACCTGAGACTAGTAGAACTGCTATGAATTCTAATAAGAATTCGTATCCCCTGAATGAGAATCATCAGGATGGTCACATGAATGACAAATCAAAGTCTCCTCATATTGCCAATGGGATTGAGGCAAGCATTTCAAAAAATTCTTCACCAAATGCTGATGACAAGGAGTCCTGTTTGGAAGAACAACATGACCAGATCTCTGATCAATTAAATAATGAGTGTTCTAACAATAACAAGCAACTTCAGGGACATAACAGAGCTTCATCTGCCTCGAGTGCTGTTTCTAGTTCTGAATATGTCCAAGGAACAGAGGATGCCGGCGTCTCAAATGCATCAAGTGATCTAACACATTATGGCAGTGATGCTTCAGGAGAAATGACACAGGAAGCTTCAGCTTCCTCTGTTTCACAGGGGGAGCCTGGGTTCCAGTCAAGGCTGTCTGAGCCTCGGTCTAGAAGTCAAACCATCTGGCGTCGCCCATCAGACAGGTTTGTTCCTAGAATTATTTCTTCCTCATCTATGGACACAAGACAGGACCTCACAAGTGTTGAAGCTGAAGTCCGAAGATTGGTTGAAGACTTGAAAAGTGATTCAGTAGATTTGCAGAGAAATGCTGCACATGAATTGCGCCTCCTTGCCAAACACAACATGGAGAATAGGATCGTGATTGCCAGTTGTGGGGCAATAAGCCACTTGGTTAGTCTGCTTCGTTCAATGGATCCAAGAACCCAGGAGAATGCTGTCACTGCCCTCCTGAACTTGTCCATCAATGACAACAACAAGATTGCAATTGCAAATGCTGATGCAATTGATCCTCTTATTCATGTACTTGAAATGGGGAACCCAGAAGCAAAGGAGAATGCTGCTGCAACTCTTTTCAGCCTTTCAGTCATTGAAGAAAATAAGGTGAAGATTGGACGCTCTGGTGCTGTCATACCACTTGTGGAATTGCTAGGAAATGGAACTCCTCGTGGAAAGAAAGATGCTGCCACTGCATTATTTAATCTATCAATATTCCATGAGAACAAGGCCAGGATTGTGCAGGCTGGAGCTGTGAGGCATCTTGTAGAACTGATGGACCCAGCTGCTGGTATGGTTGACAAGGCTGTTGCAGTTTTGGCAAATCTTGCTACTATACCTGAGGGAAGGGGAGCAATTGGTCACGAACGTGGAATCCCAGCTCTTGTAGAGGTTGTGGAGCTAGGATCAGCAAGAGGAAAAGAGAATGCAGCTGCAGCTTTGCTACATCTGTGTACCAACAGCAACAAATTTTGTAGTATGGTACTCCAGGAAGGTGCTGTGCCGCCCTTGGTCGCTTTGTCACAATCTGGCACACCAAGAGCCAAGGAAAAGGTATGTCAGCTTATTCATATTAACTAAATTTGACATGCTTTTGGCAAAATCAGCGGATAAAATCAGATGATGGACCCACAGAATTTTAGGTTGTAAAAATGAATTTTACTATCGAAGTCCTTTTTCTCCTTATTGTGTCTGTGGGTCCATCAGCTGATTTTATTGCTAGCCACTTCCTCTCCAATCTCTTCCCTGTTTCTGTTAATTCTTGTCTCCCTTTTGCTTTGCTGAAAAGATGAGGTCTACAAAATGAGCTGGTGAGGTCCTAAACTTCGTGCTTCTTGTCATCTTGCAGGCACAGTTACTTCTCAGCCATTTCAGAAATCAACGGCACGGGGGTGGCGGGAGGTCATGATAATGACAGTGTTCTTAAACGGTACTTCTTTCTTTCCTTTTTACCCTAGCTGCAGCATGATGTACTAGATGACCAGCCTCCTGTATCCACCGTGCCTTACATCTGCTTCCAGTATGGTGCTAAGTTAGAAGTGTGATTCTGTGTCCCAACATGCGGGCGATCTATTGCAGTTGGCCTGTTTGACTGTAAATAAAACTGGGGCCTTTGTAGAGTGTCGGGTTTGCGTCCGGCTGATTCTTTTGTGTCGACCTGTTGTATTTGCTTTCACGATTATGTATTTGCCCTGCTCCTGTCTCAGGGGCTCTATGATTTTGGAATTTTTCATGATGAGCCTTTTGCTTAGTTCAAATGTACATGCACCACCTGTATCCTGTTAAATGTCTTTTCAGCACATTATTTTTTCTCAGCCCATGCTAGTCTCCTGTGTAGAATTTATGTGGCTTAGTTACATAGGTTCGATGAAGAGCTATGCCAGAATGGGATGAACTAGTGATTGCACTGATCTGAAGTAAAGAGGAATGTGGCAAAGTTCAGTTCTGGACCCAACAAGGCATCCTACTACCAGTTATGTTCCCCCTATACGTATGCAACACCCACTATGTTCTTGGTGCATCACGCAATAGTCCAAGAGTTTTTTTTTTTGTGGACATTAGATGCTCCAATTACTAGAACAAACAGGCTACAAATGACAACACATAGGTAAATGCCCTCAAAGGAAGAAGGGCACCAGAAAGAACACCACCAGAGTGAACCACAGAGTCACAGACAGAACAAACTGAAGAACACCAGAAACACAACACATAGGGTTATGAGTAGGGGTGTAAACGAACCAATACCTTCGCGAGTAGTTTGAAACTCGACTCGATAAAAGTTTAACTCAGTTCGTTATTTAATAATGAGTTGAGTTTGAACAAAAAAAAGTTCGATCATAAACGAGTTGTCTGAACATATGTGAGTTCGACTCGATTATATTGTGAACAACTCGTTTAAGAGTTCAATTAAATACTCGTAAGAGTTCGTCTAAGTATTTGTTAATAATTAATTAAATATTTATTAAATATAACAAGTATGAGAATATAATATTTTATTTATTTAATAAAATTATTATTGAAGTATAGTAGTTATGAAGATCTAAATATAGAATACCAATTATTAAGAATATATACACAAATTATATAAATAAGATAAATATAATTTGATTTGAACTTTCAATCAAATTATGAGATATTGACATATACCAAAAATCTCTTTTGGCAAGTCCTTAGGCACCGTCAAAATAGCTCCTCCTCCTCCCTCCGACGATGCGTGCAAAAGAAGGCAACTGGTGCAGCAAGGGGTACCGTCGACGGCCACCGGAGCGTTCGATGATCACCGTGGACCCCCGTCGGTGCCAGATGAAGCTTCCGGTCGCAGCGGCAGCGGCTGCCCATCATCCCCCTCCGATCTCGGGTTGCCCCATCATCCCCCTCCGACGTGGCTGACCCATCACCCCCCTCCTGCATGATGGGCACCTACGTGGCAGTCTTGGGGGTGCCGGAACACTGACCGCGGTGGGGTTCCAGCTGCACCACCCCCTGGTCCCGCCCATCCCCCCATGGTTCAACCCCCACTCATCCCCAGATTCCATCCCATAATCTCATATCGGATGGGTTTTTGTGAGTGGAGTTTTAGTCTTTAAAAAAAAAACTCCCTAGCCTGAACCGTTGGCATTCAAAGCTTCTATTTCTAAGGTTTCAAATCGGTGACGAGTTCAAGCCCAAAAGACTCGTATAACCGAGTCAGATCTCATTTAAGGTTCATTTAACTTGTTTGACCGTTTAGCAAGTTCCAGCTCGGGTCTCATTTACAAACTAATTCAAAAGAAAACTTTTAACTCGTTTAACCGATGCGGGTCTCAGTTAAGGCTTGGATTAGAGCTCGAACTCGACTCTTCTGAGTAAACGAGTAGTTTGTCAAGTCGAGCTCGAACACAACACCGCCTTTGAATTGAACAGTGTATTGTTCGACTCTATTCAGATCGTTTACACCTTTATACGAGGGACAAGTCGACTTCCTTATATCTATACTAGACTAATATCAGATCTGACTATAAAAAAAGGATGAGCAGTTTGAGTTGAATTCTACGTACACACCAACAAGACGAGGGACTCGGCACCCGACTAATGAGATGTGGTGTCGGATAAAACTTTTTATTCCGGCACTAGAAAACTTTCTAAGGGGGTGGAAAGCATTTCTCGCCGCGAGGCGACCAGTTTTTGTAGAGATCTTAGTGGACTCTACGATGATCACAATGCAGAGGTGGAGCAAAAGAAAAGAGTTGCAATCACAAAACAGAATAAGCAGTTCATAAGCTTACAAATCGGAGTTTCCCCTTTTCAGACGTGGATGCAAAAAATAGACCTATTGACGTCGTCAAATGAAAGAAGCTAGAGATGAGATTAATATTACTGCACTAAGTAGATTATGTTGTGGAGCTACACTGTGTTCTCTCACTTCTTCACCCAGGTGCGCACAAACCCGATAGAACTAGAACCATCCGCACCTGATCAGAACCCCCACATTCCAAGGAGCACAAGTTGATAACTCTGGAGCGGGTGTTCTTGGCCAAGTCAGCTGCCCCATCCCCATTCTTGTTGTCACGAGCATCCCACCATTATTAATGACCAATGTTCTAACGTTGTTAAGGTTAGTGTACATGCTGCATTGGAAGCACAGTTATGGTAGATCCATGGCCAGTTTCTCGTTTCTGTTTATATTATTCTGTTTCTGCCGTTTCCTTCTCTCGTTTCTTTCAAGTAAAACCTTCCACAAACATCCCAAACGCACCACTCTCTCTCTCTCTGTAGAGCGAAGAAGAGAAGAAAGCAGGTCGCGTTGCGATGAGAAGATGTACGCCAAGAACGGAAGCAATCCGGTCGGCGACGAGCAGCTCCGGTGGGTCATCCAGATTCGCCGCCTGATCGAGGAAGAGCTCGTGAGGGAAGAAGCCGAAGAAGGAGATGATGGAGGTGGGATTCCTCCGACCACCATCTTCCACGTCCCCACGCCCTGGCTTGCCGGCAAGTCGGAGTGCTACCATCCCCAGCTCGTCGGCGTCGGCCCCTACCACCGGTGGCGCCCCGAGCTCCTCGCCATGGACCGCTCCAAGCTCTTCGCCGCCAGGAGGGTCCGCGGCCAGCTGCTCCGCCGAGGCGGCCTCCAGTTCCAGCACGTCGTCGACCACCTCGCCAGGCTCGAGCACCGCCTCCGCGCCGGGTACCACGGCTGTCTCGACTGCGACGGCGAGACGCTTGCGTGGGCCACGGCCATCGACGCCTCCTTTCTCCTCGGTTTCCTCCAGAACCTCCTCGTGCAACGTCCCAGCTGCGGCGGCGAGGCGTCTCCGCCGAGGGCAAGCGGCGGCGAGGTGCCGCATTTGGTGGGCTCCACCAAGGTGGGGAGGACGTGCGCCCACGACATGGTGCTGCGGGACCTGGTCATGCTGGAGAACCAGATCCCGCTGTGGCCTCTGCGGCTTCTCTTGGAAGCCCAGCAACCACAAGCTATGGCAGACGAGCTGTTAACGAAGATGGCAGCGGAGCTGGTGAAGGAGCTCTGCCCTTTCCACATGATGCTGCAGCAGGGTCCCCCATTTGTGGACGTCGTGTTGCAGAGCTCCCACCTGCTGGATCTGCTCTACAACGTGGTCGTGCCGAAGCAGCACCAACGGTGCGGGGCGCAGGAGACGGCAGGCGTGGACGCCGAGGAAGCCCCGTTCAAGGGGCTCCTCCGGCGGCTGTCGTCATGCCTCGGCCGCGCGTTCGCCTCGAGACTGGCGAGCTTCCTCATCAGGGTGGCCCACCTGGGCCTGATCACGCATCTGCCGGTGCTCTTGACCCTGAGGCATTCCATCGAACACCTGCTTTCCTCCCGCCACGAGGAGTCCCCACGGCCCGGAGACGACGGGGACAGGCCCCTTCTGGCGGAGGAGATCGCGATACCGTCGGCGACAGAGCTCGCGGCCGCGGGGGTCAAGTTCCTCGCCGCCGGCGGTGGCCCCATGTCAGTCACCTTCGATAGCGCGACGGCCACGCTGCGCCTCCCCGCCGTGCGCCTGGACGCGAACACGGAGGTGACGCTGAGGAACCTGGTGGCCCACGAACTGTCGTCGCCGGCGGCGGGCCCGCCGGCGCTGGCGCGGTACGTGGAGCTGATGAACGGGATCGTGGACGCCGGGGAGGACGTGCGGGTGCTGCGGGAGAGCGGGGTGGTGAGGAACGGGTTGCGGAGCGACGGGGAGGCGGCGGAGCTGTGGAACGGGATGAGCCGGCGGGTGCAGCTGGGGAGAGTGGCGCCGCTGGACAGCGCCATCGAGGGGGTAAACAGGTACTACCACGGCAGGTGGAGGGCGAAGGTGGGGAGGCTGCTGCTGCTTCTGCGCAGGGGGCAAGGTGGGTCGGAGGCTCGCTACTCCTGCGCAGCGTTCGTGGGGAGCGTGTTGCTGCTGTTCGTGGTTGGTCTGCATGGGTTCTGCCTCCTCCATGAGTGCGGTAGACCAAGCTTTGCTGCTGCACAGCCTGGTTGAGGTGTTCTTTTTCAATTTGTGGTGGTGTTGGGATCCGACTTATCAAAAGATGGAGTCAGTATATATTTTTTAATTAATTGTAAAATTTTTTAGTTGTTAGTTTGTTTGATCTCCATAATTTGATTGTTTGTCTTTAGTCTAAAAAATTTTAAATTTCTTTAAAATAAATCTTTTTGGTGACATACATAATTCATTTCAATCCCTACTTTTTAAAATAAAACTATCTAATTGTGAATAAAGTTACGCTTTTTGAAAAGATTAAAATTTTAAAAGACGTATTTGTCTGATAGTCACATAATTTCATATGAACTATTCTTTTATATATATATATATGAGAAATTAATTAGAAGTCTTTAATTATAATATTTTTTTTAATATAATATAATTTAACATATACTGTAACAGAAGATAACACATATTATAATGAGTTACAGTTCTATTAGAGACTAAAAAATAAGTCAAATATTTTTTGACACTCTTAATTAATTTGTCATATATGTATATATATATATAAGGAGAGATCTATTGTCACTGAAGGCAACGAAAAGAAGAATGGTGCAATCAACTCTAAAGTCATAATTTCATGTCAAATTTGGTGCATGCCGGTGAATCTTATTTACTATTATATAATTTAATGTTATAATTATTGATATCTAGATTATGTAAAACAGATGACCAAGATAATGCTTGTATATGCTTATTTTGATTTGTAAAATTTTATATTCTCTGTGCAATTTATTGATAGTAGAGAAGATTTAACGCAATGATTTGGAAATTGACATTAAATTATACGGTTTTAGAGTTAATAGCACTGTTATTTTTAGTGCCATCACTCATTATTTATATATAAACTAAATCTCATAGCACTTTTATTGTTCAAACACAATTGGCAATGCATAATGGATGGACATTCTTGTACTTGAGAGCTTGAACACTTTTTATCAACAAAATTAAGATGTGATGAACATGTGGTAATTTTAATTAGATTTTGAGAAAGATTTAGTTTAGTCTTGTCAAATTATATTTTTACTCTCATATTTATCCACTTCATCGTAGATTATGTACTTCTTCTGAAAGGAAATGATGAGGTGAACTAATGAGAGAGCAAAAGTGACATTTTAAGTGGAGTTGTGTTAATAAGATAAACATCTGAGAATGACATAAGATGCACATCTAAGAATGACATTTCGAAAGATACACATGATTCTGACTTATGTGTTATGATATTTAGCAGTAAAACTTTTAAATAAAATAATAAATAACACAAAACTCCACTAGCATGAGGCAAATGATGGATCTCTGTATATATAGAACAAGGGGGAGAGACCACATAATACCAAGATAAAAAATAATAGAAGATAATTAACATGATAATTAGCACCTAACAACAGCACTAATCACATTCTAATTATACTAACCTTATATGAAAAACTAACCCAAAAAAAAAAACCCAAGCAAAAAAACCTCGTCTTTTTCACACGCTCTACCGCGCCGCTCCCCTCCGATGCAGCTCCTCGTAGGCGTCCCTCGACCCGGCGGAGAACTCCGCCAGCGCCGCCAGCGCCACCGACAACCCAGCGCACAGCACCCTCACCGCCACCTCCGCCATCTTCTCCGGCGTCATCTCCGCCAGCCCGCCCTCCTCCTCCTCCTCGCCCGCCATCTCGTTCACCGCCCTCCCCCCGCCTGCGCCTTTCCTCGCGGCTGCCTCTGCCTCCCTCTGCTGCCCGGCCACCGAGGCGATGCCCGCGGCGAAGAAGTCCAGCCCCTCGATCGCCCGCACCTCGGCGATCCCGTCGAGCATCCTCGACCACTGCATGCAGAGGCCGAAGACCGGCGGCGCCCCGCTGGGCCGCGGAGGCGAGAGCGGGGACCTGGCGTTGTCGCCGCCCAGTGGCTCCCAGGCGCAGCGGAGCAGCCAGCCCACGAGGGCGCGGACGTAGGAGCGCTGGGCGGCGACCCAGGCGTGGAAGCAGGTGCGCCAGTTGCGGAGCTCGGCCTCGAGGGCGGCGGCGGAGCGGGAGAGCCTGGTGGGCGGGGTGGCCATGAGGGCTTTGGGTGTGGTGGCCAGGAGGAGCTTGGCCTGGTCGATGGTGCGCTTTTGGATCTGATGGCAGTCGGCCATGGTGCGCCACATTCTTGCTAACCTGCAGAACAGCAGATATTACCACCAGTTCTCTGGAAAAAAAAGTAGTGTTTTTTCCTCATCATGATGCTTTAAAGGAGAAAATAAGCAATCTTTTATCACCCTGTTTTCATGTGTAAAACAAGGCATTCTTCTCTCTTCTAAGGAGATTCTTTCAGATACAAGTTTTTTTCACACTGGAAGATCAGAGATTATGAACCTAGTCTCTTGAGAAGTACCATGAGACCCATTCAATGATTAAACAACAGGGGACATGAAAATAGATAAAACTAGATTTTTTGTGTGGCAATATGTAAAATGCAGTAGAAGTGTCTGCCAGTCCAGAACATCTCTATCATTTTAGATTGCAGAAACTGCCATTAGGAAGTATGAATTTCTCATGCACTAGTAAGGATGGCAATGATTGCCTCACAGCATTTTAAATCCCCGCCTATATTTCATCCTTACACTTAGCATTGAACTCCTAAGCCATCATCAGTTCTTGCAGAACTTACAGATGTAAAGAAAACAATCATCCAGGATCATCGGTGTCCCCAGAAAGCCGAATGAAGCAACACCTACCCACCAGATCCAGAATTTGGCTTTATACCCCAATTCTACTTTCTCCACCCCCTCTCCAAAAGGATGACCAGCTTCAATGGGAATGGGTCAAAAGATCTCTCACGTGATACTGGTAAAAAAAAAAGAAAAAAAAGAAAAAAAGTAGTAGCTTGATGGAAATACCCTTGTATCAACTCCATGAGTTGTGGTTGCAACTCCTCATCCCGCAGTGTTTCAATTCGCGTCGATATGGTTTCAACAGAACGCACAGAGATTTTTATCTGTGTATGGAGGTTTCTTAGAGCTGCCTTTGTTTTGCCCATGACAGAGGGATCCCCGCCGTTCACCTCTTGATTCTGCAGTTGCATGCACTTCTTTTCATATGTGATTCTCATGCGTTCTCCAGACTGTTAGAAGTCAACACCAGAAAAAACCAAAGAGGCTTATCCATTGTTCAAGTTTCAATTTGCAGCAAAAATCTTTGCATGCAAGGAAAAAAAAAGGTTACCTTCACTTCTTCATACAGCTTCTTCTCCCATTCATATAGTCTGTCCAAGGTCGACTGATGGCTTCCAGACATCATACAAGATTCCTCGGAAAAATCACTGCTAGTTTCATAGCCAACATCTTTGGGAATGGATGAAGGAAGCAACAATCGAGACGATGTTGAACGACAAGATGCAGAACGAAATGATGCAGAGCGCAAAAGTGTAATTGGATTCAACATTTTGGCAGCTGCATTGGGGTAGTTAACTTTGCATCATTTATATGCTTGTGTCAGGATGAGGAAACTCTACTCGACATGCAAAGTAACCTCTATTTGGAGACAGCTGACCATAAATGCAGAAAAAGCAGATGGATCAGAAGATGAGTATACCTGTAAGCTCATGTGAATTTGAAGAATACTGAGATTTGCTTGCCTCCAACATCATCGAAATCTCATGAGCAGAGTCATAGATTCTGAGGAATTGGTTATCAACTTCCATCATCACCTCTTCCATGCTATTTGGTCTTTTGTTCACATAGACAGTAAAACCAGGGGTTTCGTCTGCAGCTTCTCTATTTTCCAGCTCCTGCTCACTATTGACCTTAAGCTCTATTGCATTTTGTGTCTGAGATACAACTCTGTTTGTTCTGCGGGATTCGCATCCATTCAGTTGGTTTACTATGGTGTCAGATTTTGTATTTACTTTGCCAGGATAATCTGCACTTGCCTCTTTCCTGAGGTTAGTTGCATCAGGCTTAGCTCTCCCTTCTACATTTTCTGGCTTTGGAAGCTCTTCTCCTTCTTCCTCCAGATCTGGTATCCCTTCTTCTTCTCTAACCTGTCTCAGCTCCACTGTTTCATCATCACTAGCTGTCCAATTGGGGCCACTGCTAGAAGGGTATTCATAAGCATCCAATGGGGAGAATGGGTTCCAGAAGAAATCCCACTGTGATGTTGAAGGTGATGGCGGAGGGTAGCTTGGTCTGGAGTAAGGAGACGCGGAGAAAAATGTAGTATGTGTATGAGACTCTTGTGTGCTGAAGAGTCCATCCATGCCATAAGGGTCCACAGAGTAATAAGAATCTATTCTCACTGTTTCAGGTGATTGGGGCCTTTCCTCGGCAGAAACTGCTGCATTACCACCTGACCTTGAGTAGTGTATCATGCGAGAAGAGCGTTTGTCAGATTGGTCCAGCGCAGGTGAGAAGGACTTCAGAGGGACGTCAATGACTCCTGGGCTCAGTCTTTCACAGGGTTCAAATGTGGAGGTGAATAGAAACTGTGATCCTCATCTCCTCAACATAGTTGCGTAGGGCAGCTGAGACACCTCTTAGGGACTGGATATATGCAATATGCCCAGCACCAAACTGCGCATGTTGTTCTAGTGCCTGTTTGATGAAATTTTTCCTATCCCTGCAGAGCAGGACAGCTTCTTCATTGTCCAGCCTTGAAGCAGAACATCCATCTCTTGTGGCCTTCCTATGAGTTCTTCATGCTTGAATCAAAGCCAAGATCAACTAGGCAGCCCTTTGACAAACTCATAGGAATTTCTAGCACTACGCAAGTGTTATACTGGTCAGAGTACAGTGTCACCAAACTGCGCTCGTTGTTCTAGTGCCTGTTTGATGAAATTTTCCTATCCCTCCAGAGCAGGACATCATCTTCATTGTCCAGCCTTGAAGCAGAACATCTCATCTCTTGTGGCCTTCCTATGACTTCTTCAGGCTCGAATCAAAGCCAAGATCAACTAGGCAGCCCTTTGAACTCATAGGAATTTCTAGCACTGCGCAAGTGTTATACTGGTCATAGTACAGTGTCACTACAAAAGAAGCAAAAATGACAACAGAGGACAGAAGGCTGCGTCAAATTCCACTGAAACAAGTAATGTCATCCTACTACTGAAGATTCAAAAGAAATGATACTTACAGGAAGATGGAGGTATCAGACTTCTGTCTTCCCTCTACCAGAACTATCTGTGGGCAGCAGCAGCAACCTCAGGGGCCAGGGAAGGACCCTTCATGAACTGAATAAAAGGGAAACGAAAAAATTCAGGGGTTCATCCTCCAAAGTTAAGAAGAAATTCACCAAAGCTAATTTTAGACAGTTTTTTCTACCGGATGGTTTTCGTTCCTGAAGAGGGATCTAAAATGGGTGTTATAAAGCATACTGCTTGTGGGTTACATATATTAAAATTTTCATGCTAAAAAAACACTGGACTGTACATTATTCATAGAAGAAGACATGATCAGCAGCTTGTTGTTTGGGGTGTGGGGTAGGAAGGGTGCTTCACAAAAAAACTGAGAAATCAAAATTCTGGTGCGTGAAAGTGGAACTAGCAAAAGAAGAGTTGGAACTGAGAATACCCAAGGCAGAGAAGCTCGTTCATTTGCTGGCAGGGGGGAGCTACTTGCTGCAAATGATGGACCTCCAGATTACTACCCAAGGACTTCAAGCGGAAGACCTACTGAGCTTGTTGATAGAGGTTCCAGGATTTTAGAGAGATGTGAAATATTGCTCCCTAAAACAAGAGGCACAAAGAAAAAGATCTGTCAGCGCAAGAAGCAGATTTTATGTGAGAAGAACTTGAATGAATGTGCTTAATGAGGGAAAGATAGCAAATGGGTTCTTGTAAAGTGAGTGAGGAGACCTCCAGATTACTACCCAAGGACTTCAAGCGGAAGACCTACTGAGCTATGTTGATAGAGGTTTCAGGATTTAAGAGAGAGATGAAATATTGCTCCTAAAACAAGAGGAACAAAGAAAAAGATCTGTCAGCTCAAGAAGCAGATTTTATGTGAGAAGAACTTGAATGAAAGTGCTTAAGGGGGGAAAGATTGCAAATGGGTTCTTGAAAGTGAGTGAGGAGAGGCCACACACTTGAATGCCGCTCAAAATTAACTAAAGAGGAAAAGAAAACAGAGAACCCAGGAGCAGAAAACAGTACTATAATCAGAGGCCTCCAGGTTCTCTGTGTTTCAGAACTCTGAAGTGCATCTAGGAGAAGGCTAACCACATTGTGAAGGGGGAACCCACTCTAACCACATTGTGAAGGGGGAACCAGAGTGGGTGAAGGGAATGGAGAAGGGCATGCTTTTACAGGATTGTTCATGGTCAGAAGGAACGGAAAAAAGCGACAGAGAGCAAAGTTGTAAGCTTAATTGGATCCAAAATAAAGGAGAGATGCATTCCTAGGAGAACGCTTTACTGCAAAGGATAAATGGTTGGAACAAAATATGATAATAGAAACACAAAAACTGAAGGATGGGGAAGACCCATTTGCCTGAGGAAACTCTTCTGAGGCAGAATTTGATGTTATCGCTCAAATTCCATGAAAGTTTCCTTGATAAAAGAAAGAAGGCTCTTGGTGTTTAAAAAAGAAGTAAAAAAAAGACTAGCTAATGAGCAGATGCCAGAAAAAAAAAGAAGAGAGAGGAAGGGAGCCATTTAAAGACCTGAAAAAGGCAACTTGTAGAGAGCAGAAGTGAAGAACATGTTGAACCCCACTTGGGAGAGAAGTTATAAACCCACACCTACCAGATCCCATGCAGATGTGATGCTGCCAAACGTCATGGCATTTATGTGAGTGGGGTTATCATCCCACAAAATGATAAAAAGAGGGAAGGAAAAGGAAGAGCAAAAATCCATATGATGATGACGATGAGATGGAGTTTTGCACAAAAAAGAACAACACCACACCCTCCTCCCTCAATAAAGTGATGGGGGAGGTAAGAATGGGGGAGAGGGGGGTAAACCAAAGCACAGGAAAAAAGAGGAAAACAAAGGCTGAAAAGCTACCCTGATGAGACCCCCTCCTGTCTGTGGAACTCCATCGGTAACCAGGAACAAAGATAAAACCAAACCCCAATGGCAAGCATCTTTTTTGATCGACCAATGGCAAGCATCAAGCATGCTTTTTTTTGGGTCAAGGAATTCATGATGATGGGGTCAAGAAGAACACACTCACATGACCATCACGCCGGGTGGGGCGAGAAGAACAGGAGGACAGCGCACTGGGGAAGATGGTACGGAAGCCAGAACACACTATTATATGTACTCACATATAGAGAGAGAGAGAGAGAGAGAGAGATGGTGGGTGGACTGTGGAGGGTCCCCCCTACCTGTTCATCTGGGGTTTATAGCGAAGGTGAATTCCTCGTGCGAGAGAGAGAGAGAGGAAGGAAGGAGAGAGATGACAAGAACAGGGAAGAGGGAGAGTAGTGTGTAGAGAGAGAGGGAGAGAGAGAGGGGAGTAGCAGAGGTGAGAGAGCGAGAGAGAGAGAAGAGCAGTAGAGGAGAGAGAGAGGAGACAACGGTCAGTTGGATTTCAAAACGGGGTTACAGAAAACGAAGGAAACCCGGCGCAACGTAGCAACCGCGCGCCGCGCGTACTGGAAGGACCTAATTTACTTAAAAGCCCCTCGGAGATGGCGAAATTACGAGAACTGTCCGACCTTGCCTAGGCCCCGGATTCCTCGGGATACCGTTACGGTGTGATCTCCACTGTCCCCTGTTGGGGTTCACCCATCGAGCGGTCGAGATTGGCGTACCTTCCCAACGCGGGCTTTCTAGGGAAGCGGCGTACGTTTCGGGCCCTTTTATCGGAAAAAAAAGGCCTGAAGGGGCTGGACGGTCAGGATATATGCCGCTGGGTCTTCGTTCTAACTTTTGTTGGGGCACGTGCAAGAGTTAATAAATTTGATAATATTTGTTGGGGGCCGAAAAATATTCTCATAATTTTTTAAAGAATAAATTAATTAAAAATCTTTAAAAGATATTTGACTTATTTTTAGTCTCTGATAGAGTTATAACTCATTACAGTAAATGTTATCTCATATTACAGTATATGTTAAATCATGTTACAGTAAAGACATTCTTATTATCAATCAGAGATTTTTAATTATTTTTTTAATTTTAAATAACTCATAAATATTTAAATTAGACTTATAAAATAAAGTGTTATATCATATTAGTCTATCTTTAATGGATCAATGAGAGTCAAATGTAAGAGTACTCTTGTAATAAGTATTTTTTGACTGTGGATAGATAAGCCATTTGTTGGATCGTCTAGTAATAGTATTTCTTTATAAATTTTGCGTGCCACTAGTCTTGCTACGTACACTTAATTGGTCCACTTGACATTAATAAAAAGTTAAGTTTTTTATAATTAAAAAAATAATATCGCAACAAAAAATCAAGAAGATATGATGTGCTTTGACATCAGATTAACATGCATTTATCGATGGTCATGTTATGCATGACTTCGAAAGTGGGATCCCTTAGAAAAGACTGCATTCTTGGCCATAGACGGATCCAGAGAAGAACCAGTGTGGTCACGTGACTCCACTGGAATTTTAAAATCTTATTGATGAGAAATTTTTTTTCCATTAAATTAGTTTGGTTAAAAATTTTCTAAAGAGAGTGACCCCACTGGAATTTTTTTCTGGGTCTGTCTATGTTAATCTTGGCCATCATGGGAGCCATTTAATTAGATGAGGACATGACCATAAGAAAATGGTTGCCATGCTTTAAAATTATAAAAGCTCTTGCATTCTCTCATAAACTTAGATATTTACTTCCCTCATGTTATGATTAGCATTGGATCAGCATTCCGACATGGCCATATTGCATAGGAGATTCCAATCACAAATTATGATTGAGCATATATAATAATCTTTTTAATTAGACAAATACTTATTATATTTGTGTAAGTGTATGTATTGTACTTATGAAGGGCTCTCATTGGTCACAGGAGAGGCGATGCATTATGCTTGGAGAAATACTTTGTGCACGTCGGCCCGTGCAAATGATTTGCACGGGCTGACGAGCCAAGGCGCTCCCTGGGCGATCGGGGCGTCCCATGTGGGTGCCCCTAGTTCGTCGCCCGTGTAAATCATTTGCACAGGCCGACGTGCATCAAGTATTTTCTTTATACTTGTCCCATGAGCATCTACACAAGTGCAAATGTGCAACAAGTATTTTGATTCTGATTATAAGTTTGCCCCGACATAATATTACTGCTTCCACAAGTTTTAGTATTGTTAGGCCGAAGAGTAATCTTTTCCCATATATATTTGATATGAGCTTCCACCGATGCAAATGCATGGATGCTGCTTTGGATTCAGGTGAAGACAAGTAAAGAAGCCGACAGCCAAAAGGAAAGGGAAAAAGTGAAGAGGTGTGAGAAGAACCCCCTTTCTCTTTTACTTTTCTCCAAGTTTGTTCCTTTTCCCATTCTAAGATCCCTCTTGTTGGACCTCACAATTGACCACCCCAAGATTAAGATTCCAAGTGTTGGTGGATTTGAGATGACATTAGTTTTGATATGGCCTTTTGATTTTTTTTTTGGTTAACTCAGAATTTAACACAGTGGTGAGGGGCTCAGAAAAGATATAGTATTTTTTATGAGAAATATTTATTATACTTTCTCATTATATTTTTAGCCATTTCATTGGGTGGGTATAAGCTTATTATTTTTTATAATATGTTTGTAACATATTGGCCAAAGGTCCAAAATATATTAGAAGTGCATTAAAAAATGGAATAAATATTTCTCTTTTTTTTATTGATTTGGCTAATCATATTCCAACATGGGTCTTGGGGGGTTCAAGTCCACTGCTAGGTCACTAGCATCCTTCCTGAAAAATACTTCCAAAAGGTTGTTTTAGACAGTACTGTAGAGTATATTTTTTTGTGTTACAGAATAATTGGAAGGATTTTACTCTGACTAATGATAGGCTCACTGGAAAATTTTTCTAGAATTACATGTTCTATTTTTATAAAATTGAAAGACTAATATTTTAGTTATTTTATGACACACATCAAACACCCCCCAAAAGTTCTCACACAAACCCCCCCCCCCCCCCCCCCCCCTTCCACCACCACCTCCCATGTCAGTAGAACCTCATGAACTTAAAGGTCCCAAAGGTGGTTGCCATTCATAACACATGGCATCCACTTTCAAGTTTTTGTCACTTGTAATTATCGGATCACATTAGCTGTGTGATTGAAATAAAACTAGAAACCTTGGTACCATTAATTTGATAACAAAAAAAGACATCTTCTATCATAATTGTCCCCATTATTCCTATCACCATGCATCTTTTCATTAGGCAGCACTTAGCTTGGAGGAACATCCACTCCTTTCTACCCCACCCAATGCACCACCATGTTGTGTGTTAAGGAGCATTCATGGCCAAGATGGCAAGAAAACTTGACCCCCCTCCTCTGATGGCTCTGCTCCCTCTTTCAGTACTCTTGGAGGGGTGTTCATATTAAAAGCTCCAGCCTGGAGAGCAGGGTGGTTCCTATGAATCCAGCAACAAGTTTATCAGAGAGAGCTCTCTCTGAGCCACCAGCAGATGCAGGCAGGGAGGATAAAAGAATGGAAATGGGTATTTTATGTATGTGTGTATGTATCCTTCTCCTTGTGGTACACCATCTTCCATGTGCATTGAGTGAAGAACAGTGACTACTTTGTTTGTCTTCTATGGAATGTGCCCCTAAATGTGGACTTCACCTACTTTTGTTTCTCCATCTTTTTTTTTTGGTAACGAGAAAATCTCGCCCCATATGATTTTGTGGGTTCAGAGATTGGTGTTCGTGAACTCCAAAGTCAGGACTTGGCAGCTCCTACTTTCTGTGTACTTGTATTGTCTTTACCCCACTTGACTAGAAAAATTTCAGATCTACACACCTCGAGGATTGCATGTAAATCAGGTAAACCCCCCCCCCCCATCAGGAATCGAACTCGGGACCTCTTATTTTTAAGCAAGAGTTCTAACGATCGACCCAACTGGGGTCCTCAGTTTCTCCATCTTCACTTTAAGGGAGACGGAGACTCATGTGAGATGGGATTTAATTTCATGAATTCTCTCCTCTATAGTTAGTGGTCAAAAAAATGAAGAAAATTGATTTGGTGACACACACATTCGACACCACCCACAAAACACAAATTTTCAAATGTCATATGATATTTAAAAATTTGTGTCACATGAGTGATGTCAAATATGTGTTATAGAATGACGTCACGAAACCATTTTTCTTAATTGAATAAGGGTGTTGTGGGGATTCTATATTGTTTGGTATGTAATTTATATAGAGGCAGAGATTTCAACCTTGGTCATAAAATATATACGTGAGCCATTTTTTGAGAGAGAGAGTTCGATGGCACAGTTTGTCTTTATAAACATACGATCCTCTTCGTGGCATATGAATCAATTTTGGGGGTGGGAGGGACTTCGCTAGTGACTTGACCAACTAATTAAGCTACAATAATTAAAAAAAATCTGATGTTAAATTACTCAGAACCTTCATTTTTTTAATGTCCATAATTTAAATAGTTCCTCTCTATCTTTGCAAGTTGAACTACAAACCATCAACAGATAACAGGCAAACGTTGTGGTTCTCCAAAGAAGAGAAGTTGTAGATCTTCTTCCGTGATATATCTCGACGTCCAATATGAGACATACAGAATCATGGGGGCCCGGCCCAATAAAAGCCCAGGCTGGCCTTGGTAGACCGGGTCCAAGAATTGGCCCATGTAGGTCTGTTTGGTTTACTGGGCCTCCGGTTAGGGCAGGCCCATGGAGTCCAGCCCAAGATGGCTGAGATTGGAACGAACCCGATCTTATATACATGAGAAGTGTTTGGCGCACATCAGGAGGGGTGGTGTGCGCGCACACTATCTGGTCCCGTTGTGCGCTAAGATTTTACCTATATGAGCGAACTTACTATTAATTAGTTTCATATTAAGATTTTGCCTACTCTTAAGAATGATCTGCTAAGTACCGCCCTCTTGGATTTGAGCTAACTTTCAATCTCTATCATATGAGTAGGGATAGTAGGGCTGCAAACGGGTCGGGTTCGGAACCGGAAACATAGATTCCGGTTCCGATTCTGATAACCGAAATATGGTTCCGATTCTGATTCCGATAAAATCGGAATGGTTAATTCCGATTCCGTTCCGATTTCGATAATATTATCGGAACCGAAATTCCAATAAGCTAAGATGTTTACCATAGTTTTAACTTTTGAGTTTATGATAATTTATCGGAATAACTGATATCGATCTGATTATTTTTCAATTCTGATTCTGATATCTTATCGGAATATCCGATATCGATTCCGATAAGCTATCGGTATCATTTTTCGATTCCGAAATCGATAAATTTTATCAGAATCGGGTTGGAATATCAGAATATCGGATTCCGTTTACACCCTTAAGGGATAGTGACGGAGACTGTGGACTTCATCGTTATACCCTCCTTCATCTTGAAAGAAGAAAAGCTCATATTGTTGAAAACAAAAAGAATTTACCCTTCAGAAAAGTTGAGTTCCATAGATATCCTAGAGAGAAATACTTATTATACTTTACAAGTGTAATAAAAATATACTTCTCGTAACTTTCTCTAAGTCAATATGTTGGCGGTGCATTGTACCCATCTATATAATAAGGAGAGATAAAAAAATATATTTACTATATTTTTACAAATACAATAAATATTTCTTCTGGGGATCAATAGAGCTAAAGAAACCTTACCTAAGGTATGAGTCAGGGGTTGAAAACGGCTGTGGGCGATTGTTTTAAAAGATTCAAGGGGCATTTGGGAAGCATGCCCTTTAGATAAGGATATATGGGTATCGGGTTATTTATATAGTGAATTGGGGAATTATATATATATATATATATCTAAAATTTATGGTATTTGGATATATGCTCTTGAATTTTGTATATTATATTATACGTCTTCAAATCTATGAAAATTAATCAATTATATCTCTTAGATTAAGTGCTGCAAGAATTTTGAGAATGTTTCGCTATCATATAAAGTGGACTTAAATGTAGCCTACCTTCATTACCTTTTATTACGACGTTGTGATGCTTTATTTTCATTACATGAGATCTTTGATAACGAGATAAAAGAATCTATCATAGATTAGTCGTGCATAGGTTATTAATATTTAAGGGTGTTTGTTTATTTGAGATTGTTTAAATGTGAGATAATTATGAAAATGATAATTTTTAGTGTGATGTGATGTGACCGAATATGTATAGTTATCATCTCTTTATATCTAATTTGTTTAACATCATTTATCTATGTATAAGAAAAGATACATGATTTTTAAAAAATGAAATATAATAATTAATAAGTTATTCATGAGGATAACTTTAATCCCCATCTATGAGTGAGATAGTTATCTTACCCTTTATCACTCTTTGTTTGGATATCTTTTATCACACAGGGTTAAACTAAATAAGTTATCAAATTATCTATTGAGTTAAAACAAGTGTTAAAAGGGGGATAAATCTAATCTTTATCACGCTACCAAATTAAAGCCCCCTTTAGCATTTAAATTGTGTAAAAAATAAGTCATTTATAAAGAAAATAAAAAAGATGCCTTCGCCTAAATTGGATTGATACCGTACTATTCCATGAGTTTGTCTACAACACAAACAATAATATTGGATTAGGACTTAGCTTTCGATCTCCAAATAATATCAACATCGGTAACATCAACCGACAATATTGTTGTAGTCCATCACAAAACTAGGGCCGTGGGATAAATTGGTCATGATCTGTGACTACTTCTGTAATTATTTATTGAATAAATTATTATTATTTTTAATTATTTTACTAAATTTCCCATATTTCTCTAGATGATAAACCGAGCTGCTATTCCAGCTGAAAACGCCATATCCCCACCTCACCTGCCCCGGGAACAGATGACGTCATCCTGTCTTTATGTTTCGTCTCTCCCATCCCCCTCGTCCCAGTACCTCTGAGTCCTGTGCGTATACAGCTGCAATATTTTAATGGCGATGTGGTCCTCGGAGTCAAAGGTGGCGGGCACTGGTTTTTTTAGTTTTGGCAGATTCCCCCACCTCTCTCCTCCTCCGTTGGGCGAGAGGGAATTATATTGGTGGCTTCCTAAGCTATCCCCAGTGCAGTTCTTCGCCATGTCTATCACGTCGATTAGAGCTCGCCCGCCGCCACTGCGTGTGGAGGCCCCCCGTGCACATATATATCCTTAGCTTCTTCCCTGCCGTGCTCAAATTCTCCATTAACAAGTTCTCTGGTCTCAGAAGGCACATACTGTGTGTGCACTGTGTGGGGTCTTTAGTTCTTCCGGGTGGCTGCTATATATATAAAGTTGCATGACCCACCTCGCAGTAGGTTTGGAAGACGAAGATTAAACCTGCATATATATTAAGATATTCCTCTTTGCTGCATCCGAATATCCAATCGAGGCAGGCCGGCAACGTCTACTCTGAGACACTCGAAGACAAGTCACTCCTCCCGGACTTTCTATGCACGTTGGAAGAAATTAAACAAACAGTTTAATTAAACAGCGAGTTGAGAAGAATTGAGACCATGCCGAAATGACTAATTTTCGTTTCTTGGTGATCTCAGCACCTGTAATTTTTATTCCTCAGTACATAGACTAACGTTAGCGGTATAGCAGCCAGCTCCTGCGAAGGTGAGTGGGTTGGTGCATGGTGGACTGGGGGCGGCTGGGGAGAAGAACTGACGGGGGTGCAGCTAGCTAGCTAGCTACAGTTCGAGTGGGGGGCCGGACAAGTGGATATGGAGCTAGGATGCCGACAAGAATGGTGTCTGCGTGCAAGGGGAAGCACATCTCTTAGGTCTTGCTGATAGCTAGTGAGCAGGCGGCTGGCGGGCGGGGTGGGGGAGGACGGTGGGGTGGGGATCAGTAGTACTACTTCTGTGCGTTTGCACTGTTGTGTTGTTGTTCCCATATGCGCACGTCTCAGGGATCCGGACTGGGGAAGGCATATCGACTCCTTTGTCACTTTATATCTCTGGGGTTCCCTTTTTAATATATTCTATTGTGCTCAGAAGGGGATGTGATCTCTTATCGTTAGATGCCCACTTGAGTGTGGAAGAGGCCAAGCTTTCAACACGGGCCAGCATGGGTGTGAACTGTGAAGGTGAAACCCCACCATGGCTCTGAAGTGTGAATACAAGCATGAAGCATGGGAAGCTTCTTGGTGCCCCCTGCATGCATGCCTGACCAGTTGACGCTTGTTTTGGACACAAATACTTGGAACATGTGTGTGCATGTGTGTGTGTGGAGAGAGAGAGAGAGAGAGAGAGAGAGGAGAGAGAGAGACTAGCTGTCTATTGGCACCATGTTCTTCTCTGGTTCTGAAGTTACATGAATTTTTTTCACTAAATATTTCTGCCAGGTGTTATTTTCACGTTTAACTCAAGAAATCAAAATCCTTCCTATGCAAATTTCAATTTATAAGGTACCTATGTATTAAGATCACAATGGTCCGCATGCATCAGGAGACTGGCCTAGTTCAAGAAAACAAGAAAAAGGTTGTGAGCCGAATATTAATGTAATTTGAGAAACAAGAAAATGGCAGTGGATATACCATGTTCTTGGCATGGATATGTACTCTTGTGAAGTCTCCGATTCAAATCATATTAAAGTTAAATCATGAGAAATATATAAGAAGTTAAACATATATATGAGATAGTTTCCAAAAGGAAAAGTTCTTGGAATGAGGCTTATGCTTTTCTCTAGGCTCCACAAGGCACCAATGAGATGTTCTTGAGCCAAATATTAATATGTTTTGAGAAAAGAAGAGAAAGGCATGGTTATCATGTCCTTGGTCAAAAAAGGTTATCATGTCCTTGAATGAGGCCGATCACAGTTTTCTTTCGGCTAACCCAAGACATGAATGATCGAGACGTTTTTGGCTCTCAAGTACTGTTTCCAATATTCTCATTTAGAAGTCACACAATGATGTCACAGGTAAGAGGAATTGACTCATGTGGCATGCATAAGCACATGATTTTCTTCAACTCAAGATCAATATAAAATTCAGAAGAAACCCTCATCTCACATCAGCACAGAGACATATTTCTGTAGTCGAGACTAAAGTGCATGAGTCCAATAGAAAGAAGACCAACGTCGATCCTGCTTGGTCTACACTTGTTTTAAAAGATCAGATAAGTAGTAGTCTTGTTCTTTGTAATTGGCTTGCCATAGAAAAACATGATAAGGGAGATCCAGCCTCTTGGATTGCTTTGTCGGGAGAACGTCCATGGTCCAAAATTTTCAGGTTATACCAAATGCACAAAACCCTGTTTTATTAGACTATGTAGATTTGTGCTATATTGTGTGAGGGGAGGAAGAAGAAAAAATGAAGGAGAAGAAATTGCAAGAGAGGAAGAAGAAAGGTGTGCGATCAGGATTAAAGAAAAGTCATCGTCAATCTTCCTCACTGTCGCTCATGATCCTAATAGTTTCATTAGGGATATAAAGAAGACCGGTTTTATTGTCCTCTATATAAAATTGTAAACGAATTAATATACTCGATAAATAACTCAAAATTTACTCGTATGTTACTCGAATTGATTTGTTTATCAAGATAAATGAGTCAAGCAAAAGTTTTAAATAAGTAAAGATCTACTCGCTAGTTTAAACTCGTAAATAAATTTATTTAAGTTTTTAATTATATAAATATAAATATATTTTTAAATACTTTAAATATTACACTAAAATAATTAAATTAAATAACTTATCAAGATTATTCATGAGATATGAGTTTGAAATAAGATAGAGTTAGATCTTATGAACAATGAGCCATTTACTTGTAGATAAGAGTTTGAAATATATACAAACTCGTAAATTTAATTAGGTTCGTTAAGATACTCGCTTAAGACTCGAGCTTGAGAATATTTAAATAAATTAAATTTGAATAATTATTTTTATTATTCGATAAAATTTAAACTCGATTAAAAATTAACGAACAACATTTGAATAACATAATACTTAATTCGACTCGACTCGTTTTGCACCTCTACTATTACACACCCCCTCAAGCTGTGCATAAACGTTCACAAGTTGCCCATGTTCGACTGATCAAGTTGATTCTTAGTGCATAACACAACATATAAGATCAAGACCAGTGAGACTCAAATATGAAAGTTTGCCAACAATATGTTGCATGATAACGTCCTTTGTCCGCTTCAAATTAATGGAGGTTGTCCATCTTGATTAGTGAGTTGGTGATCATTTGCCTCGATGGGGGGTAACAACAGGCTTGCAACCCCATTTAATTTCCAGCAGCATTGAGTAAATCAAAATATATTTACGTTAGTTGTCATAAATACAATCTTTGTGATACGTAATTCACTTCAAGGCGCAAAATATAATGAAGTAAACCCAAGTCCTTAGCCTCACTTTGGTAATGAGTTCACTCAAAGTTAACTCAGAGTTAACTCAAAGTTAACTCAAAATGGATTTTGGCAACCAAAAAAAGTTAACTAGGTTAGGTTTGAGTTAACTTTGAGTTAACTCAACTTTTTCTAACCCACTCACACCCCCGAAACAGAGTTAACTCAACTTTTTCTAACCCACTCACAAAGCAGAAATTGAGTTAACCTGGATAACTTTAGTCATGGGTTGAGTTAACTCAAACTCCAACCCATTACCAAAGTGAGGCTTAGTATCAAATTCTCGGGCCAACCAATCCTTGAGAGATTGAATTTCCTCCTCGATCGTTGTCACCAGTGATCACCATATCATCAAAATAGATAAGAAGAAGAGCAACACGTACGGCGCATCTTTTCATTTAGCAATAAAGTGTGATAATGCTTTGAACATAGTAAAAAAGAAGCATCACAAGGCAAAATTGATCAAATCATGTTCGAGGAGATTTCTTGAGACCATACATGTGACGTCATTGCTTTACAGATCCTAATTATTCAATTTTTGAATTTTGATTGTCGAGTCTGAGGGTTAGTTCAACTTTTGGAAGGCCTTGGGTAGAGATGTGAATTCTTGTCAATTGTTGAAAATTTCAAATTAATCTTGGCCATTCACTATGGATTCATTAAGGTGACTTGCATGAAAGTCTCCTTCCGAAGGGGACATGTAAAGATGTCTTGTTTCTATGCCAAGTGTTCATAGTGGACGACTGTGTCAAGAGGTTGCGAGGTGTCAAATTTTGCCGGTGTCCATAGTGGTTGGTTGCGGATTCATTAAGATGACTTGCTTGTAGGGCTGGCTGTCAATGGATATCAATTTTTCGACTTTTCGACCATTTTCGATTTTTTCGTATCCGTTATTTTATTTTGATTATTTTTCATTTTTTATTTTCATTTCTGATAATATATAAATTTTATTTTATTTACAAAATATATATTCTTAAAATCTTATTTCTTATATTAAAATAATTTGACTAAATTTTTAGCTTCTCCCTAATTTGTAAATAGAATCTAATTAAGTTGTCTCTCTTGTAACATTTATTATGACTATTATTATCAAAGATATCTTTTTATCACTACTCCTAATCCTATATACATCTACCATTTAATCGTACCAGATGTTTCCGATTATTTTACGTTTCTGACTTGTTTTTGATTTTTTTAATAAAAAATAGATGTAAAAAATATCATTTCCGAATCCGACTCCGACCGTTGGCAACCCTACTTGCTTGGCAGTCACCTTCTAAATAAAAGCGACGTGTGAAGATGTCGTGTTTCTGTGCTAGGAGTTCATAGTGCTTGATTGTGTCAAGAGGTTGTCAGGTGTCAGATTTTGATCGTTAAAGATTGGAAATCCAGTTTGTGAACCCAACTTGATATGATGTCATTTTGTGAAGGCGACACCCGGTGAAGTTGTGTTTTTGTTATAAAGGTAATATGTGCCTATGTCGGATTATCAATGATAGTTTATGAATATCAAAACCTTTGACAGATCTCCATAATTGGGATTCTCTCTCTCATCCCTCCGGTCTCAGACCCACTCTCGCCCTCCTCACCCTTCAATATAATCATGGACGGACCCAATGAAGAATCAGTGGGGTCATGTGACCCCATTGGACTTTTAAAACTTTATTAATGAGTCTGAATTTTTCCATGACATTAACTTGGTTGAAAATTTTTCTAAAGAGAGTGACTCCACTGAAAATTTTTCTGGTCCGTCTATGAATATAGTTGATGGCAAGTGGCGGAGGATGATGTGGCAATGATGTGGTTTTCAATTTTGGGTAAGCAATATGGCAAATAAAGTGGAGATAGCGAGGACCTGGACTTAAGGCCTTTACTTGAACTCTAACCTAAAACTTAGGTATTGAGTTGAGAAAATTCTCTACATATACAGAGACGAAACTTCAATAGATTTTCAATATGAGATCCACCACAACATCAATCCTCTTGAACTAAATCGGTTTATTTAAAATAGAACACCAGTAGAGATAAATGTCTATACATAGAGAGACGATCTAATTGATAAACTCACTCTGATACCATATAGATAGATTTGCGCTATATGGTGTGAGAGGAGGAAGAGAAAAGAAGGAAGAAGAGAAGAAATTGCAATAGATGAAGAAGAACAGTGTGCGGCCGTCACCATCAATTTTCCTGATAACCATCCATCCAAATAGTTTTATTAGGTCAACTAAGATGTAATATGACTATTATACGCTTGTTACAAAGATTAACCATGCAGGGGCATTTAAAAAGAACACCAATCTCCTGTCTATTGTCTCCTGCATACTACTATATATGAGATTCATGTAATTAAAAAATTAAATGACCCTCTCTTACGACTTTCGAGTCGAGACTACATAAAAACAAATAAAGAAAAAGATGGTCGATCAAAAAATAATATTGACATTTTTATGTGATTTAGAGATTGCGTCTTCCTACGTACATCTACGATATCACGGTAGAGTCCCAATAAAAAAATATCAAAATATAATGATATTATTTATCTTTTTATACTAGAGAGATCAGGGTGTGACATATGTATTGCGTCCTACGCTATAGAGAGATCAGCGATGACATATCTTGAGTGCATAAAAACATAAATATTCTCATTATACTAGAGAGATCAGGGAGTCACATATCTTTTTTATATTAAAGACAGTAACACTTCTGCGTCAACTAAAATTTTCTTTAACCCTTTGCACATGCGAGTTGTGCACATGTGGGAGTTTTGTTAAGCTCTATAACAATTCAGTGATGGAAGGTTATATTATATATATATATATATATATATATATATATATATATATATATATATATATATATATATATATATATAAGAGGAGGAAAAAGTTTTTTTTACAAAATTTCCCATGAAATCTGTAGTAATCTTGATTTTTAAAATAAAAAAAATAAAAATTTTATTTAAATCAATGAGATAAACTGATTTAATTGAATAAACAGAGAATAAATAGAATAGAGAGAAATAGAAGGGATTTAAACAAATACACATGCATTAAGTTAAATTATTAAATGGGTTACTCTAAAATAATATTTTATTATAGATCTCTTAAAATTATAACTTTTTACATTCTCTTAATAAAGATAAATAGAGTCAAAGTACATAGTTGACTAAAAAAAATAAAAAATAACCATGGGTAATTTAACCAACCATCCAAAGTGGTTTTCTAGAAAAAGGTGGGTTAGCCCACCCATGGGTAAACTAACCTCTTGTCAACACGGTTTATTGGGCCAAAAGAGGAGAGCCCATCATGGGATGAGAGGTAATTAAGTTAAATTCGTACCTAATTAATTAAATAAATGAAAAGGGGTTAAGATAAATATTAAATAACTCATATATATCCTAAAAAGGAGTCTTATACTTACCCTAACCCCCTCCCCACGAAATTAGATCTGTTCCCAACCTTATTAGGTGGATAAATGAGAGAAAGTGGGAAGATAAATATAGAAATTTGAATTTTTAATAGGAGGGAAGAGTTTTAGATAGAAAGGACTCCAATTAGCAATCAAAACACCAAAAAACTCATCCCTAGCAACCCTAAACCGCAGTAGAGGCTTTGGAGGATGAGGGGAGAGGCTGGAGATCGTGAGAGTTTGGAGAAGGGAGCTTAGACAAAGGAGTTTTCATCCCTTTTTCGTCTCCAACTTAAGGTTCTTATTCTTGGATTCGACAAAAGGTAGGTAATCTCGCAGGCTTAAATCGTGTAACAATTACCCTAAGAAGAGTTTATGATCCCGAGCAAAAGTCCTCTTGTTTCGTTCAATTTCGTTCACCTATGTGAGCGAATTAAATGTTGCAAAACCCTGTCTGTTTCATGCACCCGAACTCCTTGTTTGCTTGAATCCTTGCATATGCTCGATTCCATGATCTGAAATAAATATCATAAATACTACTTGTTTCTACCTTTCAAACGCCCCTATTTGCCCTAATTTTTGTCTCTTATCCATGGCGAATTAAATCATTCTCTAGACCTGTGCATGTTTAGGTTAACGAAAAGTAACCTAGCCAAATCATGCTTTACACTCGTCTATTCTCTAATTAGTCGTTTCCAGTGATAGATCCCCATGTCTAGTGTTGTATAAAATTTATCTCGTGATTTTTGGTCATCTGTATGAATTTATTCAGATTTTGAAGTGCTCGGTGGTTTGGTAGACCCACCTGGGAATTAGGAAAACCCCTTTTCTGGGTTTGGACGGCCCTTTGGTGTCATGACGGCAAGATACGCCGCGATAGCAGACGGTGTGGCGACGCCAAGATCCGTCGCGTTCTGAACGCAACTGGGCAACACGTCGCGACCTGCCCTCCGATCCACCCCAACACCTGGTTCAGGAGATCGCGACTGGACCTGGTGGCGCGACCTTATTGCGACCTAGACCCTGTCGCGACCTGATCTTGAATGCGACCCGAACTTGTGTCGCGACCTGGATGCGTAAGATCCTGCGTCGCGTTCTGAACAAAACGGCTAGAACCTGCAATTTACACATATAACCATGCTATGTATATCAATTAAACTCTGTGTAATCTTAATTAAGTGTTGTCAACGTGAAATTGACTTGTTAATTGATAATGAATATTCTTACGTGCAATTAACTAAACTAAAAGCCATGTGCACAATCATGCTTGCTCTCTTGATTTCATCTACACTGCACACACTAGACGTTAATATATGCCATGAGACCTTGTTAATTCACTCATTAATATATCTGATAATTAAGTGAAATTAATTACTAAATTCCCTATTTAATTTAATCATACTTGTTTCCATTTTACTCGCTTGTTACATCTACTGTTATCGTTTTCCCTCGGCCTTCGAGCACTCGAGGCACGACAGATCCATTTTCTATGCACTTTCTCTTGATTTGGACCACCTCTCCACCGAGAATACTCTCGACTGGACTAGAGAATCCTTGTCAAGATCTCCGTAAGTCTTCTTGGCTTTGGCGCACGTCTTTAGTCAACGAGCTGGTTGTACCCCAAAACCCGTTACCCCTAGGGATCAATACGATCCATGCCTTAGTGTTTTTCCTTCTCGTCTCGGGATCACTCCGAACCATTTGTCGTGTTCACAACACGACTAAGTGGGTGGTTGTGACTTCTACCAGATTGCCGGTACCTGACCTGGTGCCGTGCAACCGTTTCCATTGTGTGTTTAACGTCGTTTTATGGAAAGGTCCCTATCTCATCTAATGTCCATATTCTCTTATCTGTTCACGTTCTCTCTACTCTCTCGTCTATCTCGTCTATAGTACTCTCTTATCTCTTCTTGGTACTCTCTTGGCCATTCGTGTGATTGTCTAAGATAAAAGAAATGACTAATGCCAGCACAATAGGGCCGATCATGTCCTGGGAGGAGCGCCCGAAAAGTGCCAGTGCCCATGAGAGTTAAAATGATCAAGGATGTGTTACGGCATGCATCCAGTGCCAGTTTACTATCTAGATTAATCTATGACAATCAAAGTACTATCTCTACAAGTGCAAGCGTGATCGTTACTAGTGCACCGTTGTGCAATTTACATGTTATAACGTTACATGGCCATTCTATTGTCGTTCTTGTTGTACTATTTTCCCTATGCCAGATGCTATTGTTCACTTGTTATCATGACATGCTCTACATGATTTTACTCTTTAGTTAGCCTGCCATTAAAATATTAACTATTTAAAGTATGCTTGTGTTCACGAGATATTAAGTCCTACTGGGCGTTATTCGCTCATCCTGCGTATTTGTTTAATGTGTTCAGGTGAGTCGGATGGAGACGACCACACTTACGAGGACGGGATTGAGGGAGATGCTCAGGAGTGACCATTTCAGCCATCAGTGCTATCTAGTAGTAGCTAGTATTGTTATGAGTTAGTGAGTCAGTTCGTCATAATATAATAGTTTAATTTTGAATAAAATACTAGGGGCCCTAGTTCTGGCTCTGATACGTTGATGTAATGATGACTGGTGGATTATTAATGAAATTAGAGTTTAATTAGTATTATTCATTTGTGTATGATTTGCAATTATTTCTCGCTCCGTCCTATTTAATAATTGTAATTTCACTCCGATATTCTGCGTCGGGGTGTTACAAAATCTTTCCATATTTCACATAATACCTTGTAATCTTTATATTTCCTAATAATCCTCTATAATTTAGGCAGGTTCATAAACAACCCTGCAAATTAGTTACCATCCAAAAAAAGTATCAAAATTGGAATATTCCGTCTTGCGTCTCCGATAATACTTTTTAAGACTAATAAGTAAGAAATATAATAAGTTATATATTTTTAATTAATCTCGGGTGAGAGAGAGAGAGAGATTGACTAATTCCTTCACACACAGTGATAGGCAAAGGTGATCATGTCTTCTGCGGGTGATCTAGACACACTTAAAGACATGGAGAGAGAAAGAATAAGTGAGAGAGAGGTAGCTAGGTTGGAGAGAGAGAGAGAGAGAGAGAGAGAGCTACACTAGACGGTGGGGGTGGTAGAAACAGGGCCGTCACCTTCTACGTAGGGTGTAAATGGGTCAAAGTCGGAGTACGTTGAAAATAGTAATTTTCAAATTCGACTCCGATAAATATTATTGAAAATAATTTGATCGGAATCGAATGCGGGAACAATCTCCGTATCCGAATTTGTTTCTTAAATTATCGAATAATTAGATTTAAAAATCAGATAATGTTGAATATGAATATGCTTGATAAATTAAATTTGAAAAATCAGATAATCAGATATTTGAAAAATATATAGTATATAATCTATATATATGATATAAATATTATAAAATGATATCATATATTATATATATAATATATATATATATTATCAGATTCAAAAATCGAATTCTATATTCGATTATGATAATTTGTCAAAAATATCTGAATCTGATAAATTATCGACAGTGAAATGTGTTTCTAAATCTTATAATTTTTATTAGAATCCGATAATCAATATTTTTGACAGCCCTACTTTCCACGGGTGATTTGAATGGGGTTGGGGTTGGAGAGAGAGAGAGATGAGGTTGGAGGTGCGCGTGCGGCGGCCTTTTAAGTCACACACACATGACCCTCTCTGCCACCAGTCTACAAGGATGGTACCGCGGTCCTGATTAGAAATGTTTCTGCTCTAGTGCTCTCAGAAAGTCCCCACCTAGCAAGAGGGAGAGATGGGGATCATAAACTTATTTGAGAAAGTTGTCCTTTACTATGTTAGGTTAAGTTAACCCTGATTTAAGTTTGTCATTTTTAATGGTGATAGACGATAGGGAAATATTATTTGAGGGGGGCATTTTGTAAAAAAACCCAAGAAAAAAGCATTGGCCCTAATGTTAAAAACACTATATATATATATATATATATAATTCCTTCCTTTTTCTATTTCTTCACTCACATTAATCGCATGTGAACTAATAAAATAAGAGTCTGCCACAAAATGCAAACCTTAGTGTCCCTGATAAGTTATCTACAATGGATGAGATATTTCAGTTTATGAAAATTTTAGTTTGGTAGATTAATTGATAACTTTATCATATTTGAGAGGGTGGTGATAGAATTATTAAGATTTATTAGTATTTATTGGCACTACAAGAAAAACTACATATACCAGGGGCTCAAAACCGTTGACAAAAGATGAAGAGTCGTTGACATATACATATGTTAGCGATTTGGAAGTCGTTGATAAAGTCGTTGATAAAGCCGTCGTCGACTTATGTTTGTCGGCGACTGACCTTAATTGGTGACATATGAGACATATGTCAACGATTTACAACCGCTTACATAAATGAGATATATCAACAGATTTGAGTCACTGACATATAAAACATATGTCAACGGCTACTGTTGCTGTATGAGAAATATGTCAGCGGCTTTCCTAGCCACTGACAAAAGTGTATTTTGAAAAAAGAAAATTGCTTTTCCAGTCCCTCTAAACCTTCTACTTCTTCGCGGGTGAGCCTTCGTCTTCTCCATCAGTGGTGGTAGTGTGGTGGCGGCATCACCTCCTCCCTGTCCTCGCCCTCCCCGCCTTCATTCCCCTCCTCTTCTACCTCATCGGCGTCACCGCCACCGGAGGAACTAGAGGCCGCGCCGTAATGAGGAACTCTGCCAATGCCAATGTTGCTTTCTCTCCCTGCGACCGTCATCTTCCCTGTGGGCATCGCTGCCGGTTGTCGCCATTGCTTGCCGCCCTGTCGTTGCCATGTGAGGCTGCAGTACAGATGGCGACCTCAACCAGGGGTGCTACACGGAGCCACTATCGTGGATCGGTGTCTACATCGCCGCAACCTCACTATACTGCATTGTGGTGATGGCGTTGGATGCCGACTTCGGGATCCGTGGCCACAAGTTATGGTTCTCCACCAGGTTCTTCTCCCTCAACTTCGCCACCCTCACCATGATCTCCATAGCCACGAAGATCCTTGTGGACCTCAACACCCCCATGCCGCATGCCGTGGACCAGTCAAAACCCTCGGCCTACGAGTCCCTCGCCACAGTCCCCCACCCCCAAAACCTCTGATGCAGTATTGTGCAGAGCGACTCTCGTCCCTCATTGGTACTACACGCGTGAATAGTGACAGCAGTCACTGGAGACGAGGTTGATGGTGGCGGTAGTGGTTGCCGGTAGGGAGGGGACCGTTGTCGCGCCATTGGGGACTTGCTGCCGCCTCGCCGCCATCCACAGATGCTGCCGTTGCAAGCAAAGAGAGAGAACTTGGGAGAGAGAGCAGAGAGGGTAGGGATGCCAATGGATATCCGTTTTTCGATTTTTCGACCCGTTTCCTACCTTTTCGTATCCGTTATTTCGTTTTCGATTATTTTTTGTTATTCCGTTTTCGTTTCCGATAAGATATAACTTTTATTTTATTTAAAAATATATACTCTTAAGTTTTATTTCTTAATATTAGATAACTTTAGACTAAGTTTTTAGCTCCTTAATTTGTAAATAGAATCTAATTAACTTGTCTCTCTCATAGCATTTATTATACCTATTATTATCAAAGACATCTCTTTTACCATTACTCCTAATGCTACATACATCTACTATTTGATCGTACCAAATGTTCCGATTACTTTCCATTTCTGATCCATTTCGATTTTCTTATATATAAGAAATAGATGTGAAAAGTGCCATTTTCGATTCCGACTCCGACCCGTTGGCAGCCCTAAGGGAGGGGGACAGGGTGGGGTGGGTTGTAGATTTTTATTTTTTTATGAAAAGATGTGTCTAGGCGGCGAAAGATCTCTCACCATTTTTTCATCATTTTTATTAGAATTAGTTGTCAGCGACTTGTACAGCCGTTGACAAATGTTAATATATCAACGGACGGTAGCCGTTGACATATGTTTAACATTTGTTAATAGATTTGTTTCACCGTTGACAAATGTTAAGTATATGTCAACGGTTTAATGAAGCCGTTGACATATGTTTAACATATGCCAATGGTTATATAGAGCTATTAATAAATGGTAAGCATATGTCAATGGCTACCGTGAGTCGTTGACATATGAACATTTGTCAACGACTATATAGAGCCGCTAACAAATGTTAAACATATGTCAACGACTGACTTTAATTGTTGACATTGTCACGTCACGACATTTAATATGCCCATAAATGCCGAAACGTGAACAAACGAGTATTCAAGAGTAAAATTATACTAAGTGAACAGGACATTTACTCAGAAGCTTCAGTAAATAATAGGTATTATTTGCCATTCAATAGGTGTTACAAGGTTCCTGATTTACAATCTCAAAAATAAAATGTCGCCACGGTTGTTCTCTCCACACACAAATCCCAAGTTTTCGCCTTCTAGAATTGTAGGTACCTGAAATAGTAGGATTGGGTGAGCTAACTAGCCCAGTAGGATTCAACTTCTCTAAAAGGATTCAAACGTAAATATATATATCCAAGGTAGAATGAGCAAAGATCATTAACATGGTGTGTTCCAAGAACGAAAACACGAGATCAGTCAATAACATGTGTTGAACAAGTACATGTTGGAATTAGAATCAATAGTTCAGGATGATACTTGAGTTCATAATCAAATACAAAATCACACACACAAGCATGACATGATAACTAATCAAGTACGAATTGATGAAATGTCAAATATCTCGATGTCCTCAATGCCCCCGCACGGCCACTGACAAATTTGCCCCCGTACGGCCACTGACAATCAGACATATTTTCACGCACACAAGTATGATATGATGACTAATCAAGCACGAATTGATGTATGCCAACATCCACGATGTCCTCATCGCCCCCGCACGGCCACTGACAAATTTGCCCCCGTACGGCCACTGACGAATTCGGGCGCTCCCCCCAGGACTGAACCAGCCCTTTATTTGCCAGGCATATTTCTCGAATGAGTCTCAAAGACTCACAACTTGTCATCATCACACACTTATCATTTTAATGAGTCAAGAACACACAAAGGTTCATTCAAAGTTTACACACAAGAGTGAAGAAACTATGCTCTCTTACTGATTTCAAAGATTGGTAGCCTTTCGAGGTCAATGTTGTTCGAAACTTCGGAAACATAATTCATGGTACAAAGAAGGGTACATGACTGGTTTTAGTAAGTTTTTAGGTAGTAAAAACCATAAGATTTAGGTGGACTATTAGTTGGGACAATTGGGTAGGATTTGCATCAAGAAATGGAGTAAAACAATGGCTGAAAACATGCACTGTTGCCACTTGTCGACAGGCACAAGGTTGCTGTCGACAGGACTGGCTAACCAGTGAGCATATCTTCAGGTCTGTGTGCATCTGTCGACAGCAAGCAGTGGTGCTGTCGACAGCAACACACAGGTGAAGAAATCAGACTTCTGTCTGTGGGTTCCTGTCGACAGTAATGGGTTCGTCTGTCGACAGAACTTGATCAAACTTTCTGAAATGCTTCTAAACCAGCTATAAATGGTACTAACAACCTCTTCTATCATTCCTAACATGATTAGGACTTAATTAAAATATAATCTTAACCTCACTCATGAAAATATCAAAGCATAAGAATAGAAGATATACACATGGAATGTGGTCATATGGCTGATTTTTTTCAAGAAGACACATTGAAAGGGAGTTCAAGGAAATTGAAATGGGAAGTCAACTCTTAAACTTTCTTTTCTTTTTCACTTAAAACTTGTCAAGTTTACACACTTAAGATCTCCATGATCTCTCAAGAAATCAGTTTCACGACAAGAAAGATCCATCATGGATCGGTCTACATTACGCAAGAATATCGATAACACTCCAGAGTTATGAATCAAGTTAAGAAAGAAGAAATTATCTATAAACTCTCATGGATGACCATTAACTTAAACATGACAATTAACTAAAACATGATGGAAAATGTAGTCCTGTGAAGAACATACTTTCAGAATTATAGGATGAGAACTACATGATGACATACAAGGTGAGATCCCCTTCAAGCTAGTAATCCACTAGTGAAGAGAAGGATAGAAGGAATTGAATCCTACAGGCACAACTAAAACATGCTTATAAGGGATAAATACATTGTTTCAAAAGAGAATCCACAAGTGTAAGACAAGTAAGGGTGATCATGACTTCTTTAACATGAGTGGAAATCAAAGACTTAGAACAGAGAAGAGATAGGGAGAGGGTTCTACAACCACACATGATGCACACAAGCTTCTAGAGGTACTTACGGATCTCAAACAAGAATTGAGAGCTTGTACACTTAGCAATAAGTTCTATTGCTAGATCAAGGGTAAGAGTAAGAGAGGAAGGAAATAATGAATCCTACAAGCACAACTAAAACAGATTACAAGAGAGGGACACATAGTTCTTAAGATTCCCAAGTTCAAAGGCAGATATGTAGGTGGTCATGAACTTAGCAAATGTAGGAAACAAGAATTTAGAAGAGTGAGAAAGGAAGAGAATCCTACCAAACTGCAGAAGATGAGGCCTTCCCTTCGAAGGGTCACAGCCAATAGTAAGAAGATAGCACTGGGGTGCAATTTCTGCAGTCCACGAACGGCTACAACCTGTAGCTCCTCAGCACGACCAGTGGAGGCTGCAGCTTCAGCTACTCCCAGCTATAGAGCCTTGGATACACAGCAGCAGCACAATAGGAGGGAGGAGAAGTGTTCAGGAAGATGGTTATGAAGCATAGCAGGGTATCTTTATACCCCAAGGCCTTTGTATGCACAACGGCACGTCGCCCCTGATGTGTCACTTGTAGAAACCATTTGTTTCCATGAGCAACACGTTTCCCATGCAAGCCCCAAGGCCTTACACATAAGGCATAAGCGTAGAAGCTTCTACCCATGTGTTGTGGCCAGCCCAGCATCTTCCAACAAAAATTCCCAGAAAATTCATCACCGTAATTGACCAATAATTCGGCTGGTCCATTAAGCTTGGTATAAACACATTCAAATGGTATCCATTTGTCCTAAAATTTCAACCATAGACTAATTGATAGTTTTAAAAATTATGGTGATTTTAGTTTTATTTTTAGAATTTATTTTACAGTAGGTGAAAAATCACCCAAAAAATAGTCGCGTCGACTGTACCTTGAAATCCGTATGTCGAAAAATTCGGATAATTACATATTTGATTTCTCCACATTTTTTGGAAATTATGATGTTCTCAGATTTTTATTTCGTTGTCGTTTTCTGGTATCGCCCTGTGGAGGCACGCACTTTGAGGTATGATACTGGGATAACGTTCATTACCACTAATTAAGTCTATCATCTAATTATCACAATTTAATAACAACCCTAAGGTATTTTAACCGAATTATTCCTATTTTCTTAATTCTTTGAATTTTTGGGGCGTTACAACTCTCTCCCACTAAAAGGAGTTTGGTCCTCCAAACTTCTCGACTAGTTGGATGGATCACAAAGATGTAAGTTTTCAGTTTTTTAGAACTTTATCTAATTCAGATTAGTTTCACCAATCTTATTATTATTACCATGTAATAATGTATACACTTTTTATATAACTTGTTAACATGACACCATTAGTTGATGGAAATCTGAATATTAGTTAGCATTTTTAAATCCTATGAAACCATGTGGTGAACAAGGGTTCCATTAGTATATGCTACTACATTTCTTATTTCTGGTTGTAGTATATTACTCCTAAGATTTCTTATTAAGGAATAACTATAACCCTCGTAGAATTATATGAGTACATATTCCCTTGAAAAGGGTAATAAGGTATGACGAGGTTAATGAGTGTGAAGCATATGAAGATAGACAACAATGATCTTATTTATTGCATAATATTTCTATTACAAAACTCCATATTCAGCCTTACAGATTACATTGATTGACAAAACTTACCAAGTTCTGTCACACTATAACAACTAAATTCAAGTATTCCTACTATACTCGGATTCTACTCCAAAATTACTTCTAATAGCTTCAGTCACTTTTCTTTGTGGCTTCAAGTTTTTCAGAACTCTGTCTTTACTCTGTGAGAGTACAGAACATTCTGAGATCCGATGCTCTAGACTTCCGCACTTTAAACACGCTCCTTGTCTCCACCAACAATTCTTTTGACATGGCCTGATTTATGACAACACGCACAAGCTTCCTTCGCTTGCTTTTGACTGTCTTACTCCTTTTGTTCTCTTTGCTCCGCTTCATCTTCTGTTTGCCAGCTATTTCTCTATTATTGGGGAGAATTGTCTTCTTCCATATGGACACTATAATATTCACTATTCTTGAGAGTTTGGGCTCTTAATGTCTTTATGCAGTTCCATTTTTCCTTGGTCATCAACGGGAGCTACTCGCTCTAAGGATTGAGCAAGGTTGTCCATTGCATGTTGAACCTCTTTCCATTGTGCTTCTTCTCCATTACGCTGGCCGAGCAAACAAATTTAAGTTAGTTAGTCCATCATGTGATTTAAAACTCAGCTTTTCTGATTCATACTATTAATACCATTGTTACAGTACGTATCTAATTATTTGACACATTAATTTCCATGATTATATGGTGCCTTCTTCTTATAGGATCTCAAGATATGACAGATGATTTATGTTGTGTTCATGGTTTTCTATATCTAACTAAATAAAATAAATATTTAACACAAGTCTTTTATAACATATGAAAATTCATAAAATCAAAAGGTCTATAAGCGTGTTAACCCTGATTACTTCTTAGGTGACACTACTCATATGTGAGGTTGATACGAGGAAATACAAGATCAACTCTATGTGATGGATAATTAATCAAAACTATAATCACCTGATTGAGGTTGACTCTTAGAAGACATGAAGTTAACTCTACAGATACTCTTCCTACTGATTTCAAGTCCAATTGTTTGTGTGCATTAACATGCCATGTTGTTTATTAATTAAAGCAAAACTTTAGGATTTAACTCATCTATGAGACATTTGATTCTTATGTTACAGTTATAAGAAAAATTTTGATGAGTTCAAGCCTATAGAGGATGTAATTAGAAGTTCAAGGAGTCATTTCATTAAGTCCAAATTCTTGTACAATGTATTTGCATATCCTTGCATTTTCCCAAAATTCTTCCTAATTGATATTTTTCTACTTCTTTTCTTCACTATTTTGTTTGATTGTCTACTCCAATAGACATAAACAGATTCAATCCTACATTGTGTGTATACGATTTGTGAGATTTAAAACGATCTCAAAACATTGAGTCATCAATTGTGTGAGTGTTCCACACATTCGAGTTATTAAAGAGTTTCACTTGATTTAGTGAGGGATGGAGGTAAATGAGGAATAACTGATTCATTTCAATGATATAATAATTTAGAATCCAAGAACATGGGAAAGTCAACGGAAAAATATATCACGAGGATGGTCATGAAATATATATGATTGGTTGAACAATTCATTTACTAATTCTTATTTAGAATCGAAGATAATAACATATCAATGTACAAGTCATATTAAGGTAAATTAAGAAATTAGCAGGTTTGACTTTTCCTTCAGTAGGAGAGGGCTCCCTTGGAGAAGTCATATGGGTGTTAACCATTTTTCACCGGACCTTGGATTTTTAACATTCTAGTAGGTTTATTCGAATTATGAAATTTTTAGGTAGGTCAAATTGTGAGAAATTAGAAAGACGCTATTTTGATGGAATCGCCAAAATCGCGTTTTTCTTCTTCGGTGGGAGAGTTGACTTTTTATTGGTAAGAGATATAATTTTTTGATATTTTTATTGGATTCAAATGGGGGGTACTTCCTTATTTACATGTAATATCTTAAGTAATGAAAAACTCAAATTATAACATTAACTTAATGAGTTCAGTCTTACAAGGGTCCTGCTGACACTTCTGACTGAACCTGCTGACACATCTAACTGAAGAAGGATCAGTTCAACACAAACTGGTGTCTGTCGACAGCTAGAAAATGGCTGTCGACAGATGACAACAGACAGAGCAAGGTTTTTCTGGTTCTGAGGGTATCTGTCGACAGACCAGAGTCGGCTGTCGACAGGTGAAGGACATCTATCGACAGATCAAGGCTATCTGTCGACAGTTACTAACAATTTTGCATTTCTGGGTTCTGGAAGCATGGTCCCTGTCGACAGGTGATTTCTGGCTGTCGACAGGTGAGATCTAAACTTTCAGAAATGTGATAAAACTACCACATAAAATTCTACTAAGTGTTTCTATGAGTCCTTACATGATTGGTCACATTAAAATGGTCTTATTTCCAGTTCTAACACCATATTTATGAGGGAGACAAGTAGGACAATATGGATACACTATGGCATGGAAATCTAAAAGCAAGATGATAACTAGAAGTGCAACACTTCCTAACAATCTTTTCTTGCTTCTAATGGGATGAGTTTCATAGTATGCTTGAGTCATAACACAACTCTAGCTAAAACATGATCATAATGGATAAGAAAACAACCATAATGACGCTTTCAGAAAAGGACAAATGTAAACATGGGTTTATACGGATAAAGGAACTACAAGCATGAAGTTTTGGAAGTGAAGAAGAATCATAGGAAAAACCACCTCCAAATTTTCATTTCATACTCAATAGATTTATATCAAACTATACTTATCTAGCTTAACCTTAGGCTTTCTACCCATCCTCACAGGTTATCCCTAGATTTATCGAACTAATGCTCTGATACCATTCTGTCACGTCACGACATTTAATATGCCCATAAATGCCGAACGTGAACAAACGAGTATTCAAGAGTAAAATTATACTAATTGAACAGGACATTTACTCAGAAGCTTCAGTAAATAATAGGTATTATTTGCCATTCAATAGGTGTTACAGGTTCCTGATTTACAATCTCAAAAATAAAATGTCGCCACGGTTGTTCTCTCCACACACAAATCCCAAGTTTTCGCCTTCTAGAATTGTAGGTACCTGAAATAGTAGGATTGGGTGAGCTAACTAGCCCAGTAGGATTCAACTTCTCTAAAAGGATTCAAACGTAAATATATATATCCAAGGTAGAATGAGCAAAGATCATTAACATGGTGTGTTCCAAGAACGAAAACACGAGATCAGTCAATAACATGTGTTGAACAAGTACAATGTTGGAATTAGAATCAATAGTTCAGGATGATACTTGAGTTCATAATCAAATACAAAATCACACACACAAGCATGACATGATAACTAATCAAGTACGAATTGATGTAATGTCAAATATCTCGATGTCCTCAATGCCCCCGCACGGCCACTGACAAATTTGCCCCCGTACGGCCACTGACAATCAGACATATTTTCACGCACAAAAGTATGATATGATGACTAATCAAACACGAATTGATGTATGCCAACATCCACGATGTCCTCATCGCCCCCGCACGGCCACTGACAAATTTGCCCCCGTACGGCCACTGACGAATTCGGGCGCTCCCCCCAGGACTGAACCAGCCCTTTATTTGCCAGGCATATTCTCGAATGAGTCTCAAAGACTCACAACTTGTCATCATCACACACTTATCATTTTAATGAGTCAAGGACACACAAGGGTTCATTCAAAGTTTACACACAAGAGTGAAGAAACTATGCTTTCTACTGATTTCAAAGATTGGTAGCCTTTCGAGGTCAATGTTGTTCGAAACTTCGGAGAAATAATTCATGGTACAAAGAAGGGTACATGACTGGTTTTAGTAAGTTTTTAGGTAGTAAAAACCATAAGATTTAGGTGGACTATTAGTTGGGACAATTGGGTAGGATTTGCATCAAGAAATGGAGTAAAACAATGGCTGAAAACATGCACTGTTGCCACTTGTCGACAGGCACAAGGTTGCTGTCGACAGGACTGGCTAACCAGTGAGCATATCTTCAGGTCTGTGTGCATCTGTCGACAGCAAGCAGTGGTGCTGTCGACAGCAACACACAGGTGAAGAAATCAGACTTCTGTCTGTGGGTTCCTGTCGACAGTAATGGGTTCGTCTGTCGACAGAACTTGATCAAACTTTCTGAAATGCTTCTAAACCAGCTATAAATGGTACTAACAACCTCTTCTATCATTCCTAACATGATTAGGACTTAATTAAAACATAATCTTAACCTCACTCATGAAAATATCAAAGCATAAGAATAGAAGATATACACATGGAATGTGGTCATATGGCTGATTTTTTTCAAGAAGACACATTGAAAGGGAGTTCAAGGAAATTGAAATGGGAAGTCAACTCTTAAACTTTCTTTTCTTTTTCACTTAAAACTTGTCAAGTTTACACACTTAAGATCTCCATGATCTCTCAAGAAATCAGTTTCACGACAAGAAAGATCCATCATGGATCGGTCTACATTACGCAAGAATATCGATAACACTCCAGAGTTATGAATCAAGTTAAGAAAGAAGAAATTATCTATAAACTCTCATGGATGACCATTAACTTAAACATGACAATTAACTAAAACATGATGGAAAATGTAGTCCTGTGAGAACATACTTTCAGAATTATAGGATGAGAACTACATGATGACATACAAGGTGAGATCCCCTTCAAGCTAGTAATCCACTAGTGAAGAGAAGGATAGAAGGAATTGAATCCTACAGGCACAACTAAAACATGCTTATAAGGGATAAATACATTGTTTCAAAAGAGAATCCACAAGTGTAAGACAAGTAAGGGTGATCATGACTTCTTTAACATGAGTGGAAATCAAAGACTTAGAACAGAGAAGAGATAGGGAGAGGGTTCTACAACCACACATGATGCACACAAGCTTCTAGAGGTACTTACGGATCTCAAACAAGAATTGAGAGCTTGTACACTTAGCAATAAGTTTTATTGCTAGATCAAGGGTAAGAGTAAGAGAGGAAGGAAATAATTGAATCCTACAAGCACAACTAAAACATGATTACAAGAGAGGGACACATAGTTCTCTAAGAATTCCCAGTTCAAAGGCAGATATGTAGGTGGTCATGAATTCTTTAGCAAATGTAGAAGGAAACAAGATTAGAAAAGAGTGAGAAAGGAAGAGAATCCTACCAAACTTGCAGAAGATGAGGCTTCCCTTCGAAGGGTTCACAGCGATAGTAAGAAGATAGCACTGGGGTGCAATTTCTGCAGTCACGAACGGCTACAACCTGTAGCTCCTCAGGCACGACCAGTGGAGGCTGCAGCTTCAGCTACTCCCAGCTATAGAGCCTTGGATACACAGCAGCAGCACAATAGGAGGGAGGAGAAGTGTCAGGAAGATGGTTATGAAGCATAGCAGAGGTATCTTTATACCCCAAGGCCTTTGTATGCACAACGGCACGTCGCCCCTTGATGTGTCACTTGTAGAAACCATTAATTTTGTTTCCATGAGCAACACGTTTCCCATGCAAGCCCCAAGGCCTTACACATAAGGCATAAGCGTAGAAGCTTCTACCCATGTGTTGTGGCCAGCCCAGCATCTTCCAACAAAAATTCCCAGAAAATTCATCACCGTAATTGACCAATAATTCGGCTGGTCCATTAAGCTTGGTATAAACACATTCAAATGGTATCCATTTGTCCTAAAATTTCAACCATAGACTAATTTGATAGTTTTACAAATTATGGTGATTTTAGTTTTATTTTTAGAATTTATTTTACAGTAGGTGAAAAATCACCCAAAAAATAGTCGCATCGACTGTACCTTGAAATCCGTATGTCGAAAAATTCGGATAATTACATATTTGATTTCTCACATTTTTCTGAAAATTATGATGTTCTCGGATTTTTATTTCGTTGTCGTTTTCCGGTATCGCCCTGTGGAGGCACGCACTTCGAGGTATGATACTGGGATAACGTTCATTACCACTAATTAAGTCTATCATCTAATTATCACAATTTAATAACAACCCTAAGGTATTTTAACCGAATTATTTCTATTTTCTTAATTCTTTAAATTTCGGGGACGTTACAGAATAAACCATCATAGTCAGCGGTTAATTCAGCAGCTATATACAATTGTTAACAATTTTATTTTTCTTGTAGTTGTGGTGTTAAAGTTCTAATAAACTATCCGCATTATCAAATCACTACTTGAGTTAATAAGTCTAATATTAACTTATTATGAAGACTTATCACATGATCAAAGTAGCCATTAATTTACAGCCTGCATTAATCAAATAATATATAATCCCGGAAAGAATACCCAACTCGGTATGATGCAAAAACTATTATTTTGGCTCTAGATTATCTAGGCTCTGACACATCGGTAATACCCTTAATCAGCTTGTGGCCATGGCTGATGGGGCCAACACCCGAGTGGTCTCCAAATGGGAGCCTTAAGCCTTTGTTATAAGCCTCCTTTTTGTATCATATCCTTGCAAGAAAGCTGAAAGTGCACCTTTCCCTACGTGAAGGAGGGGTGCAACACACCTAGGTATCCACGTTCGAGGATTTGATTGATGAATGGTACTTTTGTGCTTATAAAAACACACACACACACACACATATATTCTTATCAAACTTTGCCCATGCCCAAGGTTTCTTCTCAAACCATGTATACATCTATAATGAGCATGGGTAAGGACCCAACTGCATGCCGGATTCCACCTCAACTAACCGCACTGAGCTGAGCTACTTGCACTTGGGTTAGCTAGTGTATGTTATCCAATTCTCACATCCATCGTGGCTAGCCACATTGATAGAGGAGTTTATAGCCAACCAGGAACTAATTAATGATCTCAATCTACAAATGATGCTGGTCAGGCTGAGAAGGTTCCCAATGCAAGTGGGGGTGTCCTACATATCTAAAGAAAAGGGATAAAAAGTAGACATATACATGAGAAAGGAAGAAGATGCGTCTCAACAAGTTAATCAGCTGATGGCCCAACATGTACACACTGACGTACGTTATATATCACTATCAGCAGTTTCCAAGGGCTGCATGCAGCCTTGCAGGTTGCAACGATGGGACAAGCAACATTGCTTTTTTGGGAAGGTTGGAAAAGCGTAATAACGAAACCAGAAAGGTGGTGAGACGTGTCGATTAATGGCATGCCGGTTACGAGGTGGGGTTAGGAAAAGATTGGGGGAAAGAGAAGAATGTACAGCTCCCAAGCAAAGGTGGTGGTACACTTGATGTTTTCTTGCAACTGATCACAAGGACCATGTGGAAGGCACTCGACCCTTCTGAAGAGACACCTCAACCTAACCATGGTTAGTTGAAGCTAGTGTATATATACTAGGGTTTCGAAGAGTTAGCCATGCTTAGGAAAACCTGAAAAAGAGCCATGTTTCTTTCTTCATGACCATGATGGCCCTTCAGTTAATATAAGGGTCTTGGTGAAGCAAACTTGCATTGAGATTTGGAGTAGACCTCAATGTTTGTCCTCACCCCTTATTCAACTTATGAAGGGGATTATGTATCCTACCTAAAAGTGTCCTTAAGTTAACTCTCCGAGAGAGAGAGAGAGAGAGAGAGAGAGAGAGAGAGAGAGAGAGAGAGAGAGGAGAGAGAGAGAGAGAGAAGAGAGAGAGAGAGAGAGAGTAATATTCCAAAACGAGAAGATCATGTTCTTGATTGGTCGTACAAGAGCCATGCACGTGACCCTCATTTTGAGCTAACCTTCTTTGTAATGGTGCAAGGGAATTAGGAAAGAAAAATGTGAAAAGGTCACTGTCCTCCATTCCACATTAAATATATATTTGACGCATGCTTCCATTAAGTGGGTTGTGCTTAAACACAAAAATGTGTTAGTGCACAATTTCCAAGTATAAAACTCCTCCCCTCAGAATCTCCCCACTACACACCAATTGATGTAGATGGGCAACCCCCCAAACAAGGTCATTTGTGCCACCACACATGGCAGTTCCATTTCTCAATCAGTGGAGGGCAGGTACTCCATCAATTCTCCTTGGGGCAGCTTTAAAGTGGGGGTGCTTAATTGGGTCTCCCCCGCTCAGAGAAGCATCAAGCCACAAGAAGGCTATAGGTAGGGGTGTAAACGGAACTCGATATTCCGATATTCTGATTCGATTTCGATAAAAATTATCGGTTTTGAAATCGGAATATGATATCGATAGTTTATCGAATCGGTATCGGATATTCCGATAAATTATCGGAATCGGAATCGGAATTGAAAAAATAATCGGAATCGGTATCGGTTATTCTGATAAATTATCATAAACTCAAAGTAAAGTTATGGTAAACACCTTACTTATCGGAATTTCAGTTCCGGTAATATTATCGGAATCGGAACGGAATCGGAACTAACCATTCTTATTGGAATCGGAATCATATTTCGATTATCGGAATCGAAATCTGTGTTTCCGATTCCGAACTCGACCCATTGCAGCCCTACTAGTAGGTGAGATGAAACTGAAGAGAGTAGCTTTGCCCATCTACTTATTACTACATGCATGGACGTAGTGAGAGAAAGCATAGAATTCAAGGTTGGAATAATTAACTTCAGAACCAAAGATCCAAATAAAACAAAATAAAAAATCTGCAGGTTAATTTTATTCTTTCATGGTGAACTGGACTCACTAGCTCAGATTTTTTTCCACAGATGGAAATATACTTACCAAGCCAGGAAGATTAGCTTTCATTAATTGCTGCATATGATTTATTATTTTTATTTATGTTCATGGTCTTCGTGCGTTTAATCTGTTCTGTTCCTTGGTTGTTGAGTAACCTTCTGTGCATATTTTATTAGTTTAATATATTTTCACCAATATCTACCAAAAAAAAAAAACTTCAGAATCAGAGAATAAGCTCTCACCTAGAGTGAAGAAACAAGATCTATTGAAGGCTAGGACATGAATGCACAAAGACAGTTCCCTTTAATGCCATTTGGATCAATAAATATTCTTGGCAGATTTGGCTCTAGAGCTTGATGAGTTAATGTGCCAGACTGTGAGGGTATTCTCTGGAAACCAAAACTGTACAGCATCCTCTTAAATATTGAAGTCACCTTCACAGGAAAGATCTGAATCACCCGACCTGCTGCTAAAATAGAGTGGCTCGTTAATGTACTTAATTTAAGCTCCGCATTCATGAATCTAATTTAAAATATATGTCCACATGCACTACCCCAGTTCTGATCAAAGGAGATTATAATATATAGCAGTCTTCTTTTATATGTGTTAATTAGGGGATCACAATCTTCCATTGTCACCCTCTGCTCAGCCAACAGTGGCACCTCAAAGTTTCAAACAATTTGTCTAACACTTTACTAAAGAAAAGCCATTCATTACATCAGTACTGTTTTTTTTTTTTTAATCTCCTTCCGAAAGACAAAGCGACAAGATCAAGGTCTCATTCCCCTTCAATAAAAAATAGAGGAATTGTTCTGATGCCCCTGGGTTTTCCAACATTCTGCAGTGCCTGCAGAGGCCAACTTCTCTCAGCTCCATCTACTCCTACTACTAATTCAAACTACTTCAAAGGTAGTAGCTGCATATATTGAAACCTAACAGTCATATATGAATCATTCATGACAGGATCAGGGCATTTAAAAACCTGCCCCAAAAGGACTTCATAAGGACTAAACAAATCAGAGAGGGAATAATTAAAGAGAGAATCCCCCATCCCCTTTTTTCCTATTCCTCCCTCATTAAGACTGGGAAAGGGAGAGAGCACAAACCTCACAAGAAAAAAACACCCCTCCTCAGCAACACCATGTGAACGCCTTCCTTGTTTTGATCCCACCTCCTCATCTTTTTCTCTATCATTTTAAAGAGAAACATGAGGGGATTACTAACATTGAAAAATATTTATTGCACTCGTTAATTATCTTTTTGTGTGCATTTTTGACTTTCTTATTGACCAATGTGTAGATGACAGATTGTGTACCCACCTAATAAAAAATAAGTTCACATAAAAGTGCGATCGGCAAGTGCAATAAATATCTCTCACTTGCTTTAATATCTTTCTTCACAATCTTCTTGGCCTCCTACATTGATCCATATTTGTTGTGAAATCAAAACAACACTAAATATTCCTCCTTACCTTGGCTACAAATCTGGCCAAGTAAAAGGTTTAATTTTGTTTAGGGGCTTTGGAACAACATCAATGATGTTCACTTGGTTAAGGTTCCAGGATTCCTGAATTTATGGTCTTCATTAATGGATTTGTATATTAGATGTTATATATTGAAGAGCTTCATATATGATATATATACCTAAATCCGAAATAAATAGAGATGTACTGCAAGAACTGGGGCATTCACAATTCAGGCAAAACAGTACTAAGAGGAAGGTTGGTTTGAGGTGATAGTCATAAAATATGATCAATGATCACAGAAGTATAAAATCTTTCAGAAGAGGCATATATAAATATATTATCTTTATGGATTTATTTATAGAATTTTAGTGCTTATTTTCATTTTAGTTTTAATAATGTCATTGGACCTTGGTTCAAGATACGCAAATGTTCCAATATTTTTCATATGTAAAGTTTGAGTCCATGGATAAGAATACACCTTCAAAGATGAGTCTTCTTGACTGATACATTATTTGGCTGGTTTGGGGGGGGGGGGGGGGGGGGGGAAGGAAAGAGAGAGAGAATAAAAATGTTTGCGAAAGACTTAGTGTACTTTGCAACAAGTCCATGTGACATCTAATAATTGAATTGCTATTTTATCACTCCCCATGTGAGGAGTGCCACATAGATTATTGCCTAGTCATATTGCACTTAAAGTGCAATATAAAAGTGTACTAAGTCTTTCTCAAAATATTTTGAGAAAGACTTGTAAAGTGTAATTTTGCCATGTCAAATTACACTTATGCTCTCTCATTCATCCCCCTCATCATCTATTTTCAGAAGAAATATATAGTCCATAATGAGGTGGACAAATGGGAGAGTAAAAGTACAATTTGACATGATTAAACTGTACTTTTGGCAGTGCAGTAAATTTTCCTCAAATGTTTTAGATCTTTCTACAATCCAATATATGTGAACAAAATTTAGAAAATAAATAGCCAATGAAATGCTAATAGAGTGATGGCAATCATCTTTGTTGCTGTATCTCAATGTAGCAAAGTTATTAAAGTTAACATGTGATAAGGATATGAGCTCCTCCCATCTCACCCCCAGCTAACCTCTTTATAGATCATCTTGATTGGATGCAAAGATAAAATAATATTTTAAAATTTGTTTGGAAAAGATCTTTAAAATATATTGCAGCAGCATCATCACCCGAGAGCCTTATCCTATTATTTGAGTTTAGCCATATCAATTTTGTTCCGCCCAATTTTTTTTATCAAATATTATATTTTTTTATTTAAATATAAAAATTAATATCTTTTTTAATAATACCGTGTCATGTCATTTTAAATATTTCCCGAGTTTTTTTTTACGGCTATCTACTAAGATTTGATCAAGACCTAAAATACTAGGAAAAATATTGACTTCTTAAATTTAAATATATATATATATATATAATATTTGATAGAAAATTTTGACGAAATAAGATTCATATAGCTAACCTCATAATATATAGGATAATTAAGACTATCATGATGATGATAGTGAAATTCTAAAGATCTTATTAATTTCTAAATAATAATTTAAAATATACTTTTGCCTTACCTTTGCGTCCAATCAAGGTGATCTATAAAGGTTAGCTGGGGCGAGGTGAAAGGAGCTCGATCCAGAATATTTGAAAATTTGATTGTCTAAAAATTCTAGGGTCTAGCTAGAAAGCCATTTAATCACCAATATCAAACGAATTTAGATTAGATATATCCAATAAATTATTGGGATCAGATAACGTATCCAATTATTTATTTTCAAATTCAATAATATATAATATGTTATATATAGTATATAATAAATTATATAATATATAATATATATTATCTATTATCCGAATATTTGATTATCCCATTTCGAAATCGTTTTCCAAATCTATTCATATTGAATAATATCCGATTTCTGATAATTCAAAGAAACGAATTTGGTACCAAAACTATTCTGATTCCAAATCCTATACTTTTGAATAATTTTTATCTGATTGGAATATAAATTTGACTTTGATATTATTTTAGGCAATTTAATTATAGGTCTTTATCAGAGAAGTGATTTATTTTCTAGTCCCTGTAAAAAAAATGTCCCAAACAATCTGTCCTTTGATAGACTTTATCAATCAATCATTGAAAATATAGTTTCTATCTTCTATTTTTTTCTTCCATTTTATTCTTCCGTTTATTTTTGTGTCATCAGATATGTATGACAACTGTATTCATATTTTAACAGTACTTAAAATCTAAGTTATAAGGTGTTAACATAAGAGTTTGTGGTTGTTAAAATACCTTGATATGATCTAAATTATAATTATTGATATGAATTAAAATGTAAATTTGAAGGTGTTAAAAGTAAGAGTTCGAAGACGTTAAAATATGTGTGACGGTTAATTAAAATATGTGGGATTTGAAGTCACTGTTAATATTACTTAAAATCTATGTTCTAAGATGATAAAATAATAGTTTGAAGTTGTTAAAATATGTGTGATAGCTGAGTTAAGTTAATTGTTGACATAAATTAAAATCTAAATTTGAAGATATTAAAAGTAAATATTCGAAATTGTTAAACTAAGAGTTTAAAGTCGTTAAAATATATGCGATTGTGAGTTAAGTATGTGAGATTTAAAATCATTGTTGGTATGACTTAAAATCTAAATTTAAAATTTTAAAGTAAGAGAGAGAATCAGTTAAAGTAGAAGAGCAAATTAGTTAAAGTAGGAGAGCAAACCAGTTAAAGTAGAAGTGCAAACTTGTTAAATAAGAGAAAACTTATTAAACAAAAAGTGAAATTAGTTAAAGTGTCTGATCTATTAAAGTAATAGTTACAGTGTGTTAAAGTAGTAGTTATAGAATGTTAAAGTCATAGTTGTTATCTGTTAAAATAATAGTTTTAGTGTGTTAAAGTAGATGAAGAAATCAATTAAAGTAGAAGAAAAAACCTGTTAAAGAAGAAAAAGAAATCAGTTAAAAATATGTGAGATTTAAAATAATTATTGATATGATTTAAAATATAATTCGAAGGATATTAAAGAATGTAAAGACTTTAAAATAATAGTTGTCTACATTAAAAGATAAAAAATGTTACTAATTGTCAACACTGATTTTAATAACATAAGACTAAAAATTAACATTCAAAAGTTACTATTTTTTTTTGCGTAGATATTTTTAACAAAAACTTACAATTAAATTCTAACTCTGACATAGATTTGTAATTAATTTTCTTATTATTTTCGTATCCTACATATTTACACCCCCGAAGCTGGTAGGTGCACCGGGTTGCCCTTCCACTTCCTTCTCACACCACGCCGCTATAAAAGGAGCAAGGCGATTCCTTAGGAGCTTCACACCTCCTCTGGTCTAACCGCCCCAACTCTCTCAGAAGCCAGAAGCAAAACCTAGCAGAAGGGGGGGATTGGTTCGTCTGTGTATAGGCTCTTCTTGATGCTTTCTGTTTCACTCAGGCGATAGGTATGCCTTTTTGTTTTGTGAGACCTCTCCCACACCCCTCCCCCCTTTTGCGTCTCCCTCGCGGGACCCTGTTGGGGATTTGAGGGTGTTGTGATTATCTGAAGGCGTTGCGTTAGCTTGGGCTTGGGGAAAAATCAGTCTTTTTTGGAGTTTGAGGGGGAGGGGGGGGGGGTGGATCTGTTGGTGGGCAAGTTTATTCTCTGGTTCTTCAGATGTTCGTATTGTTCATAAAGGATGATTCTTTAATGTTCTGCTTCCCTCTTGGGATGCCATCTCACATATTACTTTACTCTCTCTCTCTCTCCCCCCCCCTCTCTGTGCCCTTTCCTCGATCTGTTCTTCACGCTTCACAGATCAGCCTGTGATGACACATATAGAGTCCTAGACGTTTCCTAGTTCCCGGCCCTGCAAAAAGATGGAAGCTTTTTTTTTTTCTCCTTGTAACGCGTTATGGAATTTGGATGTTCATACTTGGTCTTGCTCATCCCCGTTCCACCTTCCTTTTTCCCTATTCTCCCCACTTTCCAATTCTTCTTCTTCTTCTTCTGATGATGATGATGATGATGAGATGTTCTGCTGCGTCCTCTGATGCGGTGTCGCGCTCTGTCGAACAGGAATCGGAAGCAAGAAATGGCCGGGGAGGAGAACGGCGGCAAGAACGGGACCAACGCCAAGTACCAGAAGAGTTACTTCGATGTGCTGGGTCTATGCTGTTCATCTGAAGTCCCGCTCATAGAGAAGATCCTCCAATCTCTTGACGGCGTCGTCACAGTGTCGGTGATCGTCCCTTCGAGGACGGTCATCGTCGTCCACGACGGCGCCCTCGTCACCCAACTCCAAATAGGTTGGCGACCTCAGAGAAATCTCCAAGATCCTCCTTCCAATTCCTCTCGCCGGGGAAGGAAGGAGAAAAAAAAAAGTTCTTACCTTTTTTACGTTCTTGTAAGATCGTCGAGATATGGATCCTAACGTGCGGCGAACTTTGGATGTTTGTGCGCAGTGAAGGCGCTGAATCAGGCGCGGCTTGAGGCGACGGTGCGGGCGTACGGCACGGGCAGAGGCGTCCGGCACTGGCCGAGCCCCTACACGATCGCCTGCGGCGTCCTGCTCGCCATCTCCTTCCTCAAGCCCGTCTACCGCCCCCTGCAATGGCTGGCCGTGGTGGCCGTCGCGGCCGGCCTCCCCCCCATCCTCCTCAGGGCCGTCGCCGCCATCCGGAGGCTCACACTCGACATCAACATCCTCATGCTCATCGCAGGTAACACACTGGCACCCTCAGGAGCACCATCTGAATCCACTCTCCCATACTCAAGCACAGCCCCAGCTTTCCCTGATGCCGTGGTCAATATTTAAATTTTTCCTCTGTTCGCCATGGATGGCGTTTGGTGCTCTTTTTACGGTCATGTCAACTGATACACATCCTGTCCATGGCTTCAACTGCTACCACTGCTAACATGTTTCTTGTGTTTGTTCTCTCTCTCTCTCTCTCTCTGGGGATGTGACAGTGGGTGGTTCGATCGCTCTGAAGGATTACTGGGAGGCTGGTGCTATTGTGTTCCTCTTCACCATAGCTGAGTGGTTGGAGTCCCGAGCCAGCTACAAGGTCAACTCTCTCTCTCTCTCTCTCTCTCTCTCTCTCTCCCCCCGTTGTCTATGCTAGATGGTGAGAACATAGTTTTGTGGAGGAGTCTTCCTGGTTATAAGGACATCCATTGTCTACGCTAGATGGTGAGAATACTCAGAGGAGTCTTCCCGGTTATAAGGACATCAGTCTTCCTCCTTTCCTGTTTATAGATTGCAGCACAAGACAAAAGAAGACAACTGCAAGGACTGGACATTTCTTGTGCATTGACCCCTGGTTGCCACTTGCCATGAATAGGTTCGGCTTGCTAGTCTGTTACCCTTGGATTAAGATGTCTCGGTGTAGTATAATCCTTTTTTTTTTGACCTAGTGCTTGCTTTGCTAGTAGGTTATATGCTTTGGGGCTAAGATATCGAGATGTTGTTTAACCTATTTTTTTGATCTAAATTGTTTTGAAACGAGAGAGAGGATATCTCTTGTTACCCCAAGGGTAATGCCACCCACATGTTGAGGTCTGGGAGATTTACCCTAGCATACTCTTGGTTAATTTTCTATACCTCTGAGTAGCCTATACCACCACCCCAAAAGTGGCCAATTTAATTTTGTTTTGAAACAAAAGAGAGGGTACCTTTTACTAACTCAATGGTAATACAAATTGTTTTGAAACAAAAAAGAGAGGATATTCTTTGCTAACTCAAAGGATAAACGTACCTCACTAGTTGGGGTCGCATAGATTTATCCCAACCTATCTTTAGGTTGCTTTCTATATCCGTGAGGAAGGTTGTCAGTGGACCGGTCCGACTTGACAGGTCTGCGGATTTGACTCGACATTAGGTCAGATCGTCATACTTCTTTAAGCCCGCCAAAAAGATCGGCAATGAAAATTTGAGTTGAGTTCAGATTTTTTATTTTGCCTGAGCAGGTCCGATAGACCCATCATATTAAAGATTCAATCAACCGAATTTGAGATAGTTGACCGACATTAAATTTTCGATCGGCCAAATCTCAAACTGGTCGACTGATATTAAATTTTTAATCGATCAAATTTCAAATAAGTCGATTGATATTAAGTATTTGGTAGATCGATATTTTTACATTTATTTTTTAATAATATTAATAAGTTTTTATAAATTTTTTGGGCTGGACCGGGTGGAAGTTAGATTTTATAATTTAGTAAATTAGTCGAACTTGACCCGACCAGATGCCCCTAAGACTTCAGCCAAATTTGGGTCTAGAAAAGATAGTTTGAACCCTACTTACCCCAGCCTGAGCCGGGCCCATTGACTGTCCTACCCCCAGTTAGCTTATATCATCACTCCACAATCAGGTAAGTTTTAATCATGTATTTACACTCATATATTCATAGGCAGTTCCATCCAGTGGGGTCACATGATTCTATTAGATTTCTCAAATTTTTTTAATTTACTTCAAAATTTTAAAACAAGTGTCAAAAGTTTTAAGGTGACTCCGCTGATTCGGACGAGATTGACCCCATTGAGAGATCCCACTGAACAAACAGTTTAATGAGCCCACTTAATAATTTTTTTTTATCTGCCACCGCACATACCCCCACTGCTTCTAAGATGTGACAAATATATCTTGTCGGAGGTCAAGTTTAAAGTCAAGAAAGAAGGTTCGTAAACTTGTTTCTGGACGAAATCAAGGCCGCACGGCCCTATTGGGCCCGTTCCCTTTGATTACGTGATGGCGACGTGATGGCGACAAGTAATTGGGTCGTTGTCGTCTGTTGGCCTGGATCGGGCCTCTTGCATGGTGGTGCAGTTGTAAGGACGTGGTCCACTAATAATGGCACGGGCAGAAGAAAGCCCATGTTTGCGAGGGCTGCTCACCACGTACAGCGGTCACCATGCACACCAATCACGTAAAAGAGTCACCCACCACCCAGCCACCCTTTCAACTTGATTGGCTCCAAGGCTGCGGCCCCCCACCCCCCCCCCCGCCCCAATTGGGTCTGCCATTTCTCGCTGGGTCCCACAACCCGTGGGGCTACCCAATCGCCTTCGATGGTGGTCCACCATGGCTTTACGCACTCCCCCCATCTTGAAAGTTTCAGGCCGTGGGACGTACACCACTCCTTTTCCATGGTGCATGCAACGTACCAGCTGGTTTCGTGTGCTTTGAAGAGAAGATATTAGTGAGTTGGCTATTTTGATCTAGGGGTAAGTAGATCTATATATGTGGACCCTAACTTGGTATCGACTAACTTCAAAATTAATGCATCTTTTTTTTTTTGGAAACAAAAATTGAATTGGGTAGGGTAGGGTGGCTAATTGATTGCTTTCTTATGAATCTTGGAATCTAGATAATCGACTACTATGATTCTATTAATCAATTATAAGTAGGCACTAGTCCAATTACGGGTGTTTATTTTTCGGTTCAACCCGAAAAATCGAACCGGTTCGGTTCGGGTTGAACAATGTCACAGTTCAGTTCGGTTTCGCACAGGGAAATCGAATAAACCGAAATATATATAAATATATTTAAATAATAAATAATATCACCATAGAAAGCCTAGCCCAGTGGGCTAGTGCCTTCTGTTCCATTGGGTGGTCCTGTGTTCGATTCCCAGGACCGCCCATCCGCCCTTTCTTTGTGTTTTTTTTTTTTTTTTCGGTTCATTCGATTCGGTTCGGTTTGAACATAATTTCGGTTCAGTCCAGTTTGAACAAAAAAAGGTCCAAATCGGACCGAACCAAACCATGAACAGCCCTAAATCCAATAGCCGAAAATCATTCTATGAGCCCCTATTAATCGATTATCGAGATTAACCCATGCTGCCCTAGGCCGATAATCGATTATGAAATCGGTTATTTAGTAGGCACTTGGTTGAAAAGTCGAGGTCATTATACGAGAGACCTTGCTAATCTATTATCGAAATTTTGATAATCGATTATTCCATACTATCCCGAGTAGCATTTCTAGAGTAGCATTTTTGTTCCATCTTTGATGGGTAGAAATAATCCATATTATCTCACTTTAACTCTGAGTATTCTTAGTTAACTTATATTATCTATTCTCAATCTTTTATACATGAGATGGATGTTTGTCTGATATCCGCGCCCAACATGTGAGGGAGGATATTGACGATATGCTCCCGTGCCATGCCATGTTTCTTGTAATCAAATGCTGTTGTACTCATGTGCATGTGTTGTGCATGGGGGTGTAGGCCACGGCAGTGATGTCGGCGCTGATGAGCATGGCGCCCCAGAAGGCCGTCTTGGCCGACACCGGCGAGGTGGTGGATGCCAACGAGGTGAAGGTGAACACGGTGCTCGCCGTCAAGGCCGGCGAGGTGATCCCGATCGACGGCGTCGTCGTCGAGGGGCGGAGCGAGGTGGACGAGAGCAGCCTGACAGGGGAATCCTTCCCCGTGGCCAAGCACCCACAGTCCCAAGTCTGGGCCGGCACCCTAAACATCAACGGTACTGACACCCCCCACGCCTTAGCCCTCAAACTCACGTAGAAAACTCTCGTCAGGTGTGGTGTGAGGGGGCTGAATCCTGTGTGTTTGTGGTGTCATTGTTGCAGGCTACATCAGTGTTAAGACGACGGCCTTGGCTGAGAACTCCGCGGTGGCGAAGATGACGAAGCTGGTGGAAGAAGCACAGAACAGCAAGTCCAGGACTCAGAGGCTTATCGACACCTGCGCTAAGTACTACACTCCATGTGAGGCTTCCTTACTTCTGTTCCCACCATCATCCATAACGGGCTTAGTGGGCCAAGCAACTGAGGCCCATGTTATCGGAAGCCCATCTAGTTGGAGCGGCCCATTAGCGACGCCTGGCATTACTGATGTGGTTTTATCGACAGCGGTGGTGCTGGTGGCGGCGCTGCTGGCCGTCATCCCCGTCGCCCTGAAGGCGCATAACGTGAAGCACTGGCTCCGGCTGGCCCTGGTGTTGCTGGTGAGCGCCTGCCCCTGCGCCCTGGTCCTCTCCACCCCCGTCGCCACCTTCTGCGCTCTCACCCGGGCCGCCAAGACGGGCCTCCTCGTCAAGGGTGGCGACTTCCTGGAGGCCATCGCCAAGACCAAGGTCGTCGCCTTCGACAAGACCGGCACCATCACCAGGGGCGAGTTCACCGTCACCGACTTCAAACCCGCCAAAGACGTCAGCTTGCACTCCCTCCTCTACTGGTAAGACGACGACGAAGAACTAGGAACAGACATGGCTGTATCAGAGTTCAGCTGCCTGTTTCTGAGCTGTGACTGTTAAAACATAATTGCAGGGTCTCAAGCGTCGAGAGCAAGTCGAGCCATCCCATGGCGGCTGCCCTCACAGACTACGCCCGCTCCAGCTCTGTGGAGCCGAAACCTGATAACGTGGGCGAGTTTCACATCTACCCTGGTGAAGGGATCTACGGGGAGATCGACGGCAAGCACATATATATTGGGAACCAGAGGATTGCTACCAGGGCGGGGTGCGCTGCAGGTAGAAGAAGCAAACTAACTCTGCTTGGCCAGCTTCGCTAGCTTTTTTTGCTTGGAGATGATGGTTTGTCCGATGACGCTGGGTTACTGTGGCACCTTGCAGTTCCTGACGCAGGGAAGGACATGAAGGGGGTCACTGTTGGATATGTCTTCTCTGGCGCCACACCCGTCGGAGTGTTCAGCCTCTCCGACACCTGCCGGACCGGCGCCGCCGAGGCAGTGAGAGGGCTGAAGCGGATGGGGATTAAGACGGCGATGCTCACGGGGGACAGCAACGCCGCCGCCATGTTTGCGCAAAACCAGGTTGGTTGCTGCCCGGGGTCATGTGGTCGAACACCTTGGGATTGCAACCTTTCTTTTGCCCTGCGGCCCTGTGCTGATGTTTGCGTTGTTCTCTGTTTGTAGCTGGGTAACGCGCTGGACATAGTTCGCGCGGAGCTATTGCCGGAGGACAAGGTCAGCATCGTCAGGGACCTCAAGACCAAGGAAGGCCCCACGGTAATGGTGGGTGACGGAATGAACGACGCGCCGGCGCTGGCCATGGCCGACGTGGGCGTCTCCATGGGGATATCGGGCTCCGCCGTCGCCATGGAGACCAGCCACATCACGCTCATGTCCAACGACGTCCGGAAGATCCCCGAAGCCATCCGCCTGGGGAAGCGCACGATGAGCAAGATCATCCAGAATATCTCCATGTCGGTGGTGACCAAGGCCGCCATTATCGGGCTGGCCTTCGCCGGGCATCCCCTCCTGTGGGCCGCCATCCTCTCCGACGTCGGCACCTGCCTGCTTGTTATCTTCAACAGCATGCTCCTGCTGAAGAGCGACCATGGCAGAGGTAAGTGCTGGGGCTCGTCGTCGCACAGAAAGGGACATGCACACGGGCATGGAGCTCACCACCACCACGCAGGGGCTGCCTGCGGTGCAGCCGACCGGTGTGAGGCGGCAAGCGAGAAGTGCTGCTCAAATGGTGGCGGCTGTGGCGATGCAGGGGAAGCAGGAGCACACGGCAAATGTTCGACAGATGTTGCCCACCATTACCAGCACGGGCACGGGTGCTCCACCAGCACGGAACCGACCACCTGCCACAGCCATAGCCATGACCACGAGCACGACCATGACCACGGCCACCACCATGATCACCACCACGACCATGACTATCTTCATGACCATGACCATGACCACGACCACGACCACGGCCACCACCACATTCACAGCCATGATCACATCCATGGCCATCACCACGCCCACGACCGTGCAGAATCGAGCGCCCACGCAGTGGAGGACCCCGGCAGCCCCAGCCACTCCATCTCCATAGCCAGCGAAGCCGGGCACCACGGAGACTGTTGCGCTCCATCCCCAACCAAGTGCGCTGACGGGGAGCAGCACCATGGTCACTGCTTGCACGAGGAAGAGCCGGCGCTGCTGCACGACGTATGCGCCCACAAGAAGGACGAGATATCGGAGGTGCGGGAGAGCCACGTCTCGTGCGAGAAACCCATCGTGTGCACGGCGACCTGCCACTCCCACCACATCTGCCGCGACTTCCGCAAGCGGCCTGTGGCTACGTGCTGCCGGAGCTACTGCAGCGACCACAACTGGAGTGGGTGCAAGCGGGGGGACCTGTGCTGCACAGGCGCGGGCGTCCCCGGCGGCGGCGGCCTGCCGCAGCTGAAGGAGATCATCACAGAGTAGAACGATGGCAGCGGCCTTGGCTAGACTTGCATGCATGGCTCACGAGCCATCCCTCCGTCCACCAATTCTCCCTTTGTTCTTTTGTTTTCCCTTGCTCTAAAAGGTGTTGGTATACGATGTTTGCTACTTAGGTGATCCTGCAGCATAAATGGAGTAGAATATTATGAAATAGGGTAACTAGATATCTGATATTTCCAAACTATGATAGTGTTGATGTGGCTAAGGTTTGTATGATCATGGTCTTGTAGAGCTGCAGCTTGTACACACTTAAGTTTGAAGTATAAACCATGGGATGAATGGGTTTGGATGGGCATTTGTTTGCTTCGTTTGGTTGGGTGCCCGAGTGTGGTCATGTTGTCAAACAATGTTCACCAACTCAAATTTATGCAAGGAGCATTTTACGACAAACCGAGGATCCAAAAGGGCCCATTTGGCCCACATATAGTAAGAAGAAAGCAAATACTGGAGGGGAACATGGAAAGTCCAAATGGGCCTGTCGGCCCACATTCTGTAATCCATCCTCTGATTGGTTTTTATGGAGTGGTAAGATTTACAGAGGATGAGAAGCATCTAGTTAAATTTTTTATAAAAAGACAGAAAACATGTCATTTTAATTGAACTTTGTTATACACACCTTGAAACATGTATTGTGTACTTTGTGAACTTGTGGGGAAAAACATTGTAATGACCCAAGGATTCGACACCCATAAGCCCTCCAAGTTTCCAATCTTTGGACACCCACCCACGGGTTCGAGGATTCAAAAGGGTTAGAAAAATAGTTTAGTGAGATAAGTAATGAGTTTAAATAACTACAATAAGATGTTAGTATATTAAACAAAGGAATATGTATAATATGTCTCAAATAAAAGTACAAGTACAGAAAGAAAAGTGTAGTCTTTAAAGAGCATACTCTAACTTCCAAAATACAACTCTCGTCTCACACTAGTATAAGAACTCACACTCTCACAGTCTCACACTACTGGCAGCACACGACACAACTAACTGCCACCACGATCGCCTGACACTGAGCTCTTGCAACATCGAGCCCCTACCTGAAAGAAGTAGGGAGGTGAGCATCTTGAACAACGTCCAGAGGGATAACCAGTCTCTTACTAGGAACTCCAAAAAGCAACAAACTAACTACAACTAGAAAGTAGTAACTAGCAACAACAACACCAGCTACTATTGAACAGCGGAACAAACACTACGCCTCGACCACCAACTAAGGTCGAGTCACACTCAACTCTCGTGAAAACCTTCGAAGTCGGGCATTGAGTGAAAACAACCATTGGCATGCATGCCAAGGCATGGAACACACGGCAACCCACAAAGTAAGAACGTGAGAACAAAGTCTCATTACATAAGCATAACCAACTTGGACCTTCGACACCCCACGAGGTCAAGAAGCCACACGCACAACCAATTCAGACTTCGGACACTCCACAAGGTTGGGAAACCCCACATATAGGTACCACCATGAACGGACACCAAGGACAGAATTACGAAACCGAGGTCGAGGTCTATACAAGGCACAACGAGAGAACATCTGAGATGAAAACAACCAAGGCACGCCTGAGTCGAGAACTGCTCCACACCATCCCTTCGTACAACACCCAGAGATGGGAGCCAACTCACTTCAACCCTTGGAATGCCAGTAAGGCTGGAGGCCCAACTCACCATAGGAACTGAAAACACAAGCCCACAATGCACGACACATCGGAAAGTATATGGCACCACGACCAAGTGCCAAACTAACAACACCCTTGGGAACGAGTCACAACTCAACTACAACCGTCGTGCAAGTTAGGACAAAGATCCAACGCAAGGAGCACACTGCAACAAAAATGACGTCCCAACAATAGCAAACATGCCACCGCCACAGGTAGTCAGGAGTGCCCATTGACGACTTACCACTCGATTACAAGTACCAGGTCAACCTTCTCGTTGGAGTGAGATGTGCGGAAAAAATGCAACCACAATAGTAACAACAACAACCGCAGCCTGACCAAGCTGGGGCCTTACGCTGACCTCTTTACGTGGCTCTGGAACCAACGTAGAGCGAGACAGTGAGAACAGGCTAGGTGGACTGCATTGCGAACCTCCAAACTCTACGGGACATGGACCAACTAAAAGAGCTCTGCAAGTGACTCAGAGCCACTATCCAAACATCATTTTCCCCTCAGTCTGAAAATGCACTCGACATACACGCTCATGGCTCAGAGACCTCCCTTAATAAGCCCACGAGGATGGAGGTCTCGAGAAGCCATAACAACCCTCTCATGTCGCACCATGTGCTGGGATAGGCTCTCAAGTGCCGAGCACCAGGCGAACAGATAGGGCAAACATCACAAAAACACATATTATTGCTGGCTTGTAAACCACAACAATCCTAGTAAGCACAAGGCACACTCATGCATATCTTCTAGAACACTCAGAAGGGCTGTCGGCAAACACAAGGACACATGCCACAACCGAAAACTCGGTAGAATGGAAAGAAGGGTCTACTGCACAGGCATATAGAATAAGATGTATTGACCCGTCGCTACTTGGTCGCCACAAGAGGGGAGTCGCCTCTAAAAGAAGAATGCGACACATGACCCGTCGCAACTCGAACCGGCCGTAGGGTCCACACCCAAAACACATGATGAGAAACAAAGAGGGTAGGAAAAACCCAACGGCCAACCTATCACGATGAGAATGCAACTAGGGGCCCATCGCCTTCAGTTGGTATCGTGACACCAACCTTGTCGCGACACTAGTCTGAAGACTGAACCGTAGGATCAAGCCACCCTACAGTTCCCCACGCTATAAAGACCATAAGGGGAAGGGGAAACAACACAAACAACCACTTAAGCACGATAATCGGGAAGGGACAAGCACCAACTACTCTAAACAAGAAAGGGAAAGGGGATCCCTACCTCAAATCGAAGAGGCAAACCCATTGGGGCCTTCATGAGCATGGCCACCTCCTCCTCACTCCCGCAAGCTCCACGGCTCCATACTACATCTCCCTTAAAATCTCACCAAAACACATTGGAGAAGGGGAGGAGCAACTCTCCCACCGTACAGAGGGGAGGAAAAGGGGAAGGAGAAGAAAAGAGGCGCCAACCAAGCCTTAAGGCCTTAGACTTGAGAAACCGACATCCCAAGCATCGCGTTCTCAACAGAATGTAGCATCCACCTTGTCGCCTTCTACAATATTTGATAAGACCCTCTAACAGCTGTCAACCACCAAGACACTTGTTAATCTACATGTGGTCCAAGGAGGACACAACATTTGACTTGTGGCCTCCTTACAACTGCATCTTAACACGTGACACACAAGCCACTGACAAATAAGAACACTGCACCATTATCGATGCATTCAGAAAGAGGATGTGATGATGAACCTGTCGCCTTCAGAAGGCGACAACTCGACTCATCAAGACCCAAAGGAAGAAGCCAGGGGGGTCAAAACCTTACCCGAAAACCCCAGTTGCTACATCCCACCACCCTTACCAAAAAATTCATCCTTAAAATTCAGCAACACAAGGTCCGATAACTCAGGAAGTAGAGCAGAACGTGAAAAACAATAGGTGCAAAGAGGCCATTCTCACCTCGACTTCTAGGTGGCCACAACCATGACATAACCATACATGAAGTGTCCAAGCAAACACCGATAGTTCACGTGGCATGCATCAAACAAGCATGGAGTACCCAATCGGATGTCGACCGCTCCATAAGCATGGTGCACCAAACCAACTAGAAAAACAACTGGAACTATTAGCCAAAACCCACGTGACTGAAGTCAGACCTCACTATTGAGACCAATAGGTCAGTATCCCACTATGTCGCTACAAAATTTGATATAAGACAAATTTATTGATGACCTGAGAAAATGCGAAAGAACGAACCACAATGTTTGGAAGAATGGCATCACACTACTAGAAACAACTACTACCGCCACACAGCCAGACTGAAATCTCGCAAGGAAGGCAGGAATCTAAGGGGTAACATGCACGTGGAGAACCCCTCAACATGTAGAATGACGTCTACTGGTACCACTTGATCTCTCTCAGACCTTCCTTATGGCTCGACAAGGACACAAGACGAATGTGCAGGCATAGAAAGTTGGAAACCACTCGCTCCACAAGCACATCGTGCAGTGACAAAAGCAGGGAAGATGACTGAGGTTAGACTAGAACTAACAACCCAAGACGTTGGCAAAACTCACGGTCAGGTACTGGAAAATCGATAGGCCTCACTATCACCACAAGTACTAACATGAAACTTTACCATCTGCTTCCAAATCACCCACACAATACACGATTGGAAATATAACAATGAGTTGGCATCGCATCCACCACACTTGCACGATGCTCAGTGTGGGTGCCACCAAGCCAACCACAGAAAAAATGTTCAATCACAAGAACCCGAGGCAATCTACAGAGGTCAAGAACAACACTTTGACCTAAAAAGGACTAAGACCAATGCAAGGTACCACCACCGAACACACGCTCCCCAAGCGAGAGAAAACCTAGACAGGGGCCACAACCGACATCGGGCATACCACCGACAGAGCTACATAAACAACAAAGTATCCACCCTCACAACAGTATCGGTACAGCCATACATGACATAGGTCACTATCCGCATCCCAAAGGTGGAAAACTTAATGCCTCCAACACTAAACAAACTCACAAAGCAACACACGAAGTTCAAGATCAAGACATACAGGCACAACACATGGTGCCACCACAAGCAAAAAAAAAACCACTCGAGGTGCATTACGAACAAACACACCTACAACCCCAAAACGATACAGAGCCAACAGGAGGGACTCTCTACTAGAGATCTACAAGAGAATAACTCACAAAAACCCACAAGCTTCAAAGAGTGCAACAAACCATATCGGCTCTTAGAAGCACATGAACATAAAACACCACCCCCACCACAATAGATAGAGAGTGCCACATACTGAAATGACGACAAGAGGCTCGAAAGCACAAACTGAGGCAAAAACCAGAGAACACATCAGAACAACACTTGCACAAACAATTCAAGCCAAAGAATTGACGCTACCTTACACTGAACAAATAGGGACACATTGCCCCACATTGTTCAGTTAACAATAAGAAAATGATCACGACAACAAATATAGCACAGCAGGTCCATTGACCCATAGTACTGCCACGTGAACACAACAATACGAGGGGAGCAACCAGCTTAACCCAGAACCTCTACCAAAAGGGTCGCAACTGTAGCAACCTGGATTTTTCAAAATAATAATAATATAATAAAAATAATAAAAGTTTAATAATAATAAAAATAAAAGCAATTAGAAAATCAAAGAAAAGAGAATTTAATAAAACCCATCAAATGAAAATAAGTAATGGGCTTTATTAAATGGACCCATTACAAATTAGTGGGCTAAAATAGAGATTTTAAAAAGGGGAATAATAGAGAAATACCCAAAATTCGTAACTAAAATATTACTAAAATAGAAAAGAGATATTTAATGCATTAAAAATAGAAGTTTGAGTTGGATTGGGATTCCTAAACCTACCCTAATGGGTTGGCCACGAAATCATCTCTCTCCCAACCCAAATAGGAGATCTCTTGCTTAAAAAGGGGAGAGAAAAATAGGAGATTCGGAATTTAATAGGAATTAGACTTAAACTAGGAAAGGGAATAGGGAGAAGCTTAAGTACTTCTCTTAAACCCTCATGGCCGGCCCTAGCTCGTGCCAAGAGGTTCCTGGACCAAGAGGAGAGGCCAAGAGGAGGAGAATTCGTGAGAGGAAGGATCTCTCAAGTTCTTTCTCGAGTTCTTCAAGTCTTAACCCTAGAAGAGAAAAACGATCAAAGGTAGGCATTCTCACAAGCATAAACCATGAAACTTTTTCTTTAGGATGTCTCGTCTATCAGGAACAAAAGCTCTTTAGTTTCATAATTTTCCATCAACCATATCTTTTGTTCTTGATTTTTCATGTTCTGCAACTTACATGACCCCAAACCCTCTTCTTAATTCTTGATCTCCTTGTATACTCAACCCCATGCCACGAGATTTTTATTGTAGGAACTGATGTATATATGTTAGGCATCTTTTGCCCCTAAAATCCTAAATTTGATTCATCCTATCTGCGAATTTAATCGTTGATCTCAACTATGTACTGTTTCATGTTCATCATGAATACCCGTGTTTAAAACATGTCTAAACCCTGGTTGTTTTCCAATTCCTATTTATTGTAAGTACCCATGCATGTCTAGGTCGTTTTGCAACTGGTTTCATGATTTTTCATTGACTATACCATTAGTTGTGATTTTCTGAATCACCCTGTGTCAAATAGGGTAAGTTTTGGCCCGCAATCCAATGTAAAGTCCTTTCCCTATCGACTCGGGAGTAGACCCTGTGAACGCGACGGCCCGATAGGCCGCGTTCACAAGGGCCGTCGCGACAGTGCCCTCTGTCGCTATATGATCGCGACAGGGCCTGTTGTCGCGATCTACTGCCCGACCTGACTAGGCCTGTCGTGACCTGTACAAGACCCCGTCGCGACCCTCATCAGGGTACGTCGCGATCTGGGTTTTTTTTACAAGAAACCCTCTGTCTCAGCAATGCTTGATTATCTACAGTGTTTGTACTCTTGTTTAATAGTCATACACGCAGAAAATAACTCTTGTTTAAATTAAACATTTATGTATGATTAAAATACAAGCACATGATCCTTTCTATCTACATTTCATGACACTTAAACACACTTTGAACCATCCATTATGGCGTAATTTGGCATGAAATTATTTCATAATACATCTGGTAATTTATGCAATTAATTACCATATTTTAAATATACTTGTCTATTGTTTCTTGCGATGTTTTGGGAATACCGATATCGACGCTCCACTGTTCTAGAACGTCGAGCACTTGTTTCTATATACACACTTTCTTGACTTGGACGAGCTCTCCGTCGGATACTCCTTCTGCCAGAGTAGTAAGTCTTTGTTCAAGGCCTCCGTAAGTCTCCTCTGTCCATGGATTCCCACATGGTCGACGAGCCGGTTGTACCCTTACACCTATTACACCCTTTAGGGATCAATATGGTCCAAACGGCTATTAGAAATTCACTCTCGTCTTGAATCACGTCGGACCTCTGGACCTGTGCTTAACATGGCCAGTGGTAAGGTTGTGAGTTCCGCCTGACTGCCAACACCATGTGCGCGTGTTGTGCAACTATTACTATCGCTCGTTACTCGACATTTCATTTGCAAGGTCCACTAACTCTCATCTACACTCTATTCGCTCATCTATTCACGTTCACTCTTCTATCTCGTCCATTCATCTAGTGCTTTCATCTACTTCTTGGTACTCTATATTGGCCATTGACTGATTGTCTAAAGATAAACAATATAACCAATACCTGGCAATATATAAGGGCCCGATCTAGTCCTAGGATGTGCGCCCGAAAGTGCTAGTGCCCATGGGAGTTAAATGATCAGAGTGTTTGGCATTACACTCAAGTGCTATCTATCTTGACTATCTAAATGACAATCAAAAGTGCTATATTCTCTCGTTGTCCATTGACAACAAAGTGCTATGCTATACTCGTTGTGCTATTGCTATACTGGTGTTATTTGTGCTATGGTCATCTCGCTATACTCGACATTGTGCTATCCTGCTATTGTTGTGCTATTCCCGACACCTGTGCTATTTTTGGGAAAGTCTATATTAGAAAAGTTGTACTATTTCATTCACGTGCTATCCTGCTATCTTTTACTTGACTCTCTCGCTCTATCATTAGTTACTCTGCCTTAATGTATTAACTATTTAAAGCCTGCTTGATTATTGAGATTTAAGTCCTACTGGGCGTTATCGCGCACCCTGCGTTATTTGTCGTTGTGTTCTCAGGTGAGACTGAGGATGAACCATACACTCAAGAGGACGGGAACGACCTGGAGTGATGTCATGAGTACCCTAGTGTCCTATGCTATGTTTAGCGTCGTAGTAGTCAGGTTTGAAGTTTAGTCTTTTGCCTTCTTTCAATATAATTAGGCCCTATAGATTGGCTCTGATATTAATGGTTGTAACTAGGCATTGAAAGTATTAATGAAATGAATTTGCTTTAGTATTATTCATTGCGAAATAGTTTGATGTCTAGTACTCGCTCTATACACTTTACTTGCAACTGCCTCGCGTTCCGATATCCGCGTCGGGGCGTGACAGCAACGGTGTTTACCACAATGCCACATGCCAAATGCCACAATGGAGCACCACCACCTTGAGCAACCCACAAAAAGCATAGGAAGAAGGCATGCAATGAGCCTCTTGATCCATACACGAGAGAGAAAAATGCAGCACAAGGCTAGCACTCCCATAAGAAGCATAGCTAGTCGGACACTCAAGGCACTCACTAGATCACCATCTGCAAGAGCACACTGAGCATGGCAGAACAAAGTGGAACAACCCAAACCATGGGAAACCCACGTAGTCCCATATATCAGCACAATCAATAAACTTGGAAAGGAGCAATAAGATAAGCTGGCCAACACAGCAACCAAACTCACAGTCAAGGTCTCCTCACCTTAACCAGAAGCATACAAGCAAATTGTAACACAACTAGTCCACCCAACGATAACAACTCAACTCCACAGGGAGTGAGAGAGTAGCCATAACTAAAACAAGCATAGATAGTTCTGGGAAGAGCATCCACCAGAAACGACAAATTAAGAGCAGTTTTGGAAGAGCTTCACTAGAACACAACCAAACCAACAACACACTTTAAGCCTTAGAGGTAACACAGTAGCAGCCAGAAACGAGAATAGATTAGTCCTTGGGAGAACCTCCACTAAGGCAAATAAAGAGTCATTCTAGGAAACCTCTCCAAAATAGAGAGCCAACCAAGGTTGATGGTGGTCTATGTTGACGTCAACCTGTGCAGACCTATTTTTATATAGGGCACCAGTTGAGAGCCTCTCTCTCTCTCTCTCTCCCCTCTCACCTCTAGCTTCCCCTACTACCTTTGGTGACTGACGGAGGCTCGTAGGGGACACTTTGGTGTCCGTGGAGGCAACGTTACGTGAAGATTGGGGTCGAGCGAGGAGGTTTTGCCCGTGGTGGTGCGATTGTGGGCCGGGTATATTACCGCATTTTCTCGTCATTTGAGGTAGAAAGACTAACTTGTGAACCCGTGTTATTAATTCTATGATGTTGCATGCATGTATCATGCCTTGGTTTTGAGCTTTTGGGGGAATATTCCATGCTAGGGTTAAATATCAGACTATCCGAGTGATAGATCGATGTCTTCTGGTTGCTTACCAGCATTTCTCGATGCAGGGAAGAGTTCCCCAGCATTAGTTTGTGAGTCGTGGGGCTTGGATCTCCCTTGGCAATGGCCTATGGCCATCTACGATTCTGGAGCAAGTGAACTTGATGGCAGGATCGGCTGCCGTCAAGGGTCTGCTACCATCAAGTACAAGTTGACAATAGGGTATGTCGCCGTCAACCCCAGTTGATGGCGGTCGATGCCGCCGCCTACTCATGTGAGACATCAGTCTCCTTGTGCTCCCTTTGTGACTTTTGACGTTGGGCGTCGACTGTGTGGTGTCCACCCTTCAGTACGGTATTTCCAGACGTCGAAAGCATCTCCATCTACGTGATTTCAGTTCTGTGCTTGTGTTTTTATTGTGCTATTTACATGGGTGTTGAGCTAGGCTCCACCTGGAAGATTGACGTGAGTTAGTCTGCTAGTGAGCCTGGGCGTCGAGAGCGTCTCTGTTTAGAGCATGTCCTTGGTGGTGGTTTAAAGCTAGTTTCTGTGGGGCCCCTTCTCCATGCGTTAGAGTCCGGCGTAGGGGAAAACCGACTGAGGACCAGACATGAGGGAGAGCATTTGAGTGTGCACACGTGGTTAGGGTTTGAGGACTCTGTGGTGTCAAGACACCAAGCCATAGGTCCTACCTTGTGTGTTGTCGTTGTGTTAGTGTTTTTGTTTCTGCGAGATGCTTGTGTGTCCATCGCTTCTAGAGTAGAGGCGGCTATTATGGCATAGTTACCAGCATGAGGTTTAGTTGTGTTTTGTCACTTACTTGTGCTGTACTTGCTTACCAGTTGTACTTACTTTCCTACACTTGTTACTTGCGTTCTTTTTAGCCTGTGGGGTTAGTGTTTCTACTAGCCCTTGAGTTAAGGCTCACTCCCTTCTCCTTTCAGGTGAGACTTCGTCAGCCTAGGGTGAAGAGGTGCAAAGTCACTCCAGTGATCCTACCTTGCTTCTAGCTCAGAGAGATGAGTACGTTCTGTTGTACTTTTTTTTTTGCTATACTTATGTTCTAAGTTGTACACTTTATATTGGCATATATATATATATATATATATATATAGTTGAGTTGTGATCACTTGTTGTTGTTCGATTTTCTTATATTGCTTCCTCAGACATCTTATCCTAACCCTTCTGAGCTCTGGCTTGTGAGTGGTGGTTTAGAGTTTAGGTATATTGATGAGTATCTGATATCTTAGATCCTGAGACGTTACACATTGCCAATCCTTATTCAACCTACTGTACATCAATTTCTATAAATATTATGGAAAACAAAAAATATCACGTAAAATACATGCCAGAAATGATATGTGAATTGTTGAACATGTGCATCAAGCTCGTCTAAAATACATATTAAAAGAGAATACCTATATTCTCCACATTTTCTGTGGTACACAAACATCATATATATATATAATATATATATATATATAATATATATATATATATATATATATATATATATATATATATATATATATATCCACATATGTAGAAAGAACTGTGATATGAAAAACTATCATTTTAAAAAGATTACGTATATTTACATATATTTTACAAAAATGCCCTTAAAACCGTGTTATTCGGTTTGATTCGAATTTTGAAAAATCAAAACTGAACCAAACTAAAATATTTAATCCAGTTTGATTTGAATCCAAACCAACATTTTTAAATATTCAACCTTCGATTTGATTTTCAAGTTGGACCCGAATAGTCCTCATCTTTAATGATGATGATGTGCTAAAGTTCTAACTCTATTTGGAATTGGGTCCAGACCTATTTGAGGTATGTAAAATCTCTCTCTCTCTCTCTCTCTCTCTCTCTCTATCATACCAGGCTATGCATGTGGCCATGAGTGAGCCGAGACGTCCCCTTTTTAATTGGAAAAGGAAAGGTGAAAAGCACCTCATCGAGGAAGAAAGGGGCATGATGGTATCCACCGCTGGGGGGTAGCATAAAGGGACCATGCAAAAATGACAGGAAAATAATGATAACCAGAATGTTCCCAAGATCTGCAGGGTGAAGAATATAACAGTTGGAATCAGAACAAAGAGGGAAAAAAGGGGCATATAATTATCAACGGTTGGACAACGATATGTATATGGAATACATATTGCAAGTGCCCAAGAGGTGATTTGACAGGATTGACTCAAGGCACCCACATGTTGGAGCATTGTTGTGTAAGTGGAGGGTGATTTGTCTCAAATTTTTCGGGCCAGAAAAATAGTTTAATTAGAAACATATTTTTTTTGACACAACTTTTAACACATGCACTGACCAAAACACACCACAACCCTTCTTTTATGATGTGTTTACTTTATCAATTCTCACAAGTGATGATATGGCACATTTTTATTATTTCGTGTCAAGTTTGGTGCCGAAAAGTGTATTATAATAAATCAGTTTTCAAATGTATATGAAGTAGGATTGAGGAGCATAGTGGTAATGAGATGAGTCTCTCTTTGGAGACATCAGGTAAAATTGGAGTTTTCTGATTGGATACAAGAGGAGTATATCAAGCCAATAATTTAGACAACACCGTAAAACAAGTAAATGCAAGGTCATCAAAAACGTGGATGGAAAGTGTTTGGATCCGATTAGATTAACTTAATTTATGTGTTGAGAGATTTTCTTTTTGAATTTGCTATAGGTCATTGGCCCTTTATAATTTAGTATCTTTTCTCTAGAATGATACAAAAAAGATTAGCATGATCTCTGTGTCAGGATCGACGGCATGCACAAACCGTGAATGAGAAGACTTGAGGTTTGATTTTGGGATTATTTGTTGCTTTAATTATGGGATTGAGCTTGAATTACCAATGGCTCATTGGATGACTTGAGCTCAACCAATCGCTTCCATCATCTTTTGCATTTCTCTCACATCACAGTAGTCTCTATGACTATGTTTGGTATTTGGATTTTGAGAATATCCTCATTCTATTTTCAATTCATCCAAATACCAAACATATCTTATGAGACTGAACAGAGAGACAAATTTTGTGGCAAATTTATGCATTTATTTAGCAGTAAGTCTTACTCTACTAGATAAAAAAGAAAAGATACTTAAGTTATCTTGAACTAAAAGAAATGGAGATTATATCTTAATTGTCCGATTTCAAATCAAAGAGTCAAGGTGAAAGAAATGGAGATCATAACACTTCTTTACACTTTACTGCATTTATCATCGAACTTATAAATGCCAAGACTGAGTGGAATGGAACCAAGTTCTCTGTAAGCTAATCTCTAAACGATGTGGAGCAATCAGAATGGACCTCCGATCCTCAACTTTTCGGCGGTCCTTCCCTGTATATATATATGTCATATGAAAAGAAGGATTAAAATCACACAACCTAAGAATACATCAATGGGTTCCAATGTCAAGTCAACATTAAAATATGCTCAATTCTTCCACTGAAAAAAATTGAGTGAATCGGTGAAAAAGCTTGTGTTAATTTAACATATCTTGTAGTAGTACCTTTTTCTTGATCAAGAGAATAGTTAATAAGAACTCTAGAATCCCACTGCAGATCATTGAATGGTCAAGTACTCTTCATAGAATATGGTCAGAGTTCAATGGGCATCAACTAATTAGCTCCATATTTTACTGAAGAATCAACTGGCATTGAACCAAACCCAAGTGCATGCATGCAGTTACTTTAACACATGAATTGCTTTGTTTCAGACATATTATATCATATCATCCATATATAGCTAGTGTGGTTTTGTGTTTAATTTATAACAAGATTGTGGCCCCTGAAGCTTCATAGGGGCATGGGGCGCCTCTCTCCTCCAAAAGAGCATCACATGAGAGTATAAAGGGCTCTGTATACATGCATGCATGAATTCAGATGCATGCCCCGGTCCTCTTCAGATAATCTTGATGGGCATCATATCTATGCAAGTTGATGAATCCACCAATTGGAACTTTGTCAGCGCGCGCGAAAAGATATATGGGGGGGCACAAAACGTCAAAAAAGACAGATGAAGAGCACTGGCATATTCAGATGGCCATGCCAACGGTGGGGAGGGGAAGGAAATTGGCACATCGGCCGACGAGGGTGATAAGATTAAATAACCTATTTTAAAGTTGGCTGTTGATGGGGGCATAGGAATTATTCTTCTTTTCTCTGATTAATAGAGAATTGATGAGGCCGATCTGATTCCAGTGGTGTTAATGGACCGACTTCAAAAAATACTAAGATGCTTTGTATTCAAGAGAACAAACACATGCATGCTCTCAATTGAGGACGATCCGACTTGAAAAAAAAGACAATTATCATTCTTGAGAAAGGGGTTTTTGGGACCGACTGTCCGATGGTCCAACCAATTCAATTTGATTAGCTCTATTTGAGGAGAGAGAAAAATTTGGAAATTGAGGAGAGAGAATGTGAGGTTTTGGATTGGGCAAGAGTTGCCAAGTGCCCCTCTCTTTTATCTGCATCAGTTGGCTTTTCTTTGAAGGCAATGAGATCGCAAGCGAATAGAGATGCTTAGAGTCCCTTTAGCAACTCTTCTTCTCCTGCTAAGGGCTCTAATGGGTTAGGTCTATTAGGGTTTGCGCCGATTGACCTTTCTTTGAAGGCGTTGAGGGTATAACCGCGATATGAGAGATTAGAGTCCCTTTGACAACTCCTTCCCTTTTTTCTCCTACTATGGGCCCTACTGAGTCAAGTCCATTAGAGTTTTTGGGCCTGTCTCAGGAAACCTATCAACAATTTTGCTACATCTTTTATTATTATTATTTTACTATTTACATATTCCTAAAAATACCGCATTTAATTTAGAGTTACCCATGGTTTTTTGCTCACTGAAGACAAGTTGCTAGGAAAATGGTTTAGTAACATCATTTGGTATAACATATTAAAGTAACACACCAATTGAAGTGCACCACAATTTCATCATTAGTGTTTTTAACTTTTTTATTTCAGTTGCTGATGTGGCACAGTTTTAATGGTGATGTTATCAAATGATGTTACCAAATGATGTTACAAAATTGTTTCTCCGCGTTGCTACACTACTCCATCCCCAGGCAGCATACCAAGAAGAACATGACTGCAGCATGCCATCTTTCAGTGCACAAGTAACAAGTCAGTGGTGAAATTAATAACGACAGATTTAAATTGCTGAATGGGGTTTATGGCATATAGTCAGACAAGAATCAGTTTGTCGACCCGGGGGCATAATATACATGTGAGGAAGTCATATCCATATGAGAGGCCGGCATGCACCAGCCATGCATGAAACCAGAAGAGATGAGAACATATATAGAGATGTCACAAAATATGTGATCTAGGCAAAGTAATGCTTCTTTCTTAATATGGATTTTGTCAGGGTTAATTATCTTAAGAAAGTGAAAATTTGGGTTCCAAAATTTACGAGTTTCAGAAGTGAGAGTGACAATTGGCTGGATGTAGAGCATCATAAAACATCCTTAAATCTACTAAGAAAAACATCATTTATTGAAATATCTGGGGCTATTTTAATTGTTTGACATTAAATGTCTGGTAACATCGTACGAAGGATTCTTGAAAGCCTTTGATTTTGTTCTCACATTTAAATTGAGAGTTAGTTTCACCTTTTACAAGATCTCAGAAGAATAAAATCAAAGAAGATTCAGCAGTTTTCGCTAGAAACCAGTACTGTTCCAAAAGTAATTAGAAAAAGACGTACCCAGGTGAGACCTACCTGGGAGGCTCATCATGAGCAGCCGCAGCTGCAGCAGCAGCTGTCGCACAAGTAAAAGTTGCACAGGGACTCCTGATATGATTAACACACGGCCTTACACGTAGCTGCTGATGAAACGAATCCAATTCCTCCTGGTACAGTGCATGCACCTGCGGCCGCCGAAACTTTTTTGAGAGAGAGAGAGATAAGAACCCCCTGGCGGCCATGCATGTCGCATGTAAACCCAGAAGAGGGAAATTAATCAAAGGGGAAAAAGGAAACAAAAAAGAGGAGTTGCAAATGGCGCCCGATGCAACATTCGCCGCAGCACATACAGCACCCATCGCTGTCGAACACCGAGGAAATGCATCTCAATGGGGCCTTTCTCCAGAGGCATTTTTGCCTTTAGCAAAGTTAGAACATGCAGCCGCCGTCCAATAATTAACGGTGCATGCACAGATATATACGTCAGCCCACACAGCAGTTTGTGCCCCCGAATCGACCACCGGTGGGACACAGATCGATCCCCACAGTACAGCTGCCTCCCCTCCCTCTCCCTGTGGCACTTAATTCTCTGCGATCGATGGAACACTATCGTCACAGTTGCATGTCCAACGAGACATTGCCTGTGAAGCATGCAGTAGATACAAAGGGTACGTACAATCTACACTTTGAGCCATGCATGCATCGTAAATATACATGACTGTTGGAGCTCAGGTAGTGTTAATTTAACAATGGCAGATGGATTGCCCTGCTCCACCAGAGTGAGCTCTGGCATACGCATTTGGAGACGCGAAACGACTGGTTCCCAGATACTGGGTTGTGCTGATGGTGAAGCAGCAACCCTAGAAGGCTGGCCATACCCGTACAGATCTAGTAATCCATGCCGGCTTTCTTGAGTGATCAGCTCGGCTTTTCTACTTAATTTCCCGTCCGTATGATCTAAGATGTTGACATGGTCTACACAATTAATATGAAAAGCCAAGATCCTTTTACAGATCTCTTCGATTCTAAAGTGGTGGTCCTCTAGAGCCTCGGAGAGGCCGGGTCGAGAGGCTGGCTTCCATCCACGCCATGGCTAAAATTAAATGTTGTTGCCACCACACACATTGCTGTCAAGATCACTCTTTCCGACCAATATTGTTGTGATTACAACTGATGCTCGAGTTCATGGCGATATGCATATGGGGGATGATGCAAAGAGCGACGGATCGTAGCTAGCAAGGATCAAGTTTAGTGGTGGAGATGGAAAGAATAGTTAATCCAAAGTTAAGTGGTAACCAAGATATAATACTTTACATTAATAGAGATGCTCTCTCCATTAGGCATTAGCCGTCTGAGAGTTATAGGATAAAGATAAGAAGATCTTGAGAGAGTAGTACTCCATGTAGGGCCTTCAAGGGTGATTTTGATAACGGAGGATTATTCCGTTCATATCTTAGCATATCATGTAGTGTTTATCGTGTTTTGGCACTATAGCTTTGTTTGTAAAGTCGGATGTTAGAATAATCCTATATTAGAAATGGATAAAATGTCTTTTATGCTTATGTTAGTGGTGTCATTTTTGCTGATTGTTTTAAGATTTTGAGTTAGAAGGTTCAATCTAATATTAAATATAATAATAATATCGTAGTCCAATGTATGATCCGATATGCATCTCGTGTTTATGATCCACATAACAGAACTTAAAATCAACTTACATGGAGACACGTTAAAATAATCTCACATTGAAAATAGATAAAATATCTCTTATGTTAGCTTATGATAGTGATACACTCTCCATTCACCAGCTTAAAATTTTGAGTTGGAAAGTCCATTTCAATATTAAATCTAATATGGAATACTATGCCAAATAAATTATTAGATTTTAGTTCAAACTTTTCACCAAAGTGGAATCGGAAGTAAATAAACTTCACACAAGAGAGCGAGAGAGAGAGAGAATCTTGTCACTGAGAGCGGCAGTTCACCAGTAAAAGGCAGGCCAACCAACACCGCCCTACGCATATCCATCACACATCAGTTCTAAATAATTTGAGAAATATTAAGCATGGCACATCCACTAGTGGTGTGCCATTTGTCTTTGGAGGGATTATAATATCTCTCCCATCCCATTTTTTCAAATCTTAAAGATAAATGGCACATCTCTATTGGGTGTGCCTAAGTTAGTGCACACCACAGGTGTGCACTAAGTATTTCTCTCTTTTTTTTGGCATGTATATTGTATACCTCTCTTAAAAATTTAACTGTGTGAAAATTCTTTCTAAATTTATACTTATACATATACTTTTCCTATGAATTCAAAATACTCTCAAAAGTCTTACTATAATCTCATGTGATGGAAGTGATCAGAAATATACTTGGGGTATTCCTTCATCATCACTTTTCATAAGGGTATATATGTAAAAATGTATAGAATATTTCAATTTTTTTTAACGTCTATCACGGTACACTAGGTGGGGTTCTTTAAAGATATTTTATATCTAGCTATAAGATAAGCATATATATATATAAATTTGAGAAAAATTCTCTACATACCCACATAATACTGATGAACAGGACGTTCACGGCTTCTCCATCACCACGATAACACCCAAGCCGGCCAATCTCATCTGTAAATGGTATCCATGCATATGTGTGCATCTATCCAAAAGGGGAAGGGGTTCTTTTGGGAAAAGGGGTGAGGGGGGTGGAGATATGCTGTGGAAGCGAGCTTTTCTTTTTGTGGCCTCAATCCAAAGCCTTCCTAGCTCCCAACCCGAGCTGATCGCCCAGCCGGTAAGGATGAGAGGATGAGAGGCATCCTCGCTGCGTCGACGTTGCAGGTTCCCATCCCTTCCACTGCCTATAAATAGGAAGGCTCATGGAATGAGTCGATGCAAGGGGACGGGGAGAACAAGCACAAAGAGGGTTGTGTGTGTGTGTGTGTGTGTGTGAGAGAGAGAGAGAGAGAGAGAGAGAGAGAGAGAGAGAGGACGCAGGTCTAGTTGGTGTTCATGTTCAGATCAGATACGGTGTGAGCTAGCTAGTAACCTCGCATGAAGAGGCAGAGAGTGGAGTGCAGCCAAGGATGACTTGCCGGCATTGACGAGTGGGCCGTACGTTATTCCTTACCTCGTGGGCATGGTGCCTCGATTGGCGATGTGCCGGCAGGTTGTCCTTGGCTACATTTTGCTCTCTTCTTCTCATGTCAGGATCTCTCACAGGAGCTCACGACCCAGTATACTGCATCGCAAATGTCATTAGGTATTGATCGGAGGGCAGCATACCGGATGACCCTTCGTCGATCCCCCACAGGCCTCCTGGTTCGCTTCTGATGATCTTGTATGTACCACCCTGTTTGTTTCTCTAACTCTCTACAGGCCTTTGTGCTTTCTTCAAGATCTAAGATTCATATATACTTCTCTTTGCCATATAGTCGCGGCTGGTGTCGCCTTAATTTGCATCCTCACTGCAATCCGCAGTTTGCATTTCATGTACTTGTGGAAGTAATATATAACACTGCATATGAGCTGTCAAACGCATAGAGACATCATGATGAGGGGGCATGCATGCATTTGTTTACCATGGTACAGGCATGCATACATATATCATGCAGATCACTACTGTTAGAAAGATTTATTTCCCTCTCTTTTGAAGGACTACGGATGGGACACATGGATTTACTTGTCTGGATGCGGGACGATATTTTTTAGCATGACTCACAGCTCGCACACGGTTTTCGTACATATCGTTGCCGACAAAATTAAGGAGAATAGCCAGCAGCTGTTGACAGAAAATCTATACTAGTTATTTCAGAGAGGCCCTCCAGAGCATCCAAAGCTAGATGGCGCGCAGGAGATAAGAAGGGGACGCGTGGCGGTGTGTGAAGAATGGTTACAGCTAGCACAAGCTTCGGGGATCCATAAACACTGCAGGCTATGAGCTCAGTGCCAAATGACTGCCTGTCACCATCAGTAAGAACTGCAATGTTTTGATGCGGTTAAACGGAGGAGACAGTTCCAATTTCCTCACAAGATGGCAGATCTAGTGGGTCTGTGAGTGATTTGTGCATGTGACAAAGAAATCATGTAAGCGAAGTACTGCTAGATCTCTCAATGTATGTGAGTTCTAGAACGTGTGATCTTTCAAAGATCGATCGCAAGTGTTGTGCACCACTTCATCATGTACTCTTCCATTTCAACATATAATTCCATGCCAGGCTAATGGTTGGCGGAATATAGAAATGTAAGTTCCGAAGCTTGAGACTTGTCAATTACAGGCTCATGGGATTATGATCTGCATTTCACTATATGCTATATTACGTACAAGACCTTTCTTACAAAAGAAATACTTGTTTTTCGATTGGAAGGGTATTTTTTGTTAGGCTCCAAGAACAGATTTTTTGCTATATCCATTCAGCGTGATGACCAATCCCATCTGATAGCAAAAAAAAACCCATCTAATGAGAAGCAAGTATTTCTCTTCTTGAATTTCTCATTCTCTACTATATATACACATAGTACAAGGTCCGAAACAAGGAAATATATATTATTCGGGCATGAAGAAAGGCAAAGATTACTAATTAGTACGCTAGCTAATTACTTACCTAATAATAGCAATGCCATGCATCTCTTATGTTTTTTCTTGAGCAACTTATACAAAACACGAATAGGTTTATCAAAAGAGTAATGCTAGGCTCCCGGCACTGCCAGGAGCCCAGCTGAGCTGGAGGGGCCGCGCCCCTCCACACGCACGCCGCGTGGAGGGGGGCGGGCCCCCCAACATTAAATGTTATTTTTTTTTTTATAATTTGTGCGCACAAATAGTGCACAGAAAAAAAAAAACCTAACATTTAATGCTGGGGGGCCCGCCCCCTCCACACGGCGTGCGTGCGGGGGGCGCGGCCCCCAGCTCAGCTTTGCTCCCGGCACTGTCGGGAGCAAAGTATTTTTCTTATCAAAAATATATTTATAATAAACATGTTCTTTGTAAACATATTTTCTACTAAGTCATGTTTAGAGTTTTTGTTAAACGCAAGTGAGTTAATTATGTCAAAAAATCTTCACCATAAACTAACTCATAATAGATTTATGGAAAACATATTACAGAGAAATTTTGAGTTTATGATAAACTCAAGTACATTTATGATAATCTCATTTTTAATTGTCCAAACTAACGTTACACTATAAAATTAGTTTAAGATAACTCTATATATATGTTTATAATATGCATTCAAATAACTCTTAATATAGTTAAAGTCGAGAGAGAGAGAGAGAGAATAAATATATGATCACTTAAAATTTGACTAATCTAAACCAATAATCTATGGGAAATTTTATTTTTTCGGACACTCGAAAATGGAAAGACTTGTTGCAAACCGTCGGTAACAATTTGCAACAAGCTCAGCTCCCGATTGGAGGAGCTGAGGTCACTGAAGATAGGCCAACCCCTAGGATTGTATCCACCCCCAATAGAACTTTAGTTTGCATCCACCGTAAATGCAAACTAAAATTTCGATTTGCACCAAGTGGTGCTCACCCGAAAAACCCAACAGAGCTGCAATTCTTAGACACAGATGGAGATGTGGGACCCACATCTCTAGAGTTGCGGCCCCAGTTGGAGCACACCAGCGAGCAAGACTGATAATATACATTGGCAAGATGGTTGACAGAAGAAACATGACACACAGAATTTTGTCATAAAAGCACCAGATTGTACGGACATAGTCACACGTCAAATGAAACTTAAAATAAAACATGGACAAGTTTGAGTTGAATGGCCTAATAGTTAACTTTATATACACGTGGCATCCTTACTGATGCAGACCCACACTTGCCGCTATCTAGGTATGTGAGCCAAGACTAGCATACATGCGTTGGAGTATGGTAAGAATAATTTAATATTTGGCAGAAACTAAAGTAAACCAAAAACGTAATGTGACGTTTTGATGCTCTAGTCTTCGATTCGACATGTTTAGTAGTTAGATAGATAGAGACAGAGTAAAGATATTTTTAAAATTTTAAAACTATTTTTCAAATTTTGAAGATATTTTTATTTTATCTTCATCTTATTATTTTTAAAATTTTAAAAATATCTTCACTTTATTTTTGATAATTTTAAATACCAAATATGCCATTTAAGATTTTCAATTGAATTGGCTAATAAATTTGATAGTTGAAACAGGCCTATAATAAAGTCATTGTATTTTCACCGGGTCAAAATTAACTTCCCAAAAAGATATTTCAAAATCTTATATATCTATGCTAGTTAATTTATGGTGAAGATTCTTCTTGTAAGTAGAGCCTATCACAAAACTCATTTATATTCCAAAGTATATATAGGCAAACATGATTTGATGAAAAATTTTATGATAAAGGAGTTCATGTATGTGATAAGTCTATATACACTTTTATAGGCTGCGTCTCGACAGAGGCTAAATCAATATTGCTTTCTCTTTTACATGTAAAACAAGTAGATGAACCGCCTTCATAAGCCTTTTTCCACGAGATGGGTGCCACCTTGTTGTGCCGAAATCCTCTCAAATGCCTCACATGTTGGCTGTGGATCAGACATACACAAAATTAAGAATGGAAACACAGATTATAAGAAAAAGAAGAGAAGAAGAACAGATACACTGATCTACGTGATTCGGAGAAGCTAGTGATGTATCAATTCTAAGTCCACAGATTAATCCTTGTCTCTACGACTGTCTTTTCACCATGAGAAAAATGTAGTACAGTGCATATTAAGGTTTTTTATAGTCGTCCTAACTTATCTTTTTTAGCTACCTAAAAAATTTTAAAAATATCTTACATGGAGAATTATAGTAAACATTTTAAAAGCTTAATTAAAAAGTGTACCCATAGCTTAATCTGCACTACAATATCATGACAAAATTTACCAGAACTGCTATTACTGTTGCTAACAAGATATCCTCTGATTTTGAATCACAACTCAACACACCTTGGCCCAATTCATAAAAAAGGCTGGATGTCCATAACATCTTAAAGAACCAGAATTTAGTCTTTAAAGGAAAGGAAAGATCCCAGATATACTTTAATACTTCTCTTTTTTCACATCCAATCTTTACATTGAACAGTGAACAACACTAGAAGTCTGGACTCCCAAAAAAATGTGTTTTTTTTTCTTTACTTGAATAACACTAGAAGTAAAAGATATCTAGTCTTGAATTGTGATGCACAGATTTTGGCATCTGATCAACTCGTTTCCAAGTATGAGAAATAGTGAGTATGGCGTCCGAACTCGTTTTCCAAGCATGAGATATAGCACATATTTTGGCTCTTTTAGATGTCACAAAAAATTGAGTATTTGCGAGGGACAAACCCTCCCTCTGTAGTGCCACCTGATCTTTCGAAGTGGGTTAGAAGCCTAAACTCATACATTAAATTAAATGGGGATGAGAAGAGAAAAAACAAGTCAAGTATGAGATAAATTAAGGATATATAACCTTAGACAAACCCTAGAATATGTCACTGGGGGAGGTGTTTAAAGTTTGAAAATATTTGGACTTAGAATTGATACATCACTAGCTTCTCCGGCGACTAACATTGGAACAAGGCAAATTTTGTGACATTGGAAGGAAGGTTCGGAGGGTGAATATTGGAATGTGCCCTGAAACATTGGAACAAGGCAAATTTTGGGGATGTACATGAGAGGGTGAATATTGCCCGTAAGGAATTGTTGGCTGCTCAAATTAATCTTCAAGAAGATCAGCTTAATGAAGTACTGATAGCTAATGAGAAGCTGGCCAGATCTGAATATCAAGATGCATTGGAGGCGGAGAATGTTTTGTTAGACAAAAATCAAGGCAAACTTGGCTCTCTCTGGGTGATTCCAATAGTAAATTCTTCTATGCTTCTATCAAAGCTAGGAAGGCTGTTAACACTATAAAGAAATGCAAGGATGCAAACGGAAATATCATTGATGATATCAATATGGTTAAGGACCATACCCTCAAGTTCTTTTCATCTTTGTTAAACCAGGAACAAAATGTGATGGACTTTGATGTAACTCCTAGATTCTGTCTTACTCAAGAAGAAGCACAACAGATTTGTGCTCCTATTCACGTGGAAGAGATCAAGGAGGCAGTGGTTCACTCACCTAAAGAGAAAAGTTCCGGCCCAGATGGTTTTCCAGCGGAATTTTATCAGATGGCTTGGGATATAGTTGGGGATCAAGTTGTCTCAGCTGTTCGACACTTTTTTAATACTTCTCATATGCTAAAGCAGATGAACTGTACTTTTATCTCTCTTATTCCCAAATCTGAAGGGGCAGATTCTCTTGATCAATACAGACCTATATCTTTGTGTAATTTCTATTATAAAATTATATCAAAGATATTGGCTAACAGGCTTCAAATGGTGCTGCCTAAGTTGATTAGTAAGAACCAGGCTGCTTTTATTAAGGGGCGGAGTATCCATGATAATTTGTTGCTGGCTAATGATCTTGTTAAAGACTTGCATTCTAAGTCAAGAGGAAAAGTTATTTGCTTAAAGGCGGATCTTAAGAAGGCATTTGACTCAGTGAATAGACAGTTTATCTATCATATGATGGCCAAGATGGGTTTTCCAGAGCAATGGGTGGAATGGATTAAAAGTTGTATTGAAACTCCGTCATTCTCAATTCTCTTTAATGGTTCGCCATTGGGATTCTTCAAAAGTGGTAATGGAGTCCGTCAAGGGGACCCACTTTCTCCATATCTTTTTACTATTGCCATGGAAGGGTTTTCATGTCTTATTGATGATGCTGTGACTAATGGTGATTTGCTGGTGCCATCGGCAGGAGAGGTAAAAGTTTCACACATTATATTTGCTGATGATCTTATAATTTTTTTGAAAGACCATATTCATTCTGTTCAGAGGTTGTCACAAATCCTTCAAAAGTTTTCTCACTTTTCGGGGCTTAAGCTTAATAATATGAAGAGTAAGCTTTACATTGGGGGGAAGGTGTCTAATAAAGAAGAAATTATCAGACTTCTCGATATTATGGAGGGTTCATTGCCGGTGCCTTATTTGGGACTGCCTTTAATCTCTACACCTCTTAAGAAGACTCATTGCTTACCTATTGTGGATAAGATCAAGAAAAAGTTGAATTCTTGGAAGAATAAACTTCTATCCAGGGCTGGAAGGGTGGAGTTGATCAGATCTATTCTCTATTCTTACTCTGTTTATTGGTCTGCAGCATTATTATTGCCTAAAGGGCTTATTGATACAGTGGAAAAATTGTTTAAGGACTTCCTATGGAATGGATCAGGAGAAAATAATGCCTTACAAATGGTAAGTTGGAAGCAAATTTGTAGCCCAAGAATGAGGGAGGATTGGTTTTAAAAGATTATCTGACTGGAACAAGGCTTCTATGATAAAGCAATTGTGAGATATTTTGCAAAAGAAACAATCTCTATGGATTGAGTGGGTATACCAGAAATATCTATCCAAGGCCAATATATGGACAATGAAGGCTAAGCACTATCACTCTAACTCGTGGAGAGGTATTCTTAAAGAAAGAGATTGGATGCAAAGGCAAATTTCTTATACTATAGCTTATGGTAATAATACATATCTATGGTATGATCCATGGGTAAATGGGAGGAGCATCTACCAACTATACGGGGACAGAGTTAGACTGAATCTGAGGGCAGCTAAGAATATGAATGTCTTGGCTTTCATAGATAATGGTGCATGGAATCTACCACCAGCAACATCTCCAGATATGATCTCTTTATGGCCGGTTATAAATGCCATTTCTATACAGCCCCAGCAAGTAGATAAGGTGATATGGAAGCACGAACATGGGGTATTTTCTACTACTTCCGCATGGAATGCTCTAAGAGAGAGGCAACAACTTTTACCTCTTCATTCCTGGATATGGAATCGACCTGTTCCTCCTAAATTTGCACTTTGTATGTGGCAAGCATTCTTATCAAAGCTTCCCACTTTAGATCATGTGCAGCGCAGGGGTGTCCATTTGGCAAATCGATGCTCACTTTGTTGGAGGCATGAAGAGACTAATGCTCATATATTTTGGCGGTGCTCTTATGCTAAATGGATTTGGAAAGAAATTCTCACAAGGTTTGATTTTACTAGACCCCCTGAGCAAACCATTCAACTTGAGTTGGAAGCCTTATCTATAAACTTCTCTCAGAAGAAGGGTACTACTCTAGTGGCGCAGCTTGCATTGAGGACTGCAACTTGGTGGATTTGAAGAGAACGCTGTCTACGAATTTTTGAAGAAAAACAGAAATCTAAAGTTCAACTTCTTCTCTGTATACTCGATGATATGCGCACATGCATGGAATCACACCCATTGAAGGCGTTGTCTGCTAGAGAACGAAACATCTTTAAGAGATTCAACATTTGCCCTTTACTTAAAGACTAACTTTCTTTTTGGGAGATTAGCTATTGATCTTGACTTGTGAGATCTATCCTTTTGTTCTGATAAGTGTTTTTGAAACCTAGATTGAATCTAGTGGAGCGAGAACATTCCATCCTTCTGTGGTGGGGTGAGCTTTCCTAGTCTCTTCTCTGATTATTGAGCTTTAGTTCTGGTCTGTGGGAACAAAGCTCCTTGTATATTCATTGTTAATACAATTTTACTTTTACCTAGCAAAAAAAAATAAATATAGGTGGTGTACACGCACACTGTTCTTCTATTAAATGACCATCACGTTAATGTGACGGGAATCCAATGAAAGTGAGGTGTACACACACATGACTCCTCTTGATGTGCATTAAAAGGAACTCTTAAAAATCGCCACAGTAATATCAGTCGTTTTTTATTGTTCTCTCTTCCCTTATCTTGGTCCAAGACGAATAAGAGGAACATACCAAGTCTCCCTCAATTAGTGGCCGCCTCCTCAACCCGATGAAGAACTTTGTGAAATCAGAACTTATGTTAGATAACAGGCAGAAGTTGCGCCCCTTCAAAAACTCCAACTTCATATGAATTAACTACGTATATTAGGGTATATGGACAAAACTGCGGTGTTGAGATTAATTAAGAGGCCTAGGCTTATATGGACAAGACCATAACTTATAGAAACTGATGTAGAATATTACCACTATGCCAACACTCTTCCTCACGACCAAGATAGGTGATGGAAATTGACAATTGAGTGGAGGTGGAAATAAATGAGGTTAGACCTAAACCTCCTCTGATACCATCTTGTAATCTACAAAACCGCGGTGTTAAGATTAAGAGGTCCAAGCTTATATGGATAAGACCACAACCTATAAAAACCGATGTGAGATATTACCACTGTGCCAACAGTAAACACTAGAAACTTCATATGGATTAACGTAACATATTTAAGATTTAGGACGGAAGTATGAAACACCAGAAATTTCTCATTGTTTTGATGTACTCCTAGATATTTTGCTCTCCCCACGAACTGTGGAGTCACATGATTGACACAGTAAGCATCAGCATCGATCAGCCCTTTTTTGTCATCTTCTTCTTCTCCACCCTTTGAGAGAATATTGCCATATATTCCATATCTCGTCAGCGATGGAGCCTTTGCAGGAACCTTTCTTTCGCCATATTGTTCTCCCAAGTATTCTCCTCCCAGTTGGCGGCGCCACTATGTCAACCATATATATCTCATTACTTGTTCAGACGAAAAGCACCCAAATGTTCAACACTTCCGCCCGGCCGCCGCCCAAAATTTTCCATGATGATCACATACGAGCTGTCAATTCTGCCTGCCGGGGAACAAATTCTTGAAGACCCAACTTACAGAATCTAATTTTTGTTTGTCTGCAGTATGGATACTTTTCTGACAGACAAAGGCTTCCGCAGTGGGCATGCCATGCACCCTTCAAATTAATTTCAAGTCGATATATACTGTCCCGGGGTTGACACCGTGCAAGGTCAGCTCCAGGCTGAGGTAATCCATGTGGGAAAAAGTTGGAGTGGAATCCAATTCCATGTTCAAACATGAGAATAATGCAAAGATGAACTTGCAGTAGAATGAGACCACAGGCAATCCTCATCGATCCCTCTCTAAGTAATGCGAGAGACATGCTGTTGACATGTATGGAGATGGCTCACCAGCTAGGGATATGATGCTCAGATATCTTCATGCATGTAGTCTCAGCTCCATATGCTACTCGTACGTTGTCATAACTTAATTATGATACTTTCCCTTGTCGTATAGACGAAGATATATATTGCTGTAGATATATATATATATATATACAACGGATGTATATAATCTGATCGGAAGAAAAAAGAAACAAAAAATACATATACATAGATTTACATAACTAATTTACCATCATGTATTTGGATTATCTTTCAAATTGTTATTGTATTCCGTAATACATCGGCATTGCATTCATGTGAATGTCTGACAAACTTACTTGAAGAAGCCCATAGAGGATTGCGGATGTGCCGTTCAAAGCACTTCTATGAAAGACCATCTTAGCACCACAAAGAAACTTCTTGTGTGCATGAGCTTAGCCTCTTTGATAACCGAACATTATTCATGGATAAGATAACTTAGTTTATAACAATTTTTATTTGGCTGATAATTCAGGGCTGATAACTTATTATATCTGAGAGAAGAGATCGAGTTATAATGACTTATTAATAATTATTGATAATAAAGTCTTAATAAATTATCTGAATTACCAAAGTAAGGACCTATATATTTATCACGGCTGATAATTAAGCCCTCCTTTATCAGAAGTTATCCGGTTATCAAAGATTCCAAGCTTATTAGTCTTTGTTTCCTAAAAGGAAATACTATTCTCAACGATTAATTAAGATACTTTCTCATGGTAAATATACAGTTCACATCGTCGCACCCATCGATTGATTTGGTGGTCGTCTGACATATCAATGAGAGGAAAACATCATTTGTAAAGTGCCTAAGATCTAGAGACCAACTTAACTTAAAGGGATCTTCAGATTGCGGACTATACAATCTTTCGTATGTTTGGATTAGCATCTCCACGCTTGATATAATTAATTTGTTTGTTAACTCCACAAAATCTCAAATGAAAGCGCGCTATTAACAAAACATCCCATGATGCAGAGTCCCCCCGAATCTTTTGCAGTACTTTCCTTATCCCCATGTCCATCTCCAGCCACAAAAAGAATCAATCATGTCCACAACCCTGTTAGCTAGCAAGGTTCTCCCCCCTCACCGTATAAGTACGAGGGTCAGCGGTTGTTGCCATTCATACAGAAGTGTGGAGACCTGTCCAGAGAGAGAGATCGGGAGAGATCGGGAGAGATCTAGAGAGAGCTCTTTCGTCTCTTGGCTCTAGTGGATGCGAAGTGGCGTGGGTCTGCCGTGAGGTGGCAGAGAGGGGAATGCAGCCAAGGATGACTTGCCTGCATCCATGCACCGAAAACAACAAGCGAGGACATCTCTCCTTGCTTTTCCATCGGTGAGAACTTTGCAGGCGAGCTATCCTTGGCTACACGGCTCTCTCATCCTCTCACGTGAGGCCTATTAATTTCTCCTTCTAAGTAACTCATCTCCCCCACTCTCCCCGGCCCCCACCCCTTCCGGAAGGAACCACGAAGCCTTTCTTCTCTTTTCCTGGATCCTCCTCTACACAACGTTCCGTGCGTTTGCCTCTACTGTTTCACTGTTAGTTTAATCCTGTAATAACCATCCGTTTTTTGCTTGCTTCCGTTTTTTAGCGACATGGAGGGTCGTGTGGCATAAAGGAGAACGTTAAGGGGGGGCGTTTAATGCTTCCGTTGCAGGAAGGCTAAGCGTATGTGTTATGGCCAGTTAAGGCCATGTGTTGTAGCGTTTTGTTTTGTGTGTGTGTGGGTTTTTTCTAACATTTGGTATCAGAGCAAAACTCAGCGATCTGAGGCAAGATGTCAGCCCCACACGGCGGTCACTCTCTGACGCCGACAAGGGAAGATCGACTGGATCTCTGTCTCCTCCTCCGCGTCGACAGCGGCACCGTGACGCTGGTGGCCGTGAGATCGTCGTCCAGCGCGTCGTGAAGGAAGTCGGGGGATCAGCGGCCTACCCAACGCTGACGCAGACCAATACAGCGACTGGTCTCTTATGATGAAGGTGATGTTGCAGGCGCGCAGTCTCTGAGACGCCGTTGAGACTGGCGGCGCTGAGCTACAGGAGGATAGGATGGCACTGGAGGCCATCCTACGCGCCGTGCACCGGAGATGATCTCCACGCTTGCTGTCAAGGCGAGTGCGAAGGAGGATGAGACGCTGTTAAGACCATGCGCGTCGGCATCGATCGAGTGCGCAAGGCCAAGGCGCAGCAGCTTCGAAAGGAGTACGAAGGCATCGGCTTCCACGACGGCGAGACAGTGGACGACTTCGCGATGCGGCTCACTGGGATCGTCAACAACTTAGCATCCTCGGTGACCCGGAGCCGTCTCAAAAGGTCGTCGAAAAGTTCCTACGTGTGGTACCATCCATCTACTCCCAAATCGCCATCTCCATTGAGACTCTACTCGACCCCTCAACACTCTCGATTGAGGAGGTGACCGGGAGACTCAAGGCGGAATTAGATGGCCACAAGAACATCTTACGCATAAGAAGCACATTGGACTTGACGTAAATTTTTTTTTTTTCGGAGGCTTCACTCTATTTCTAGTATGATTTTATGATCTTTAAACAGCAAAGATGGAAAAGAGTGGCAATGAGGAGCACTTTCACTTTTTCATGTGAAGGTAGACATTTGTGATGCCAATATCCCCAGTTACTCAATGTGAGTGTCCATCAAGCCATTGTGTAGAGATAATGAAACAACCTTTTGACGCGAAGACCGACATTGGTGATGCCCATGTCCCCGGTTACTTAGTGATTTTCATCATTGCTCTACCTCCATCCCATAAATGAAAGCTAATTTTTTGATTGAAACGTAGAAATAGGTAGCTTTTCTCCCTTTTATTTTTTTTTTACTTTTCGTCAAGTACATGAGATTTCTTTAGGCAAGTGATAATGTAGAACATAAATTCAAGGACCTTCTGATTTTTCAAATCATTTGGATTCATGTTTAATGACAAGGGAGTTATTCAAAGGAGATGTTTAAAAATCAGTTGGTTTGCTCATTGTGTTCAAAATGATCTAAAAAGAGCTCAATCAAGTGTTGCATCAAATATCATTAGACTTGGTTCACGACTTTGACATGAAGTGGATATGAAAGGTTATATTGCACAAAACAATCCAATGTTTACCTTTAAATCAAGTAATGAACACTTTCTTGAAAAGTATGAGAAGGATTAAGAAAATAGTGAGATTTTGGGTATCTGTCGACAGAAGGAATCTATCTGTCGACAGATGCACACAGACTGATGAATTGAAGTTTCAGTCAGAGCAAATCTGAGTGTACCTGTCGACAGATATGAACATAGTGGATTTTTCTGGTTTCAGTTTGAGTGCACATTGAGTTCAAGGAAGTGAGGATTAAAAATGAAGTGAAGGAAGAGTTTCCTCATGAAAATACTCATCTACCCTTAACTCACTCCCCCATAGTGTGTGCACGTGTTGACACAACATCTAGTCAAGGATTCACACAAGTATTTGAGACAAGGCAAACATGTTCATTTCAGGAATATCATACACAAGCACATGGTCATAGAAAAGGCATTGTTTCATGGAGTTAACATGATAAAATGTAAGGAAACCAAAAAATCCTATGTGAAGTACAGGACCTTTATAGCAATGGGACTATGGATACTTGGCGGATAATGTTTTCTCACGCATGATGATAGCTTCCAAACAAGCCGAACTTGTTCTTTCACAGTTCACCATTTGATATACCACATAGTCATTCACACATAAAGAGCATGTACTCCAATATGGAGAGTTAGTTTCATTGCATTTTACACAAACCTAATTCTCTTCTAAGGATGTGATATATATATCTTCAAACAAGGGTTTGGTGAAAATGTCAGCCAATTGTTTTTCTGTGGGAATGAAATTAAGTTCCAAGGTTTTATTGGCAACTTCATCTCTCAAGAAATGATGACGGATTTCAATGTGTTTAGTCCTTGAGTGTTGGACAGGGTTTTTTGAAAGGTTGATAGCACTTGTGTTGTCACATAGGATATGTGTGCATCCAATTTCAACATTATAGTCAGCTAACTGACTTTTGATCCACAACACTTGAACTGCACAACTTCCCGCAATGACATATTCTGCCTCTGCAGTGGAGAGTGCAACCGAGTGTTGTTTCTTGGATGCCCATGAACCATGCAACCGCCAAGGAATTGGCAATATCCACTAGTGCTTTTTCTATCAATTTTACATCCAGCATAATCAGCATCAAATATGATATCAAATCAAAACTACTGCCTGCTGGGTACCAAAAACCCAAATTGCATGTGCCTGAGAGATATCGGAAAATCTCTTGACTGCATTAAATGGCTTTCCTTTGGACTAGATTGATATCTAGCACAAAGACAAACACTGAATTGTATATCCGGTCTACTTGCAGTAAGATAAATGAGTGAGCCAATCATACCTCGGAAGTACTTTGCATCTATCGGTTTACCTTTCTCATCATTTTCCAATTTGATGCTTGTGCTCATTGGGGTGGAGGCCGGTTTAGCTTGCTCAAATTGAAATCGTTTGAGAAGCTCTTTGACATATTTTTCTTGATTTATGAAGAAGCCGTCTTTATGTTGTTTCACCTGCAAACCAAGAAAGAATTGAAGCTCCCCCATTAGACTCATCTTAAATTCACTGTGCATGTGTTTAGAAAATTCTTCACACAGTGAAGGGTTAGTTGAACCAAATATAATATTGTCCACATAAACTTGAACAACAATTATGTGATTGCGAACTTTCTTAGTGAAGAGGGTTTGGTCCACTTTACCTCTTGAGTAGTTTTTGCTTACCAGAAAATTGCTTAGTCTATCATACCAAGCTCGAGGTGCCTGTTTCAAATCATAAAGAGCTTTGTGCAATTTATACACATGGTTAGGCATTTCAGAATTTTCAAAGTCTGGTGGTTGAGAGACATAGACTTCTTCTTTGATATAGCCATTTAAGAAAGCAGTTTTAACATCCATTTGATAAAGTTTGAACTTATGGGAGCATGCATATGCCAATAAAATTCTGACTGCTTCTAACCTGGCTACAGGAGCAAAGGATTCTTCAAAATCTACACCAAATTCTTGATTATATCCTTTTGCAACGAGTCTAACTTTATTTCTGACCATTTTTCCTTCTTCATTAAGTTTATTCCTAAACACCCATCAAGTTCCTATGATAGAAATTTCAGGGGTCTTAGGAACTAAACTCCATACATTATTTCTTTGAAATTGACCAAGTTCCTCATGCATAGCATCAATCCATGAGTTATCTTTTAAGGCTTCTTCAACATTTTTGGGTTCCACTTGAGAGACAAAAGCAAGAGATCATGTTCAATTATTTGTCTAACTTGAGACATTGTTTGAACAGAATCATTTAAACTACCTATCACATCATCAAGTGGGTGATCTTTGGAATACCTCACATTTGTGATTGTTGAAGGGCCGGGAGCATCTTGTCCTTGAGGAATTTGATCTTGTGAATGTTGTTCTTCAGGAGGTTCACCTTCTAGTGGATTTTCTTCATGTGTTTCATCTTGCTTTCTGAAGGCTATTTCATCATCTTCATCGTAGTCCTTGTGAAGATATCCGCCTTTGGTCTTGGAACCTTCTTCAGATTTGTTTTTTGCTTTGACGTGTAGATCCTCAAGTGATGTTCCTTCATCTTCTTTTTCGGTTCTATTAACAGTCAAACTGTTAGTTTTGACATAAGTCTCATCAAAGATTACATGTGGAGTTTCTTCCACAGTGCGTAATTTATTGTTAAACACCCTATATGCCCTAGAGTGTTCTGAGTAGCCTAGAAAAACACATTGATCACTTTTGGCTTCAAATTTATCTAAATCAGATTTATCATTGTTATGAATAAATACCTTTGAGCCAAATACTCGGAAGTACCAAAGATTGGGTTTCTTACCTTTCAACAAATGGTAGGGGGTTTTCTTTATCACAGGTCTTACCATGGCTCTGTTTAGAATGTAGCATGAAGTGTTCACTGCTTCTGCCCAAAAGCTTCTGGAGAGTTGGCCTTCAACCAGAAGAGTGCGAGCCATTTCCACCAATGTTCTGTTTTTCCTCTCCACTACTCCATTTTGTTCAGGAGTCCTTGGGGAGGAGAACATATGTTCAATCCCTTGGTGCCTGCAAAAATCAGAAAATGCATTATTATCAAACTCTCCCCCGTGATCGGTGCGGATTGAGCATATTTTATTCACATTGCCATGCTCAATTTTGTTAAAGAATTCTTGGAAGATTATAAGTGTTTCACTTTTGTGTGCCAAGAATTTGACCCATGTGAACCTAGAAAAATCATCTACAATGACAAAACCAAAACGTTTGCCATTGAGTTCTAGTTGGTCCAAAAAGGTCCATGTGCAACAGTTCATATGGTTTAGATGTGCTTACCGGTGCTTTGGATTTGAAAGACTTTCGGGTCTGTTTTCCCTGTGCACATGCATCACAAAAACTTTCATTGTTGTTAAAAGAAATGTCAGGAAGTCCACTTACTAATTTGAGCTTCATGATCTTGTGCAATACGTTGTAGCTCGCATGGCCAAGCCTACGATGCCACAAAGTCAATTCATCCTGTCTATTTGCAACAAGACACAAGTTGTCATTTTCTCGATCATCTAAGTCAACTAAGTAGATGTTATTCACTCTTTTTCCAGAAAATTTAACACTTCCTGTTTCTTTATCAACAATTTGACATGAATTTGATTCAAAAATGACGTTGTGACCTCTATCACATAATTGACTTATGCTAAGCAAATTGTGATTAAGGCCATCAACTAACAGTACATTTTCAATTGAATTGGAGGGACACTTACCAACATTACCTGTGCCAATGATTTGGCCTTTGTTGTTACCTCCAAAAATGACTTGTCCTCCGTCTTTCTCCACTAGGAAACAGAATTTAGCTTTGTCGCCCGTCATGTGCCTCGAACAGCCGCTATCCAAGTACCATTTGTTTTGATGTTGGGCTGCTAGGCATTCCTGCATATGTGGATCAGACAAGAGGTTTTGGTACCCAAATTACTTTAGGTCCCAAAATTTCATTCATGTAACAAAGTAAATGTTTAGGAATCCAAACTTGTTTGAATTTCTGTTTCTTTGGATTATTCCAGCATTGTTTTTCATCATGACCAATCTTTTTACACACATTGCATGAAGGAATTTTCTTTTCAATTTTTTGTTGCTTGATAGACTGTTTATTGGTTGAAGTTGTTCTTGCCTGTCGACATGCACCATTCCATCTGTCGACAGGTGGCTTTTTCTTTTGTTTGTTGGAGCATTTTGTTTGTTTGATTGTTGGGTTGCAATACTTTGGTCTGAGATTGACTTGTTTTATGCTTTGTGGGAACATGCTTGCTTGTGCTTGGGCTAGGATCAACAAAGGAAGTGATCAATGACTCTCCTATTTTCTTTTGTTTGACAGGTTGATATCCTAACCCATGCTTGGTTACATGTATTTTAGCACCCAAAACCGCATCTAGATTTTGCTTTCCTTTTACAATTTCATCAAGTCCTCAGATTTCTCTTTCAATTCCTTTTCAGTTTGTTTCAACTTTTTCTTTGTTTCTAGATGTTCTTCTTGAAGGAATTCAAGAGAATGACTTAAACAGTCCTTTTCTTTTTGTGTTTCTTGTAATTTCATTTTCAAGCAGTCCATCTCTTCACTATGAGTCTTTTCATCAACTTCCATCATTTCTATTTCTTTTGTCAGGAATGCAATTCGTTCATCGTTATTTTTATCATGCACAAGGGAGTTGTATTTCTTTTTCAATGCCTTATTTTCAGATCTATATTCGCAAAATTTTTCAAATAGAGTAGTGTATGCTTCCTCCCATTCACTTGCAATGTAATTATCAAATGAGAAGTTTACCTCGGTGGAGTCATCACTCCTTGCCATTAAGCATTTAACTTCTTCATCATCGGATGTTTCTTGTGCATCTTCATCTTCATCTTCATCACTCCAGGTTGCCAACATTGCTTTGGCTTTCTTGAAAATGAATTTTTCTTTCTTCAGCTTCTTCTTGAGTTCCGGGCATTCTCCTCTCATATGCCCCTGTTTCTTGCATTCATAACAAATAATATCAGATTTTTTGTTGGACTCATATTTCTGTGAAAAATTTTTCTTTTGAAAGGGTTTGGAGTTACCTGAGTCTCTCCTTTTGAACTTCAGAAATCTCCTGAATTGTCTAGTGAGCATTGCCATTTCATCATTATCACTCTCACTAGATGTTCCTTGCTCATCACTATCTTGTTGAATGGATTTCTTGGAGCTTGTTGATGTTTTATTGGATGCTTTTAAAGCAATTGACTTCCTAGGATTTTCTTCTAATTTTTTCTTTTGATGTTGATTTCATATGTCATTAGGAGCCAATTAGTTCATCCAATTTCATTTTAGAGAGGTCTTTGGAATCCTCAATGACGTGGCCTTAGTATTCCAAGATGAAGTAAGAGATCGAAGTATCTTTCTTACTAAGTCACTTTCAGAGTATTCCTTTTTAAGACCTTTTAGCCCGTTAATTATTAGCATGAATCTTGCAAATATGTCTGATATGTTTTCATCAGTTTTCATCTTGAACATTTCATATTCAGACACTAACATGCTAACTTTAGTTTCCCTTACCTCGGACGTACCTTCGTAAATGAGTTCAAGTTTGTCCCACATCTCTTTTGCTGTTGAGCATGTGGAGACTCTTGAGAACTCCTTTGGATGCACCGCACATTGCATCATGTTTAGTGCGCTCCAGTTGAGAGTTCCTTTAGCTATTTGGTCTTTCATCCATGTGTCTTCGTCCTCGGGCAACACATATGGTCCCTTGCTGACTATCTTCCACAGCTCGTAATTTTGAGCTCTCAAAAATACCTGCATACGATTTTTCTAATAAGAATAGTCAGTGCCATCAAAATAGGGTGGCCTAGTTACTAAATGTCCCTCGGCCATATACCCTTTGCTAGAATCCATAAGATCGAGAATCTTCTGATCGCTAGATCAAATTACGAAAACTGTAAATCGGTGAAACCCGCTTGATACCAATTGAAGGGTTATGCGGAATAACACAATATGGTAATCTAGAAGGGGGGTTGAATAGATTACGGCAATTTCTAATTATTATGGCTTCTTTTCGGTGCTACAGCGATCTTAATGAAACTTGATTGGAATTCGATTGAGTATAAGAAAGCTTGAGTTGATCTAAATGAGAACAGGGTATCAAACGTGAGTATGAACAACGTGCCTACCAATCATCTATCGCAAAACGCAAGCAAACCACAGGACACGATGATTTAAGGTGGTTCGGAGTACACAACTCGTGTATCCTACATCCACCGTCCACACACACACGCAGAAACGACTGCTTATAAGCGAGTTCAACACAACAACTCACACACGCACACGTTGTCTGATGAACCACGATCAGAACAACCACAATTTCGTGGATCAAGCACAAGGGATGCTTGAAACACAACCACACACACACGATGGAATGGAAATTGTGAAATGGAGAAGAATTTAGAGTTGGGGAACAAATCCAGTTGGAATTCTTCTCGTGGATCGTCCGGACACTCTTCAAACTTCGATGGATGTAGACTGATCGATGTAGAAGGTTGAATTGACGACGATCCGGCTTCAACTCCGCATGGATGGTGATTCCACGACGATCTGGGCGGAGATTGAAGCAGGGCAGCAATTTGGGGCTTTTTCTCTTGGTCCCTTGGAGGCTCTTGGTTGGGAGGCTGCTCTCCGCGAATTTGGTTCCAAAATGATGCTTATATAGTGTTAGCTAAAGGTGGGGGTCGTGGAGGAAGGAAACACCAAAAGGGGCCGGAGTTGGAATCTCTAAATCTCATGTTTCCGTCGTCTGTCGACAGGTGCACTTGCATCTGTCGACAGATGCACTCAGGCTGAGAACTGGGTTTCAGAAATCTGAATTTCTGAGTGTATCTGTCGACATGTAATTTGCATCTGTCGACAGGTGCACTCAGGGATACAAAACCTGAGGTCTGTCTTGGGTTGTCTGTGTGTATCTGTCGACAGGTGATTTGCATCTGTCGACAGGTGCACTCAGAGATGCAAAAATTGAACTCTGTCTTCGGTTGACTGTGTGTATCTGTCGACACATGCCCTGGGCCTGTCGACAGATACACTTCTTTGACAATTTCTTGTGCTATTTGCTCATCTCTTCAATGCTCCATCTTTCATGCTTGTGCACCTACATGCAAATACATTGTTAGTGATATACATTGTATGATTTAGAAATATTTAACACAATCACTTTCATGGTGTTTTTCATGTTAGTTAGCACATCAATTTTGCATTAAATCAATGTTCAAGGATATAATGTGATCATCAAAAACATGATACATTGAAAACCAAACACGAGGACCCATGCATACCCATGGTCCTAACTCACCGGCGTAACAATATTATCCTTGGTTATTTTCTATTCATCTTTTAACCTTATTTTCATTTTAGCCCAGCATACATGCATCTTGAATGCACTGTGGAAATCCACTCTTCCAAGACAATCTGAGGGCTATCCGCGCTCAATCTCGAAAGAAACTTGAAATATTCCATTCCGGGTCGAGTACCCAACTCCTTTGTTGTTGCCTTCGGGCTGATTTCCTTTAGAATCCTTTGTTTGGACTTATCCCTTTTATTTTTTGTTCCCAGAGATCCACCTGAGGCAGTGGCAGACGCCCCCAATGGTGCAACCTAACGGATTGTGTCCTTAGGTACTTCCCCTTCGCTGGAAGTTGATCTCTCCTTCTCTCCTAAGACCCACCTGAGGCAGTGGCAGATGCCCCCAATGGTGAAACCTAACGGATTGTGTCCTTAGGTACTTCCCCGACGCTGGAAGTTGGTCTTTTCTTTCCTTTCGTGCCCACTCTCACACCTTTTCCTTTGCCTCTTTCCCCTGTCCAAACACTTACTTCTTTAGGCCCTCTTCCCGGTGGTGATTTCCTTGGGTGTTGGGAAAAGACTCTTATCAGGTGGTAGTCACCAACGATTAAGCGTGTCTATTTTTCATATTGACGTCTACTTTTCAGTCCACTCTACTCCACTCCACTGTGCTACGCTACATTTCTTTTCATTACGCTCCATTTTCTTTTCACTCCATTTCACTCCATTACACTCCACTTCGTATCTCTCCGCTTCGCTCCCCTGCAAAGCATACGTCAAGGCGTGGCAGCTGTAGACACGCAAATTTTCCCACCGCGGGCAAATTTTCAAGTTGCGCTGTAACGCCACAAATGGCCCTCATTTTGCCCTTAAAAGAGCTTTTTCCCATATTTCTGGTCGCCCCCGGAAGCAAAATTCAATTCGCGTCCGCTATGGTGGACGCTTTTCGTTAAACCGCCTTTCTAATAGCGTCCATCATTCCCGCCGCGATTCATAAACTGCCTTTCTAATCGCGTCCAGCATTCCCGCCGCGATTCATAAACCGCCTTTCTAATCGCGTCCAGTATCCCGGACGCGATTAAGGGTCTGACAGCGGCTCGAAAAGTCTTCGCGTGCAGGCCCGTAATCATGATAAAATCTCTGAATCGCGTCCTTGTCAGGCGACGCGATTCAGAGAGGTCAAATCCGAACGTCACTTCAGCAGACAACGCATTCGGAGTCGGTTGCCTCGGGACCATGCAAGTCTTAATCGCGTCCGGCACGGTGGACGCAATTCAAGTCGCGGCGGCCATCTCCGACGTGATTCAGAGAGGCGGTGCAGCGATTCCCCATGCTCAAACCGACCTTCTTAATCGCGGCCTGCCGCTCCGCCGCGATTTAAGCCTTAATAGGCGGTCGCTGTCCTGGACGCGATTTTGCTCCAGTGCTTATAAAAACGAAACCGCAGGGCCAGGGGCAGGGGTTCAGTGGTTCTTTCTTTGGCTTCCTTCGGCTGCTTCCTTCTTCCCTTTTTTGAGAGAGAGAGAGAGAGAGAGAGAGAGAGGAGAGTCTCGGAGCGGCGAAGCTCTGTCGATTTCCCGCCTTGACATCGCCAACCACGCGCCGTCCTCGTCCCTTGGAGCTCGCGTCGTCTTCCTCCTCGCCATCCACGCGCACCGTACCGGAGCGGAGCATCGTCCTCTCCATTCTCCGTCATTCGCACCAACGCCGTCACGCCGTCACGCCGTCCGGCATCCGAGGAAGCACCCCCCTTTTTTATTTGCTTTTTCCTTCCTCCGGACCCCACGTGGTCCTTTACATTTCATATCACATGGCCCCTACATGGCCCTTTTTTTCTCATTTGCACACACACATGCATGCACACACATACCTATTTTAGGGGTTTAAAAGACCACCAAAAGGTGTGTTCTTTTCCACTTATCCCCATTATTTCATTTTTTAGGATTTGTATACTACACATCCCGGGCTAATCTCGTTTCTTACGTCTGTCTTATTTTCAAGGTAATCAACGAGGAACGCCCTCTGCCACGGCCGACCGTGCTTGTAGAGGAAGAGAGGACCCACACCATCTCCCGCGCAATCTCCCCACGCTCCAAAAGGTACGCCCGCGATCACCTTTTCCACCCCGCACCCCTCGCGCGTGCGTCTCCATTCGGCACCCTCGTGTGCCTGGAGATCACGACAACCTTTTTTTTTTATCCCTTTTTTTCTTTGTGGAAACCGCGTAAAAAATGGTGTCTACAGTTACTGTAAGAAAATATTGGAAACGCGGAGATCGTCAGCTAGAATCGCACTTTTGGAGCCCGAAATGGAGGTTTTTTTGCGTTTGAATCGACCTCTTATCACCGGAAGGCAATAATGGGCGGCGAGCGCCTCTGTGTGACGATTCCGAATTGGGGTCTTATAAGCGATTCCGATAACTGAGTGGAAATTTATGCCCGTTTGAGCAAAGGGGTGTCCATATACGATCGCATCGGGAGCCTGTGACCATGCTCCCAGAGACGAATTTGGCCGCCAGACCGGAAATCTCTGAATCCGACCTTGTGCCAACCGCGTCATCGAGCGAACTTTATTGCAAGAAAACTTGGTAACACGGAGATCGTCGACTGGAATCGCAATTTTGGAGCCCGAAACGGAGGTTTTTCAAGTCAAAAATGACCTCCTATTGCCGGAAGGCAATAATGCTTGACAAGTGCCTCTGTGTGACGATTCTTAATTGGGGTCTTATAAGCGATTCCGATATCCGAGCGAAAAGTTATGCATGTATGAGCGAAGGGGTGTCCACGCTCCCGGAGGCGAATTTGGGCGTCGGACCAAAAATCTCCGAATCCGACCATGTGCCGACCGGGTCGAAGTGCTAATTCTAAATTGGGGGCTCGCGAGCGGCTCCGATCGCCGGGGGAAGAAACATCTGCATCTTACCGAAGGGGTGCTCGATCGGTGTACTAGTACACACGCTCCGTGGTGGAATTTCGGCCTCGAAATGGAATTCTGCAAAAATGACATCTTGTCGACCGTCTCGTAATGTCGATTCTGAATTGTGGTCACATAAGTGATTCCGATACCCAAACAGAAAGTTATGCCCGGTTCTTTCACTGAAGGGGTGAGAATAATACAGAAGGGGTGACTATATCGGCGATGTTTGTGCACCCATATTTACGTCCTGGGGAGGAGTTCTCGCATCGAGTTGAACACAACTTCTGATCTTCATGATAGGCCGACTCCGTGTTGTGGCCCCACCAGTGATTCGCGTCATCGACGGAAACGTTACTGCAAGAAAACCATGGAAATGTGGAGATCGTCGGCTAGAATCGTAATTTTGGAGCCCGAAATGGAGTTTTTTCGAGTCAAAAATGACCTTCGAGTATTGGAAGGAAGTAATGCTTGACGAGCGCCTCTGTGTGACGATTCCAAATTGGGGTCTTATAAGCGATTCTGATAATCGAGCAAAAAGCTATGCCCGTTTGAGCGAAGGGATGTCCGTATGCGATCGTAACGGGAGCCTGCGACCACGCTCCCAGAGGCAAATTTGGGCGCCAGACAAGAAATCTCTGAATCCGACCATGTGCCGACCGGGTCAAAGTGCTGATTCTGAATTGGGGCCTCACGGGCGGTTCCGATCGCCGGCGAAGAAACATCCGCATCTTACCGAAGGGGTGCGCGATCGGTGTACTAGTACACAAGCTCCAAGGTGGAATTTCGGCCTCGAAATGGAATTTCTCAAAACTGGCGTCTTGTTGACTGTCTCGGAATGCTGATTCCGAATTGTGGTCACATAAGCGATTCATATACCCAGGCAGAAAGTTATGCCATGTTCTTTCACTGAAGGGGTGAGATTAATACGAAATGGGTGACTATATCGGTGATATTGTGCACCCATATTTACGTCCTGGGGAGGAGTTCTCCCGTTGAGTTGAACGCAACTTCCGATCGTCGTGATAGGCCGACTCCGAGTTGTGGCCCCACCAGTGATTCACGTCATTGAGGGGATGTTACTGTTAGAAAACCTTGGAAAAGCGGATATCGTCGGCTAGAATCACAATTTTAGAGCCCGAAATAGAGGTTTTTCGAGTTAGACATGACCTCTTATTGCCGAAAGGCAATAGCGCTTCATGAGCGCCTCTGTGTGATGATTCCGAATTGGGGTCTTATAAGCGATTCCGATAACCGAGCGGAAAGTTATGCCTGTTTAAGCGAGGGGGTGTCCCTATGCGATCGCATCGGAAGTGTGCGACCACGCTCCTAGAGGCGAATTTGGGCGCCGAACCGAAAATCTCCGAATTCGACCTTGTGCTGACCGGGTCGAAGTGCCGATTCCGAATTGGGGCCTCGCGGGCGGTTCCGATCGTTCGGTGTACTAGTATACACGCTCCGGGGTGGAATTTCGGCCTCAGAACAGAATTCCATGAAACTTGCATCTTGTCGACTATCTCGAAATGTCGATTCCAAATTGTGGTCACATAAGCGATTCCGATACCCAGGCGGAAAGTTATGTCCAGTTCTTTCACTAAAGGGGTGTGAATAATACGAAAGGGGTGACTATATCGACAATGTTTGTGCACCCATATTTACATCTTGGGAGGAGTTCTCACGTCGAGTTGAACACACTTCTGATCGTCGTCATAGGCCGACTCCGTGTTATGGCCCCACCAGTGATTCGCGTCATCGAGGGATACATTACTACAAGAAAACATTTGAAACAGGGAGATCGCCGACTAGAATCACAATTTTAGGGCCCAAAACGGAGGTTTTTGAGTCAAAAACTACCTCTTATCGCTGAAGGCAATAATGGGAGACGAGCGCCTCTGTGTGATGATTCCGAATTGGGGTCTTATAAGCGATTCTGATAACTGAGCAGAAGTTAGGCCAGTTTAAGCGAAGGGTGTCCATATGCGATCGCATTGGGAGCCTGCGACCACGCTCACGGTAGCAAATTTGGGCGCCGGACCGGAAATCTCGAATCTGACCATGTGCTGACCGGGTCGAAGTGCCGATTCCGAATTGGGGCCTCGCGAGTGGTTTCGATCGCCGGGCGAAGAAACATACGCATTTTACCGAAGCGGTGCGCAACGGTGTACTAGTACACACGTTCCGGGGTGGAATTTTGGCCTTAGAACAGAATTCCGTAAAACCGGCATCTTGTCGATCGTCTCGGAATGTCGATTCCCAATTGTGGTCACATAAGTGATTCCGATATTCAGGCGGAAAGTTATGCCCGGTTGTTTCATTGAAGGGGTGAGAATAATATGGAAGGGGTAACTATATCAGCGATATTTGTACACCCATATTTACGTCCTGAGGAGGAGTTCTCGCATCGAGTTGAACTCATCTTTCGATCGTCAGGATAGGCCAAATCCGTGTTGTGGCCCCACCATTGATTCGCGTCATCGAGGGAGACGTTACTGCAAGTAAACTTTGGAAACACGGAGATCATTGGCTGGAATCACAATTTTGGAGCCCGAAACGGAGGTTTTTCGAGTCAGAAATGACCTCTTATCATGAAAAGGCAATAACAGGTGACAAGCACCTCTGTGTGATGATTCTGAATTGGGGTTTTATAAGCGATTCCGATAATTGAGTGGAAAGTTATGCCCGTTTGAGTGAAGGGGTGTCTGTATGCGATCGCATCGGGAGCCTGCTACCACACTCCCGGAGGTGAATTTGGGCACCGGACCGGAAATCTCCGAATCTAACCTTGTGTCGACTGGGTCAAAGTGTTGATTCTGAATTGGGGCCTCGCGGGCGGTTCCGATCACCGGGCGAAGAAATATCTGCGTCTTACAGAAGGGATGCGCGATCGGTGTACTAGTACACATGCTCCGGGGTGGAATTTTGGCCTCGGAGCGGAAGTCTGCAAAACCGACGTCTTGTCGACCCTCTAGGAATGCCGATTCCGAATTATGGTCGCATAAGCGATTCTGATACCCAGGCGGAAAGTTATGCCCAGTTCATTCACTGAAGGGGTGAGAATAATACGGAAGGGGTGACTATATCGACGATGTTTGTGCAGCCATATTTACGTCCTGGGGAGGAGTTCTCGCGTCGAGTTGAACACAACTTCCGATCGTCGTGATAGGCCGACAACGTGTTATGGCCCCACCAGTGATTTGCGTCATCGAGGGAGATGTTACTGAAAGAAAAACTTTGAAACAGGGAGATCGTTGGCTGGAATCACAATTGTACAGCCCAAAATCGAGGTTTTTCGAGTCGGAAACGACCTCTTATCGCCGGAAGGCAATAACGCGCGACGAGCACCTCTGTGTGACGATTCTGAATTGGGGTCTTATGAGCGATTTCGATGACCGAGTGGAAAGTTATGTTTGTTTGAGCAATGCGGTGTTCGTATGCGATCGCATTGGGAGCTTGCGACCATGCTACCGGAGGTGAATTTTTGTGCCTGACCGAAAATCTCTGAATCCCACCTTGTGCCGCCTGGGTCGAAGTGCCGATTCTAAATTGGGGCCTCGCGGGCGGTTTTGATCACCGGGAGAGGAAATATCTACGTCTTACTGAAGGGGTGCACGATCGATGTACTAGTACACACGCTCCGGGGTGGAATTTTGGCCTTAAAATGGAAGTCCGCAAAACCAACGTCTTGTCGACCTCTAGGAATGCTGATTCCGAATTGTGGTCACATAAGTGATTCTGATACCCAAGCGGAAAGTTATGCCCGGTTCTTACACTGAAGGGGTGAGAATAATACGAAAGGGGTGACTATATCGACGATGTTTGTGTCTGTATGTGATCGCATGGGGGGGGGGAGGGCGAATTTGGGCGCTGGACCGGAAATCTCCGAATCCCACCTTGTGCCGATCAGGTCGAAGTGCCGATTCCGAATTGGGGCCTACTGGGTGGTTCCGATCGCCGGGCGAAGAAATAGTCGTGTCTTATCGAAGGGGTGTGCGATCGGTGTACTAGTACACACGCTCTAGGGTGGAATTTCGGCCTCGAAACGGAATTCTGCAAAACTGGCGTCTTGTCGACCGTCTCGGAATGTCGATTCCCAATTGTGGTCACATAAGCGATTCTGATACCTAGGCGGAAATTTATGCCCAGTTCTTTCACAGAAGGGGTGAGAATAATACGGAAAGAGGTGACTATATCGACGATGTTTATGCACCCATATTTACGTCTTGGGAAGGAGTTCTCGTACCAAGTTGAACACAACTTCTGATCGTCGTGATAGGCTGACTCTGTGTTGTGGCCCCACCAGTGATTCGCGTCATTGAGGAGACGTTACTGAAGGAAAACCTTGGAAACAGCGAGATCATCGGCTGGAATTGCCATTTTGGAGCTCGAAACAGAGGTTTTTCGAGGCGGAAACAACCTCTTATCTCCAGAAGGCAATAATGCGTGACGAGCACCTCTGTGTGACGATTCCAAATTGGGGTCTTATAAGTGATTCTGATAACCGAGTAGAAAGTTATGCCCGTTTGACCGAAAGGGTGTCCGTATGTGATCGTATCGGGAGCCTGCGACTACGCTTCTAAAGGCGAATTTGGGCGCCGGACCGGAAATTTTCGAATCCCCCTTGTGCCGACCGGGTCGAAATGCCGATTCTAAATTGTAGCCTCGCGGGCTATTCCGATCGCCGGGCAAAGAAATATCTGCGTCTTACCGAGGGGGTGCACGATCGGTGTACTAGAACACACGCTCCGGGGTGGAATTTCGGCCTCGGAGTGGAAGTCCATGAAACTGGAGTCTTGCCGACCGTCTCAAAATGCCGATTCCGAATTGTGGTCGCATAAGCGATTCCGATACCCAGGTGGAAAGTTATGCCCGCTTCTTTCACTAAAGGGGTGAGAATAATACGGAAGGGGTGACTATATCGACGATGTTTATGCACCCATATTTACGTCTTGGGGAGGAGTTCTCGAGTCGAGTTGAACACAACTTCTGATAATTGGGATAGGCCGACTCCATGTTGTGGCCCCACCAGTGATTCGCGTCATCGAGGGAGACGTTACTGGAAGAAAACCATAGAAACGGGGAGGGCGTCGACTGGAATCACAATTTTGGGGCCCGAAACGGAGGTTTTTTGAGTCAAAATGACCTTTGATCGCAGAAGGCAATAACAAGCAACGAGCACCTCTGTGTGACGATTCCGAATTGGGGTCTTATAACTGATTCCGATAACCGAGCGGGAAGTTATGCTCGTTTGAGCGAAGGGGTGTCTGTATGCGATAGCATCAGGAGCCTGCGACCACGCTCCCAGAGGTGAATTTGGGCACCGGTCCGGAAATCTCCGAATCCCACCTTGTGCCGACTGAGTGGAAGTGTCGATTCCAAATTATGGCCTCGCAGGCGGTTCCGATCGCCGGGCAAAGAAATATCTGCGTCTTACCGAGGGGGTGCACGATCGGTGTACTAGTACATACGCTCAAGGGTGGAATTTTGGCCTCAGAACGTAATTCCGTGAAACTGTAGTTTTGCTGACCATCTCGGAATGCCGATTCCGAATTGTGGTCACATAAGCTATTCCGATACCCAGGCGGAAAGTTATGCCCGGTTCTTTCACTGAAGGGGTGAGAATAATACGCAAGGGGTGACTATATCGACGATGTTTGTGCACCCATATTTACGTCCTGGGGAGAAGTTCTCACGTCGAGTTGAACACAATTTTCGATCGTTGTGATAGGCTGACTCCGTGTTGTGGCTCCACCAGTGATTCGCGTCATCGAGGGAGACGTTACTGAAAGAAAACCTTGGAACGGGGAGATCGTCGGCTGGAATTACAATTTCGGAGCCTGAAATGGAGGTTTTTCGAGTTGGAAGCAACCTCTTATCGCCGGAACGCAATAACGAGCGACGAGCACCTCTGTGTGACGATTCCGAATTGGTGTCTTATAAGCGATTCCGATAACCGAGTGGAAAGTTATGTCCATCTAAGCGAAGGGGTGTCCGTATGTGATCGCATCGAGAGCCTGCGACCACATTACCGGAGGTGAATTTGGGAGCTGGACTAGAAATCTCTGAATCCCACCTTGTGCCGACTGGGTTGAAGTGCCGATTCCAAATTGGGGCCTCGCGGGCGGTTCTGATCGCCGGGCGAAGAAATATCCACTTCTTACCAAAGTGGTGCGCGATCGGTATACTAGTACACACGCTCCGGGGTGGAATTTCGGCCTCGGATGTAATTCTGTGAAACTGGAGTTTTGCCGACCGTCTCGGAATACCGATTCCTAATTGTGGTCACATAAGCGATTTCGATACCCTCGTGGAAAGTTATGCCCAGTTCTTTCACTGAAGGGGTGAGAAGAATACGGAAGGGGTGACGATAACGACGATATTTGTGCACCCATATTTACGTCCTGGCGAGGAGTTCTCGCATCAAGTTGAACATAACTTCCGATCATCGTGATAGGCCGATTGCGTGTTGTGGCCCCACCAGTGATCCGCGTTATCGAGGGAGACGTTACTGCAAGAAAACCTTGAAAACGGGTTGATTGTCGGCTAGAATCACAATTTTGCAGCTTGAAATGGAGGTTTTTCTAGTCGGAAACGACCTCTTAGCACCGGAAGGCAATAACGGGAGATGAGTGTTTCTGTGTGATGATTCGGAATTGGGGTCCTATAAGTGATTTCGATAACCGAGTGGAAAGTTATGCCCATTGGAGCGAAGGGGTGTCCATATGCGGTCGCATTGGGAGCCTGCGACCACGCTCCCGGAGGCGAATTTGGGCGCCGGACAAGAAATCTCCGAGTCCGACCATGTGCCGACCGGGTCAAAGTATCGATTCTGAATTGGGGACTTATCGACGGTTCCGATTGCCGTGCGAAGAATATCCGCATCTTACAGAAGGGGTGCGCGATCAGTGTACTAGTACACACGCTCCGGAGAGGAATTTTGGCCTCGGAAAAGAATTCTGCGAAACCGGCATCTTGTCGACTATCTCGGAATGCTGATTCCGAATTGTGATAACATATGCAATTCGAATACTCGGGCGGAAAGTTATGCCAGGTTCTTTCACTGAAGCGGTGAGAATAATATGGAAGGGGTGACTATATCGACGATGTTTGTGCACCTATACTTACGTCCCGGGGAGGAGTTCTCGCACCGTGTTGAACACAACTTCCGATGGTCGTGATAGGACGACTCCGTGTTGTGGCCCCACCAGTGATTCACGTCATCGAGGGAGACGTTACTGTAAGAAAACCTTGCAAATGCGGAGATTGTCGGCTGGAATCGCAATTTTAGAGCCCAAAACGAAGGTTTTTCGAGTTGGAAATGACCTCTTATTGCCGATAGGCAATAATTGGTGACGAGTGCCTCTGCGTGATGATTCCGAATTGAGGTCTTATAAGCGATTCCGATAACCGAGCGTAAAGATATGCCCGTTTGAGCGAAGGGGTGTCTTTATGCGATCGCATCGAGAGCCTGCGACCTCGCTTCCGAAGGCGAATTTGGGCACCGGAATAGAAATCTACGAATTCCACCTTATGCCGACCGGGTCGAAGTGCCGATTCTGAATTGGGGCCTCGCAGGCGGTTCCGATCGACGGGCGAGGAAATATCCGCATCTTACCGAAGGGGTGCGTGATTGGTGTACTAGTACACACGCTGTAGGGTGGAATTTCGGCCTCGGAACTGAAGTCTACAAAACTGCAGTCTTGCCAACTGTCTCGGAATGCCGATTCCGAATTGTGGTCACATAAGCGATTTTGATACCCAAGAGAAAAGTTATGCCCAGTTCTTTCACTGAAGGGGTGAGAATAATACGGAAGGGGTGACTATATCGGCGTTGTTTAGGCACCCATATTTACGTCATGGTGAGGAGTTCTCACGTCGAGTTGAACACAACTTCTGATCGTTGTGATAGGCCGACTCCGTGTTGTAGCCCCACTAGTGATTCGCGTCATCGAGGGAGACTTTACTGAAAGAAAATCTTAGAAACGGGGAGATCGTTGGCTGGAATCACAATTTTGGTGTCCGAAAAAGAGGTTTTTCGAGTCAGAAATGACCTCTTATCGTCGGAACGCAATAACGGGCGACGAGTACCACTATGTGACGATTCTGAATTGGGGTCTTATAAGTGATTCCGATAACCGAGCATAGAGTTATGCCCATTTGAGCGAAGGGGTGTCCGTATGCGATCACATCGGGAGCCTGCGACCACGCTCCTGGAGGTGAATTTGGGGTCCGGACCGGAAATCTCCGAATCCCACCTTGTGCCGATAGGGTCGAAGTGCCGATTCCGAATTAGACCCTCCCGGGCAGTTTCGATCGCCATGCGAAGACATATCCACGTCTTACCGAAGGGGTGTGCGATCGGTGTACACGCTTCAGGGTGGAATTTCGGCCTCAAGACAGAATTCCGCAAAACGGGCATCTTGTCGACCGTCTCGGAATGCCGATTCCGAATTGTGGTCACATAAGCGATTCCGATATCCAGACGGAAATTTATGCCCTGTTCTTTGACTGAAGGGGGGGAATAATATAGAAGGGGTGATTATATAGACGATGTTTGCGCACCCATATTTACGTCATGAGGAGGAGTTCTCGCGTTGAGTTGAACACAACTTCTGATCGTCAAGATAGGCCGACTCCGTGTTGTGGCCCCACCAGTGATTCGCGTCATCGAGGGAGACTTTACTGAAAGAAAACCTTCGAAACGAGGAGTTCGTCGGTTGGAATCGTAATTTTGGAGCCCGAAACGGAGGTTTTTCGAGTCAGAAATGACCGCTTATCGCCATAACGCAATAACAGGCGACGAGCACCTCTATGTGATGATTCCAAATTGGGTTCTTATGTGCGATTCCGATAACCGAGCTGAAAGTTATGCCCATTTGAGCGAAGGGGTGTCCGTATGCGATCACATCAGGAGCCTGCGACCACGCTCCCGTAGGCGAATTTAGGGGCCAGACCGGAAATCTCTGAATCCCACCTTGTGCTGACTGGGTCAAATTGCCAATTCCGAATTGGGGCCTCCCGGGCGGTTCCGATCACCGGGGGAAGAAATATCCGTGTCTTACCGAAGGGGTGCGTGATCGGTGTACTAGTACACACATTTCGAGATGGAATTTCGGCCTCGAAACGGATTTCCGCAAAATTGGCGTCCGATCAACTGTCTCGGAATGCCGATTCCGAATTATGGTCACATAATCGATTCTGATATCCAGGCGGAAAGTTATGCCTAGTACTTCACTGAAGGGGTGAGAATAATACAGAAGGGGTAACTATATCGATGATGTTTGTAGTACCCCGGAAAATCCATTAATTAAAAATTATGGATAAATTAAAATTTTATCAATTAATAAATTCAATTAGTTAAAAAGGTACGGATCATTATTGCATGCGTATAAACCCCTATAAAAATTTCGTAAAAATAGTAGTTATACTTTAAATAATGTTCTCTAATGACCCATCATGAAATTTGGGCATAGAAAAAATCGTTTGGACTTAGTTTAAGAATTTATGCGACTTATTAGCATAATTAAAGAATAAGTCGGAGAACCCATTATTTTATGAGCCAAAGTGGATTATAAATTAAAATAAACATGTGGGTAGACTTTAAATAATATGGGATGATAGCCCATTATGATATTTGGACCAATGGACAATCTTGGCCCATGAATAAATTCTCTAATAAAAGGATAATTAAAATCCAATAAGTAAAGTAAGAACGTAGGATGTACAATTTAGCTCACACGAGTTATTAGGCCAAGAGTAAGAGTCCAAATGAAGAAGATTAGAAATACTGACATAAATAATATTGAATTGAATTAAGAATTTGAAATTACTTGAATAAGTGTGATAAATAGACTTAATTAGAATACAGGGAGAATAAATAGAAATTGAATGAAATAAAAGAAATTTAATGAATAACCCATTAAGCTAAATTAGTAGTGGGTTAAATAAATGGTCCAAACCAAATAATTGGGCCCAATAGGATGAAGCCCATCTTGGGAGGAGATGTAATTAAGTGAAATTCGTATCTAATTAATTAGTAAATAGTAAAAGGCTAAGATAAACACTAAATAAGTCATGTTTATCTCAAATAAGAGTCCCTAACCCATCCTAACCACATTGGCCACGCAATTAGGCCTCTCACTTACCCAATTAGATAGATATAGCAAGAAAAATAGGTGATAATTATGAAATTCGTAATTAAATGAGGAGGAAAGAGTTTTAGGTGATTTAGAACTCTACAAGCCATCAAAACACCCCCCATTCGACCCTAGCAACCCATAGAACGTGGCTGAGCATTGGGAGACGAAGAGGAGGCGATTTTGGACGAGGAGCTTGGAGGAGAAGGGCTAGAATTCGGACTTCTTCATATTTTCGTCATCAAACTAGAGCTTTCTTACTCCACGAAAAAGGTAAGTAATCTCTCAAGAAAAAATCGTGTAAAAATTATCCTAGGTAGTCTTCATGTACCTCTTCAAAAGCCCTCTAGTCTGGTTGTATTTCGCTCATCCATTTGGGCGAATTTAATTCGTAAAACTCTGTTGTTACCATGAACTGAAATCTTATGTTTTCTCTAATTCCCAACATGTACTTGCTCTCATGTCATGATAAAATTCTCGTATATACTTCATCTTATTATCTTTCAAACGCCTCTGGTCTTGCTCGCTTTTGATCTCCCATGAGGGAGAATTAAATCTTTCAATCTGTGTCTGTTGCTTGTACCCGACTCTTCAAGTTTACCTAAAAAATCCATGCATACTTGATCCCATGCCATGAGAAAATTCTCTAAAATACTACTTCATGTTTGCTTTCGAACGCCCCTAGTTTCGTAATTATTCATTATGTATTCATCTCTGATTAATTCATTGAACCCTGACGGTGCCTGTTTAGGTCGTTAGAATGTAACGTGTTCAAATCATGGTTAAATCTTGTCTAATTTCAAATTAATCGTTCATGCTGATAGATATATGTGTCTAGTTTCATTTGAAACTAGATTCTTGATTTTTGGGTCATTATACGATTTTATATTGAATTTAGAAGAGCCATGTGTCATCCAGTATCAACCCTGAAAAAAGGGGAAAAACCCGGACCACCCCTGATATCGCGGCGGCGCGATACGCCGCGATAACAGGAGGGTCGCGGTCGGCCGCCAGGTCACGTCTTGAACGCGGCGGGCCTCGCCACCGCGTTCCCTTTCCGGTCCGAGCCAGGCCGGCGGTCTGCGGATCGTGCCCGAGCCACCCGTCGCGACTTGAATCGCGACGGGTAGGTCCGCCGCGATTGAAGGATTTCGGCCAGAACATGAAATTACTCTCATGCCCTTGTCAATTAAGCTATATGACTCAAGTTTAACCCTAATCATGCAGTGTTTTGAACAGTAACAATTGATTATTTATATTTGTTAATAATCGCATGAAATATATTATTTAAAAGTCAATTGCACGATCTATCATATTCTCAAGATTTCTCTACACTTGCACAGACATAACATTATTAATTGCCATTTGACCTTATTGAATTACGCAATAATGTATTCGGTAATTTAGTGAAATAAATTACTAAATTCCCTATTTTATTAAATACAATTGTTTCCATTTTTACTCGCGCATTTTAAATACCGTTATCTTTTTCCCTTGGCTTCGAGCACTCGATGCACGACGGACCCGCTTTCTACACACTTTCTCTTGACTTGGACCACCTCTCCATCGGGAATACTCTCGATGGACCAGGGACTTCTTGTCAAGGCCTCTGTGAGTCTTCTTGGCTTTGGCGCACGTCCATTGTCGACGAGCTGGTTGTACCTTTAAATCCCGTTACACGCTTAGGGATCAGTACGATCCAAACGGCCTTAGTAAGTTCTCTCTTATCTTGTGATCACGCCGGACCATCTAGCCAGTGTTCATAGCACGGCTAATGGGCGGATGTGACTTCTACCAGACTGTCGGTACCCGACCTGGTGCTGTGCAACGTTACTATCGTGGTTTATCGTTGTTTTACGATTATACACCTATCTCATCTACTATCCATGTACTCTCATCTATTCACGTTCACTCTACTATCTTGTATATTCATCTAGTACTCTCTTGAGACTCTTGAGCTGTTGTGGCTCCAATTGCGTGTACTATACATGACTGTCTAGCGCCATAATATGGGTCCAGTGACCCTACTGACTCGAATGCATAATTGTGCAGGGCACGGAGAGTGTCCGAGGGGCTCCAATCTAGTCCTGGGGGCAGAGAGCCACCCGAAAATACCTGCAGGGGCTATTGACGGTGTTCTGCATTGCACCAGTTCTGACTATCTCGACATTGGCTAGACACCTAACTGTTATACTATTAGTCTGAGGAGTTCAGACGTACTGTACCATTTCAGTGCTATTATTGTGCTAGCACTGACTGTTATACAGTAGTCTGAGGAGTTCAGACATACTGTACTATTGTTAAACGGCTACTGTCCCAAAGTGACTATTGCTGTACTCGACTAGTGCACCGTAGTGCAACCATACACGTTATCTCATTACATGTTATCTCTTTACACGCTATCTCTTTACATGCAATCTCGTTACACGCTATCTTGATATACAAGCTATCTCGTTACACGCCACCTTGATACAAGCTATCATATTACATGTCCTTTTGATACACGCTATCTTGTTATACACTATCTTGTTACACGCTATCTCGTTATGTTGTCATCCTAATTTTGCAATACTCTTGAGAAATGTATTATCATCACTTGTTATCTTGTACTATTACTCTCTTGACTATACATGATCGTTCTCTCTAGTTAACCTGCGTTATAAGACATTAATCACTTAAAGCATGCTTGTTTACACGAGATATTAAGTCCTACTGAGCGTTATCGCTCACCCTTCGTTATTGTTATTGTATTTTCAGGTAAGTCAAGGGATGACCTTACACACAACAACGGGATTGGACTGGAGTGATGAGCGTCCTGAAGTCATAGCGATGGAATGTACTTAGTACCTTAGAGTCTAGTTAGATATTTGCTTTAGATTTCTTTTCCAATGTAATAAAGTCATTGAGCCCTATGTTTTGGCTCTGAATTAGTGGTTGTAATAGTTTAGATGAATTATCAATAAAATGATGAGTTTATTGCAATTATTTTTCATTAGTTGCTCTGATATTTGCGAATGTATGCGTAATTTACGTTACCATACACGTTGTTCATGCCTCCCCGATTTATTCCGCTGCTAATTGGCGGGGCATGACAATGTTTGTGCACCCATATTTACATCCTGGGGAGGAGTTCTCGCGTCGAGTTGAATACAACTTATGGTCGTCGTGATAGGCCGAGTTCGTGTTGTGGCCCCACTAGTGATTCACGTCATCGAGGGAGACGTTACTGCAAGAAAACCATGGAAACAGGGAGATCGTCGGCTGGAATCACAAATTTGGAGCCCGAAACAGAGGTTTTTCGAGTCGGAAATGACCTCTTATTGTCGATAGGCAAAAACGGTAGACAAGCGCAGCTATGTGATGATTCCGAATTGTGGTCTTATATGCAATTTTGATAACCGAGTGGAATGTTATGTCCTTTGGAGCGAAGGGGTGTCCATATGCGATCGCATCGGGAGCCTGTGACCACTCTCCCGTAGGCAAATTTGGGGCCGGATAGGAAATCTCTGAATCTAACCTTGTGCCGACCGGGTCGAAGTGTTGATTCCAAATTGGGGCCTCGTGAGTGGGTCCGATCACTGGGCGAAGAAATATCCGCATCTTATCGAAGGGGTGTGCGATCGTTGTACTAGTACACACGCTCCGTGGTGGAATTTCGGCCTCGGAATAGAATTCTGCGAAACCGGCATCTTGTTGACCATCTTGGAATGCCAATTCCAAATTGTGGTCACATAAGCGATTCCGATACCCAGGCAAAAAGTTATGCCCGGTTCTTTCACTGAAGGGGTGAGAATAATACTGAAGGGGTGACTATATCGGCGATGATTGTGTACCCATATTACGTCCTGAGGAGGAGTTCTCACGTAGAGTTGAACACAACTTCCAATCGTCATGATAGGCTGACACCGTGTTGTGGCCCCACCAGTGATTTGTGTCATCGAGGGAGATGTTATTGCAAGAAAACCTTAGAAACAAGGAGATCGTTAGATGGAATCGCAATTTTAGAGCCTGAAACAGAGGTTTTTCGAGTCGGAAATGACTACTTATCTCTGGAAGACAATAATTAGCGACGAGCGCCTCTGTGTGTAGCTTCCAAATTGGGGTCTTATAAGCGATTCCGATAACTGAGCGGAAAGTTATGCCCATTTGATCGAAGGTGTGTTCATATACGATCGCATCGGGAGCCTGCGACCACACTCCTGGAGGCGAATTTGGGCGCCAGACCGGAAATCTCTAAATCCCACCTTTTTCCGACCGAGTCGAAGTGTCGAATCCGAATTAGGGTCTCGTGGTCGGTTCCGATCACCGGGCGAAGAAATATCTACATCTTACCGAAGGGGTGCGCGATCGGTGTACTAGTATACACGCTCCGGGGTAGAATTTCGGTCTCTGAACAGAATTCCGTAAAACGGGCGTCATGTCTTTCGTCTCGGAATGCTGATTCCGAATTGTGGTCACATAAGTGATTCCGATATCCAGGCAAAAAGTTATGCCCAGTTCTTTCACTGAAGGGATGAGAATAATACGGAAGGGGTGGCTATATCGACGATGTTTGTACGCCCATATTACGTCCTAGGGAGGAGTTCTCGCGTCAAGTTGAACACAACATCTGATCGTCGTGAAAGGCCGACTCCGTGTTGTGGCCCCACCAGTGATTCGCCTCATCGAGGGAGATGTTATTGCAAGAAAACCATGGAAACGCGGAGATCGTCAGGTGGAATTGCAATTTTAGAGCCCGAAACGGAGGTTTTTCGAGTCAGAAACAGCCTCTTATCGCCAGTAGGCAATAACGGGAGACAAGGGCCTCTATGTGATGATTTCGAATTGGAGTCTTATAAACGATTTAGATAACCGAGTGGAAAGTTGTGCCCATTGGAGTGCACGGGTGTCCATATGCGATCGCATCGGGAGCTTACGACCACGCACCCGGAGGCAAATTTGGGCGTCGAATAGAAAATCTCCAAATCTGATCTTGTGCCGACCGGGTCGAAGTGCTGATTTCGAATTGGGGCCTCATGGTCGATTCCGATCGCCGGGCGAAGAAATATCAGCATCTTACCGAAGGGGTGCGCGATCGGTGTACTAATACATACGCTCCAGGGTGTAATTTTCGACTAGGAATGGAATCCCGCGGAACAGGCATCTTGTCGACCATCTCGAAATGTCGATTCCGAATTGTGGTTACATAAGCGATTCTGATACCCAGGTGGAAAGTTATGCCCGATTCTTTTACTGAAGGGGTGAGAATAATACGAAGGGGTGACTATATCGACGATGTTTGTGCACCCATATTTATGTCCCGAGGAGGAGTTCTCGCACCGAGTTGAACACAACTTCCGATCGTCGTGATAGGCTGACTCCGTGTTGTGGACCCACCAGTGATTCGCGTCATCGATGGAGACGTTACTGCAAGAAAACCTTAAAAATGTGGAGATTGTCGGCTGGAATCGCAATTTTAGAGCCTTAAACAGAGGTTTTTCGAGTCAGAAACGATCTCTTATCGCCAGAAGAAAATAATTGGCGACGAGCGCCTCTGTGTGATGATTCCGAATTGGGGTCTTATAAGCAATTCCGATAACCGAGCGAAACGTTATGCCCATTTGAGCGAATGGGTGTCTGTATGCGATCGTATTGGAGCCTACGACTATGCTCCTGGAGGCGAATTTGGGCGCAGGACCGGAAATCTCCGAATCCCACCTTGTGCCGATCGGGTCGAAGTGCTGATTCCGAATTGGGGCCTCCCGGGCGGTTTCGATCGCCGCGCGAAGAAATATCTGCGTGTTACCGAAGGGGTGCGCGATCGGTGTACTAGTACACACACTCTGGGGTAGAATTTCGGCCTCTGAACTGAATTCCGCAAAACTGGCGTCTTGTCGACCGTCTCGGAATGCCGATTTCAAAATGTGGTCACATAAGTGATTCTGATATCCAGGGGGAATGTTATGTCCAGTTCTTTCACTGAAGGGGTGAGAATAATACGGAAGGGGTGATTTTATCGATGATGTTTGTGCACCCATATTTACGTCCTGGGGAGGAGTTCTCGCGTCGAGTTGAACACAACATCTGATCATCGTGAAAGGCCGACTCCGTGTTGTGGCCCTACCAGTGATTCGCGTCATCGAGGGAGACGTTATTGCAAGAAAATCATGGAAACGTGGAGATTGTCGGCTGGAATCGCAATTTTAGAGCCCGAAACGGAGGTTTTTCGAGTCAGAAACGACCTCTTATCGTCGGTAGGCAATAACGGGAGACGAGCGCCTCTGTGTGATGATTCTGAATTAGGGTCTTATAAGCAATTTAGATAACCAAGTGGAAAGTTATGCCCATTGGAGCGAATGGATGTCCATATACGATCCCATCGGGAGCCTGCGACCACGCACCTGGTGTCAAATTTGGGCTCCGGGCAGGAAATCTCTGAATCCGACCTTGTGTCGACCGGGTTGAAGTGCTGATTCCGAATTGGGGCCTCGTGGTTGATTCGATCGCCAGGCGAAGAAATATCTGCATCTTACTGAAGGGGTGTGCGATCGGTGTACTAGTACATACGCTCCGGGGTGGAATTTCTGACTCGGAACTGAATTCCACGAAATCGGCGTCTTGTCGACCATCTCGGAATGTCGATTCCGAATTGTGGTTACATAAGCGATTCTGATACCCAGGCAGAAAGTTATTGCCCGATTCTTTCACTGAAGGTGTGAGAATAATACGGAATGGGTGACTATATCGACGATGTTTGTGCACCCATATATACGTCCCGGGGAGGAGTTCTCGCACCGAGTTGAACACAACTTCCGATCGTCGTGATAGGCCGACTCTGTGTTGTGGCCCAACCAGTGATTCGCGTCATCGAGGGAGACGTTACTAAAAGAAAACCATGGAAATTGTGAGATCGTCGGCTGGAATCGCAATTTTTGAGCCCAAAATGGAGGTTTTTCGAGTCGAACGCCTATGTGTGATGATTCCGAATTGGGGTCTTACAAGCAATCCCGATAACCGAGCGGACATTATGCTCGTTTGAGCGAAGGGGTGTCCATATGCGATCGCAACGGGAGCCTGCGACCATGCTCCGGGAGGCGAATTTGGGCACTGGACCAGAAATCTCTGAATTCTACCTTTTGCGGAATGGGTCGAAGTGCCGATTCTGAATTGGGGCCTCGTGGTTGGTTCCGATCGTCAGGCGAAGAAATATCTGCGTCTTACAAAAGGGGTGAGCGATCGGTGTACTAGTACACACGCTCCGGGGTGGAATTTCGGCCTCAAAATGGAATTCCACAAAACCAGGGTCTTGTCAACCGTCTCAGAATGCTGATTCCGAATTGTGGTTACATAAGCGATTCTGATACCTCGGCGGAAAGTTATGCCGGTTCTTTCACTGAAGGGGTGAGAATAATACGAAAGGGGTGACTATATCGACGATGTTTGTGCACCATATTTACGTCCCGGGGAGGTGTTCTCGTACCGAGTTGAACTCAACTTCTGATCTTCGTGATAGGCTGACTCCGTGTTGTGGCCCCACCATTGATTCGCGTCATCGAGGCAGACGTTACTATAAGAAAACCTTGGAAACACAAAAATCGTAGGCTGGAATCGCAATTTTGGAGCGCGAAATGGAGGTTTTTCGAGTCGAAAACGGTCTCTTCACCAATAGGCAATAATTGGCGACGAGCGCCTCTGTGTGACGATTCAGAATTGGGTTCTTATAAGCGATTGCAATAATCGAGGGGAAGGTTATGCCCGTTTGAGCGAAGGGGTGTCTATATGCGATCGCATCGAGAGCCTGCGACTACGCTCCTAGAATCGAAATTGGGTGCCGGATCGGAAATATCTGAATCCCACCTTTTGCCAATCGGGTCAAAGTGTCGATTCCGAATTGGGGCCTCGTCGTCGGTTCCGATCACCGAGCGAAGAAATATCTACGTCTTACCGAAGGGGTGAGCGATCAGTGTACTAGAACATATGCTCCGGGGTGGAATTTTGGACTGGGAATGGAATTTCACGAAACTGGCGTCTTGTCGACCTTCTCGGAATGCCGATTCTGAATTGTAGTCACAAAAGCGATTCTGATACCCAGGCGGAAAGTTATGCCCAGTTCTTTCACTGAAGAGGTGAGAATAATACGGAAGGGGTGACTATATCGACGATGTTTGTGCACCCATATTTACCTCCCGGGGAGGAGTTCTGGCACTGTGTTGAACACAACTTCCGATCGTCGTGATAGGCCAACTCCATGTTGTGGCCCCACCAGTGATTCGCGTCATCGAGGGAGACGTTACTGCAAGAAAACCTTGGAAATGTGGAGATCGTCATCTTGAATCGCAATTTTGGAGTCTAAAATGGAGGTTTTTCGAGTTGGAAACTACCTCTTATCGCCGGAATGCAATAACGGGCGACGAGCACCTCTATGTGACGATTTCGAATTGAGGTCTTATGATTCTGATAACTGAGCGAAAAGTTATGCCCGTTTGAGCGACAGGGTGTCCGTATGCGATCACATCGGTAGCATACAACCACGCTCCAGGAGGCGAATTTGGGCGCATGACCAGAAATCTCTGAATCCCAGCTTGTGTCGACCGAGTCGAATTGCCGATTCCGAATTGGGGCCTCCTGGGCGGTTACGATCGCCGCGCGAAGAAATATCTACGTCTTACCGAAGGGGTGCGCGATCAGTGTACTAGTATACACGCTCCGAGGTAGAATTCCGGCCTCTGAATGGAATTCCGTGAAACTGGCGTCTTGTCGACCGTCTCAGAATGCTGATTCCGAATTGTGGTGACATAAGTGGTTCCGATATCCAGGCGGAAAGTTATGCAC
>CM024756.1:158723780-158991685 GCA_014218235.1 Colocasia esculenta
TTAAATAGATTTTTTAACTATGATTGAGAGATATTATGATTCATTTGGATGGATAAAATCACGCCATGTATTTTATTGACGATTTCTAATAGTTTTGTCTATGACAATAGAATTTTTGGTGCAAACAATATCTAACAGATTTTTTTAGTGATAATAATAAAATAGTAAAATTTATGGCCTAATTATATTTTTCTAAGGGTATATATATGCATAAAAACTCTTCTTTTTATCAGCTAATGCTTAGCGGATGGGGTCCACGGCTAACTCGGGCTTTCTACCGTCGGACGGAGATCTGACGGCTACCGAGGGGTGAAGTTGGAACGGTTGGTGGTGGGCCCATGGACACATCGATCTGTGTTCCACCGGCCGCGCATGTGCGGCGGGGCTAATGCGAGTGTGTGGGCGTGCGCGGACAGGGAATCTCCTGCTCCCGCTCGTGCGCGGTGCTCGTGGCAGTTGTTGTGAAATAAATTATTGTGGATAGGTTTAAATGGTGCCTTCCTCACTCCTGATTTTTGCCGGTCCAAGTCCAACCCAATTGAAGTTTGATCACATTCTTTGTCAGAGGAAGCTGTCATCATGTTATTGGGGTTGGAATTAGGATTGTTAATGGATTTTTTTATTTCTAATTATATAAATATTGTTACATCTGAAGTTTTTATTTTATTTTGTTTCCATTTTTTCGACTCAAAGTGAAAATACATGCAGAAATAAAAATATTTTTATTTTCGTTTTCGACTCCGAAATCTTTTTTATAAGAAACGAAAGTAGAAACACTCATTTTCAATTCTGATTCTAACTTGTTGGCAACCCTAGTTGGAATGAATGGCTCTTATTTAAATAAATTTTGTATAATAAAATGTAATAGATTTGAGCGTAGATTAATTAATTTGATGGTAAAGAGTGTGACAAAAAATGAGACAATTGGTCGGTTGACCCAAATTAAGAGAGAGTTGTAGCTCACTCTTAGATGAACACTTAATTATTAGGAAAATGATTAATACTCGATCTGAGGCCGGGTTGGAGTGCTCACCAACTAGCCCTAGGAACAACACCTGAATGTGGGCCCCACTAACGAGCCCGAGCACAAAGTGGTTCCAAACTGCTAAGTCTAACGATTTATTTCGCATGGGAGCTAGTATTGATGGACTTGAGATCATAAATATATTAGCCTTGGTTTGATAGCTTGTTAATTAAGCTTTGTTATGTTGCCTTTAACAGGCCTTGATATTTGTTACAAGTCTGATGATAGTTTAGAGTTTCTTCTCCTTCTTATAAGGTCAAAGACTAGCGAAGTTGGAGGCACACCCTGCTGCATTGTTCAGACGTGTTATAACTGTTTGCTCTGCCTCGGGAAACACACAACCACCAGGCTCCAACTGGTCCCCTTGGCATCTATCCGACCATGTGTGCCCGAACGTGGTGGCTTTCCGTTGATACAAGTCAAGAGGAAACTTGCATAGAAGGAGAGGTCGAAGCCAGCCCCCTGACGTCAACCAAACGCTACATGTCTCCAACTCGCCATCCCCATCCACATTAGTGACAGGTTAAGACAATTGCAAGGTCAATCCACTCCGGTCAACCACCCTAATGAGGGGCAAAATCCTGAACACCCACCCCCTCCCTTTGTTGTCAAGGTATTTAATGTACTTTACGTGTTCTTTTAGCTTTTTTATTAATATATATATATATATATAATTATTTGTTAAGAGGCCTCGTTACTATAGTATGTTGCCAATATACTACTTGCCACTTGGGAGAAATATACTGTCACTTAAGATTTAGATATGAATTTTCGAATGTCATTCGTAGAGACTAAAATGTGGTCTCTCCATATGCAGTGTTTAATTTTATGGACTTTTGAATTTGATGGAGAGAAATATTGCTAGAACCTACAATTAGGAGAGCATTAATTGGGGCTCTTCGAAAGTGGTCCTCGAGAAACTTATCAAACTCTTAAATAATAAATTACAGGGAATGAGGGTAGTTGGGCAGAGAAAAGGGAATCATGTGCTTTTGTTTACAGAGTGTGAAAGTTTTAAAAATGCTTACCTCCTCCAATTTACATCGTTCTCTCTTGTAAGTGAGAATCGAGATGTCTTCTAATTTTGCTCTTGCCACCTCTTTGTCTCTTCATATTATCTAGCTCTAGGAGTGGATCGATTGAGGGTTGTGTGGGAGCTTAGCGATCTTGGATGTGAGTCGACATACGTTTTGACCCAACTTGTTAGGTGTAAGGGGGTGTCTTGCCACCATCATCGAGTTCTGGAGTTACAAGGGAGTTACAAGGGCATTGTAGGGCAATAGGCATTGCCATGCCTGGCATAGTAAGAGTGTGTTTGGTTGTCATCCAATTGTCAATGTAGTCATGCTCTAGCGCATTAGGGGTGAGGATCAATACAGTCCAATCGGCCTTTCAGTCACACAACTTTGATGATTCATCTATTGGCAATCGGTGGATTCGCCAAGGATGATGGGTTTAGTTGGGGATGTTTTTGCCCGTTTTGGGTCGAGTCTTAAGAGGTTCTAGGGCTTGACAAATTGATCTCTAATGGAGCGGATCCACGCTCTTAATTAAGCCTAAAATGCGACCACTATTTCTCTCATTAATGAGCCAAAGTACATGAGCTTTGTTATGTTGGGTTGCGCTTAGGGGTGAACACGGTTGGTTCGGTTCAGTCTAATTCACCCTTATTTTTTCACAAATCAAAATTGATCCAAAAAATATGACAAATTGAATTGAACTGAACCGATTTGAATTGAAAAAACAAAAAAATAATAATTTTATGATCTTTGAGGGATTCAAACCCAAGACCTCCTAAGCGAGATCCAACACATTAACCAAATGCATTGTAGAATTCTTGTCAAATAACATAATATACACACACACGGTTCATTCGATTTCCCAAGACAAATTCAAACTGAATTAAGAAAAGATCTTTAAATCGAATCGAACCGACCCGAACAAGTCGATTCAGTTAAATTTTTCGAATTAGATCATTTAATGAACAACCTTAGCTGCTGCTCCTAACCATTAAATATCTCTTTTGACTCTCAACTACAAACTCTTTAAATATCTTATGTCTCCTACATGCCAAAGCTTTGGCATCTTCTAATTTAGTTTGTTACCCACAGTGCACTATGAGTTTTTCTTCCTTTTCTTTGAAACGTTCGTCCTTGTTTCTACACCAGCTCCTTTCGTGTCAAATTTTCATGGCCGCGCTTACCAAGGACGGGACCCCAAATTCGGACCGTTTCGTACGTGGCGCTTCGTTTGGACCAGACAGCTGGTTGGGCGTTATCTGGAAGTAAGACTTTGACTTTGGACTTTGTTTGGTTGCGGAGATTGACCGCTTCCGAAGTGACGCGTCTGCATCCAAGACGTTTCCTTTATGATAAGACAGGGCTCTGACTTTTCACTCCATCGACAAGTTGGTCAACGTGGACAGCTAGTGGTCCATACTCTTATACGACTGTAACTGGGTTGAAGGCTTGAAGCGCCAGAACCTTCCACGGCGAGAGGCTACCCTGTGGTCGATCATTCGGGTTTAGGCCCAACATGGGAGTACCAATGCGTTTTGAACTGGTCTCCATTAGAGGATTTTGGATTGTTTTTGCCATAATCGACCATGCTGGCATCCTACTTTGTCTATAGTCATTGTTCACATTTTTTTTAAAATTTATTATAATTATAATTAATTATTTTTAATCGAACCAAATTAATACAATACGATATGCCCGTACAATACCATCCTATGAGAACCTTAGTTCGACTAACTATAATTTTTGTGAAGGATCATCTATTGCGTGAACAACCTTTCTTTTAAAAAAAGTAAAATTTACATAAAAATCCATCATATGTTTGAATTTGTGTGTATATACTTTGTGCATCTTCCGAGCTGTAGTCTCTGTATATTCAGCTGTAATTATGAGCTGCAGTCCTTACACTCTCTAGAGCAGACTTCTATTTCGAATTAGAACAAACATGTCTCAAGCTTCTTCGGTGTTCGTCATGTTTAATGGTGCTATTGCTCGTTTTCTTTCCTCCCACACCATGTGTGGTGCTTTGTTATATTGTTCTCACCTTATGCATCTAGATGGTGTTTGTGGGGCTTTCTCTATATTCCCCATGTTGCACGCAATCAGTGTTGTTTAATATATATATGCTATTTTCATTGCCCCAAAAAAGAGAGTTTAACATCTTGATCTATAATCCCTGATATGATGCAAACAGTGAGTTCGGCAGTCTTGAGCTTTGATTACTTGTAGCTTTTCTATTTTGAGAGTGAAACATAAAAAATGACTATAGGGGAGTCAACTATATGGTTTGTCCCGACTTCTATAGGAAATATGAGTTACATGTATAACTAGATCTCTTTGAGCAATGAAGTTGCTGGATTACTCCCCAAAATTGCAGAGTGAATGGGTAAGCAAAGACGAACAGAGATGAGTAAGAGCTGAGCAAGTCTCACAATCGTTTAAATCCCTGGTTTGGAGTAGTGCAACAGGACTTTCCAGATTGTTCACAGCAATGAGAGAACCAAAGGAAGCACCTCACGATGCAGCCGAACCACGCTTTGTTAAGCTCCATCGCTGCGCAAGACAAGAACCACAACGCACACACACACACACACAAAAAAGAAAAGGATCGAGAACAAGATTAGTTGAATATTTAATCTTCCCGGGTATCAAATCCTTTTATGATCTGCAAGTGGGAACACAAGTCTATGCCTTTACAAAAAACTGTATGTAGGTTAAGTACACATTGCTTCCCAAATTTGCAAAAACATTGCCAGGGGCGGATTTACACAACAATACCTGAAGTCCATGCCGTGGACCCTCTTTCAAATGGCATAGATTGGGTTGAAATCTGAATCCGATAACTCCGAGTAACGATTCCAGGAATTTGTTCCGCTCCTCCTCATCGACTTCTCCCTCTTCCTAATTGAACGGCTGCGCTTAAACTTCACCACATAGTAGGTCATGGTCCCAAGAACTCCGGCCATTATCGCCCCCCCTATAACTGTGACAAGGATCGCTGCCCACTGGAAATGCCTGCCCAGAACGATATAAGAGGAGGCAATAAATGCAACAGAGGTGCAGATAGATGCCAGCCACATCAGCTTATTGATCACCACCACAACGCGCTTCTCTGATTTTGTTTCCCCTCTAACCAAAGTAATCTGGACAACCACCACGGCTAATGAAGTAAAAAGAGCTATAGCATTGAAGATGAAGAATATTTTGAATGAGAGATAATGGATCGCCACAGCTAACCCGTCGTCATCATTTCCACCAGGAACAGTGAAGATCGCTGCAAAAGCCACCGTTGCAAACAACACTGCAACTACAGTCACAGAGTTAGTGGCATTGTTGATCCCCTCTCTGTGGAGTTTCCTGAGCTCCTTGGCGATTCCATGGACATTCTTATTGGTTTTTTGGTTTGTTCAAGCTGAGTGTGGACGTCCTTTTTAATCTCTGTGACTGCTTTCCTGAGCTCATCCTGGGCTGGTTCAGTGCATTCGCCCGCAAAGCACCATAGCGAGACAAACAATCTTTAATTTCTGAAGATTCTTCTGAGAGAGGCAGTCCTTCGGCAATGTCAAGAGCAGTTTTGTGGTCTCTAGTAAGTGCATTTACGTGTGTATCAGGAAGAAGCAAAAGCTCGTTTACTATCTGAAGAGAGTAAAAAGTCCAGCAACATCAGAACTGAGGAGGGGGGCAACCAAGACATATCTACGTAATGTCGGTATGCAACTGACACTCAACACTCATAAACAATTTATTTGTTGCAAGTAATGAGAAAAAAGCAAGATGAATATTCTTAGTGGACCACAATGGGATCATAAACCAAAACATAATTTCAAAATGAAGCGATATGCAAGAGACTACTCCAAGAATTAAGAAGCGAACATTGGGCACAATTCTGTTGAAAATTCCACTCATGTAAAAGCAATATATTACAACCGAGAATTGTGAAACATTACCTCTACTCGCTTTTTCCTAGTGGCCACATGCAAAGCTGTGAAACCGAACTTGTCAGGTAGCATCACTATTGCTGGGTCTGCATTGAGAAGTAACCTAACCACCCCAGCGCTTGTTCCTTTAACAGCCATGTGCAATGCAGTCTGTCCTTTCTTATCAGTTCTTCGTGCCAACTGAGGGTCTTTTTCAAGTAACACTTTCACGATCTCTGCATGCCCATTTCTGGCCGCAAAATGTAAAGCATTTTTACCATTTGATCTTGCACGCTCGAGAAGACAAGGATCCTTTAACAACAATTCTTCAACCACCAGTGTATGGCCCCCTGTTGCTGCAGATATAAGAGGAGTTGCACTCAAGGGTCCCAATGTCTGGCTCAGTCCTGGATCATAATTTAAGAGTACCTGAACAACAGCTGTAGCAAACTAGTCATTAACCATTGCATGATGTTGAATGTTGATAAATCAAAACATCTGAAACACATGAAAACATCAGGGTGGTCCTTCCAGCAAATATTAAGGAGCTACATGAGGATTATGGCACTGGGTTTTGTAGGTAGTTTACAACCTGTTAGGTGCCTTACACGGCTTTTATAGAGTATCAATATGAATATAGATTACATACATCTTTGAGTTCACAGGACAAGTTGATCTCACACACAGTGAAGGCTGTGAAGCAGGTCAGTATTAATATAACTACTAAAAGCATTTTGGCCTTCCTTTTCTGGGTGTGACGTCAACCATGGACCATATTGCACATGCTAACAATGGAAACCCATGACAATGAATAATCACTAGTCACTAGCTAGTGAGATACACATCTTGAATCTGGGGAAGCTACAGCTGAAAAGAACTCTCAGATGCATGCATTCTCCATCACCGCATTCCTGGAACCGAGATTTCCCCTCTAACCATCATCTTTTTTTAATTCATTTTCTTTTCTGGCCTAATCCACATATGGCATACTTGGGAATTCGATAACTGGATTTGACCTTTCATAATGATCAAACACAATGATTGCCCATTTGCAAGAAACATTTTCAGCCTTGATAGAAATGTAAACCAGACATAATATATACCTTCTATTAACATTAAATTGGATGAACTTTGTAACAACTATGGTATATGTCTTCATCATCCATGTGCTTTGTGAGGCCTTGGGCCCTTACTGGACCCTTATTGGGCCTTCTGCAATATTGATGGTTGACAGCAGGGTCTACTGCCGTCGACCTATGTTGACAGCAGTGTTGGCTGCCGTCTAGTGGTGGTTGACGGTAGCAGAGTGTGCTGTCTACCTCTGGTTGATGGCGGCACTGTGTGTCGTCAACTTGTGTGGGCGGCGACATATGTTGTCGTCAAGTTTGGGTTTCTGGAGTCTTCTGTGTGAACTTGACGGCGGTCAATGGTGCCGTCAAGTTAGGGCGGTTCCAGTTGACGACAGTTTGTGTTGGCGTCAACCTGTCCGGGCCTATTTTTATACAGGGAACCCGAGAGTTCTCTCTCTCACTCCCTCTCTACTTTCACCACCTCCTCTCCCACCCTTGCTTCTCCTACCACCTTCGGCGGTCGACAGAGGCTCATAGGCGACGGTTTGGTGCGCGTAGCGGCGTTGGATTGTGGGGAACGATGCCGAGCAAGGGAAGTTGCCCGCGGGAGTGATTCGCAGGACGGGTGCATTTGTCGTGTTTTTCTACTGTCTGAGGTAAGGAAACTAACCCACATACCCCCGTTGTTAACTCTACGTTGTTGCATGCATGTTATATGCTGTGAAATCAAGGTTGCTAAGGGGTTATCCATACTTGGGTTAGCTAGTAGCACCGAGCGATCTAGGTGTTGGATCGGTGTTTTCTGGTTGTTTACCGGTGCCTTACGATGTGGGGAAGAGTTCTCCGACATTGGTTTTGTGTTGTAGGACTTGGATTGCCCTTGGGAGTGACCTAGAGACATTCACAGTTCTTGTTGTGCAGGAACTTGACAGCGAAATCCACCTTCTTGTTGTGCAGGAACTTGACAGCAAACCGCCAAGTGTGGGTTGACATTAGTCGATGATGCTGTCAACGAAGGATGACGGCAGTCGATGTTACCGCCTACCCTACGTGAGACAGAGGCCTCATAGTGTTACTCTTGCGCGTTTTCCTATAGGGCGTCGACAGTGTGGTGTCCGCCCTATTGCATGGTGTCTTCGAATGTCGAGAGTGTCTCCATCCATGTGGTTTCTGTTCTGTGCTTGTGTTTGTGTTGTGTACCCAGGTGTTGAGCTGTGCTCCGCCTAGATAATTGGCGTTGAGTTAGTCCACTGGTGAGCCTGGGCGCCGAGAGGGTCTCCGCTCAATACGTGCCCCTTGTGGAGGTTTTGAGCCAGTTGCCGTGGGTCCCCTTCTCCATCTGTTAGAGTCCAACACAAGGGAAAATCGGTCGTAGACCAGACGTGAGGGAGAGCGTCTGCGTGTGTACACGTGACTAGATGTCGGAGGACTCAGTGGTGTTAAGACGCCAAACCATATGACCCTAGCTAGTCCTACATTATGTGTAGTGTGTTGTGTACTATGTGGTGTACCAGTGCTTGTGAGATGTTTGTGTGACCGACGCCCCTGGTGTTGAGGCAGTCGTTGTGGTACTCCTTACTAGTGTGTCGTTTAGCTGTGTTTCCAACTTTTGCTTGTGTAGTGTTTATTTTCCTATTTTCTTCCTTTCCAGCACTTGTTACTAGTGCCCAGCTAATGTCCCTACTGGGCATTAAGTTGAAGCTCACTCCCTTTCCCTTTTAGGTGAGATGTCGTCGGTTCAGAGGGCAGAGATGCAGAGTCGCTCCAGTGGTCCTGCTTAGTTGCCAACCCTATTTCTAGAGTACGTTTGGTTGTACTTTCCTTTAATGTGCTAGCTCTGAGTTGTACGTCTCATATATTTATATAGTGGAATAGTGTTCATCTTTTGTGGTTTGTTCTCTTACATGGCTTCCTTAGACATTAACATTTTAACCTTTCCGAACTTCCGCTCGTAGGTAGCGGTTCAAGGTTCGGGTATACTGGTTGTAACCGGTATCTTGAATCCTGGGTCGTTACATACTTGCTTAGTCGTTATCTCCCCCTTATCCTCCACCAAAAAAAAAGGCAATGGATTCTTGGTACCAAAACACTAGCAGTTAAACAGAAAGAAACATTTAAAATTACTACTGATTTGTGAGTGACAGAATTGTAAGCATTGTTTTGAAATCTCACAGTATGCTCTTAGGATCTCTCGAGACTCTCTCTCTCTCTCTTGTTCACTGAGAATCGAACTCAAGAAATGGCCAGCTGACATGCACAACAGTTGCAAAAGTCTCGTGCTTTCACCAATCAGTTCATGCGGGCTCTTCAGTCCATCATGATGTTTTAAATTTGATCATCCATTCTTAGACTGAAGTTTAGTTTGCTTGCCCATTTTCATACCAATTGTTCATGTGCATGAAACTTCATCCTTAACTGGCTGTGGATCCTTAAGGCTTAGAGTCATCCCAACTGCTCTTTTTTTTTTCTTTTTCTGTATTTGGCTTGTGCATGTATGGTGTAACGTTGATTTTGTGATCATTATTTTAGTTTTATCCCACTGAGTACCTAAAGAAATGAAACTTCAAGTTTCCACTAAAGTCTATAAGCCTATCATGATCTATATGCCATTCTTGATCTCACAAGATTTATGAGACATTTCTTCTCTCCAGGACTCCACAGACATCCATGGGCCAATATGGCATTCCTTGGTTGTAATACTCATAATCATGTAATATGAACAGACTTTCTGCTCTGACTCGGACATGTAACCTTGCACCCAATCAATATGATTTCATAGAATGATCACACATTCATCTATCTTTTGCTTAAATCTAACATTGAATCATGACTTACAATACCTAGAAAGAACATTATCCTCTTCATTTGCATGTAGCAAAATTAGTTATTTATCAATTTTCTTTTTGGAAATGGATAGAATTTCAAAATTGTGTGCCCTCGGAACCCCTCTACAAAAAATGCCCACTCACATGAAGATGTATCATACTCTAACCCCAACATAGCAACAATCGAATAATTGAGAAATGAGAATATCCACTTTGCTACGTAATATGACTACTTTTACTATGTATAAGAAATTGAAGTTACTCATCCAGATAAACAGTCCAGAAATAAATGGAGTCAAGAAATAGCATTAAATATGTACGTGTAGTGTGATCCATCACCCATATGATGATAGGTAACATGTGGCTTGTGTTTAAGTGATTCAGGCTGGCAGAACAGGATCCACCTCTCAGCCATAAGCATTTCTCTTAACAACATGGAACTATTGAAAAGGTAAACATCTAATCAAATGTGAGATGCAGGGTGGCAAGACTAACATATGGCTCAAGGCAGGTAGGCAAGGTTATCTCCTACAAATTGCCACGTGGAAAGTAGAACATTAAGGCAGAATGCGTAACGGCTTACAGCACATTTCAAGGGTTTCTCACATAAATAAGGTTGTTTCTCCAACTTCCCTCTAAATCCAATGAAAATGCACAACCTAGGAATTTCACTCAGCTTATTTTCATAAACTAAAGACAGCAGTTTAGAGAAAAAGTTAGTGCAATACAAATTTCAGTGAATAAATGATATCTGCAGACTCCAGGTGCAGATAGACAATTCAAGTCCACTGGATAAAAGTTGAAGAACCAGGTTTTAACACAATAATTGGCCCGCGGATCACATTCCATTTCTACATGGCTGGCTACATGAGAGATGTGCAAAATGTTTTCACGTCAACTATCAAAGCAGACACAGATAAGCAAGTATGCAGTATTCAACTGCCCTTCACAGGGGCCATCTTCAAGAAGCACACATTGTTATCTATCAACAGGATACAATGTGCAATGAAGATCAGTATCTTCTTGATGGAATACAAGGAATTCTTAGGTTATTTCTCAGTCTCTTAGATACTACTTTTGCCCAAAGAACCTGAAAAGTTGCTTCACAACAATTCCTTTTCACAGAGATCATTATGTTATCATGGGAAGGATTAGCCAGCCGAGATTTGAGATGATATTGGTCCTAACTCCGGTGCTTACCTTGCTGAGGTATGTCCAATTGTCCCTTCAGCCAGATGATAATAAGATGCAGACAAGATGAAGCCATTCTCGGCTATGACATTCAAAACTTAGTGAAATTATTCCAAGCTGGGTGATGGGGCTTGACCATGGGGCCTCCTAGGCCAAGACCACCCCCTCTTTTCATGCTGTGTCAGTGGCACCACTAAGATTAGTCCCACGTCAAGTGTTGTGTTTTTCAGCTCTCAATTTTCTCCCTTTAGACATTGATGCATATAAGATAAAGGCAACAACTCATATATCTTGAACTTCTTACTATTTGCAATTGTACCCCTTAATTAAGCTCAGCTCGGTTGAGGATCGGAGGGCCCTCCCCCATCTTGGCTGGGGGCCTGTAACACATTCGCCTCTGTTTAGAGCCAGGAATCCAAGAAGCCGAAAATTCACAATTTGATGGTGGCACATCATTCCCACATTCTATCTGACTCTCAAGGTAAGAGTGCTAGAGTCAACAATTCTGCCCAAATCTTTGGTTAGAGTTCTCAAATAATCCTCAACCACACCAATTATAAACTTAAGCTAAATGTTGAAAGGTTACAAAATATCAAACTAAATGTCTCTTCTACTAGAGGATCTTAGTAGAAGTCTCAAAAAACATGAATGCTTTTTTTCATTGGAACTATGTTTAACTGAAATAGTGGCCCTGTCAGAGAAGGAATGATAGCACAAATATCATTCAATGAAAACTCCAAATAATTAATTTCATTGATCATGATTAAATGGGTTCACGAGGTCAGCACAATTATTTGTCTCCGGTCACATATTCAATACAAAGATAAAAGAGGTCGGCCTCCTAATTAGCTGTCGCTATCTAACTATAAATACTCCAACGAGGAAGCAAATCGAAATGAAGAGCACAAATCCATGAGATTTCGTGACAACACCCCCGCTCCAAGAAAAAAAAACCAGGTTGAGAGGCAAACATTTAAGGAGTACAAAGAGAGAAAAAGGAGAAATCCTCACCGTGGTGCCCTTCTTTGGCAGCCGCATGCAAAGCATCGTACTCCAGTTGGTTCTTCCTCGCAACACTCTCCTTGTCAGCATACTTCAGCAGCTCGATCACCACATCGAGATAACCCTTCCCAGCAGCTATCATCAGAGCCGTCTCCCCTTGCTCATTCACCTCGTTCACAATCGCCGACCTGATCTCGGCCACACTAGCGTCGAACTCCGCCCCGCCAGCGGTCCCCATCATCTGCGCATCTATCTCACTCAAGATCTGCCGGACCCCCGCCAGGTCCCCGCGCTGCGCCGCCAGGTGGATCTCCGTGTCGTTGTGCCGCCCGGTGACCTGCTTGACGTACTTTTTCTTCCCCGCCTGGTCCATCCTCTTCCCGGAATTGGACAGCACTAAGGCGGGCGCCGTCGACGCCGACGTCGGGGAGGGCGACGGCGACGGCAGCGACGACCCATTCGGACCGTGAGCGGGATTAGCTCTAGGGTACCGGATGGGGGTCAAGCTGGGCATTCCCAGCTCCAGATCCTTCCCGTCCCCTTCATCAAAAAGCGCCAACACCCATCACGCCAACCACACGATCCAATCCCAATCAGAAGCACGCGACGCGAGAAACAAACGAAGCGAGAGGGGTGCCACCATACCTTGTTCTATCCCCATGCCGCCACTCCTCCTGCTTCTCCGGGCGGGTGATGCAGCTGCACCTAGGAGGAACGGGGCATCCGCGCCGCCTCCTGTGTTGGGTATTCCCGGGGGTTGTTCTTGAGGAAATGGGGAGGAAGAAGACAGAGGGGGAGGCCTGTGGATATGGTCGGTCTGAGAGGAAGGTGGGAGGAAGGGGGAGGTGTGGGGAAGAAAGCCGGGGCCTTTTGTCGCTATTCTTTTTGCGCAGAGAGCTCCACCTCTGCGTGCTTTCTTTTCCTTTCTATCTCGTGGATTCGTTGGGCGGGACGACGCCGACGCCGCCGGACCCACATGCGGCGGACGAGAAGGGGGCGTTGGAGTCCGGATGGAGAGGCGTTTTGTCGGGATCCGACTGCACGGGGACAGCAAGTGATCGAATGGTGGCGGGAACAACTTTGGATAATGGCGCTTTTTACCTAGTTCTTTCATATATATATATATATATACATATACATGTATATATGTCCATGTATCCCTCTTAATTCTTTAAGTAAAAGTTACATAGATATTTGAAAATGGGGTTTTTATAAATGTTATACAATACATATCCTTCTTAAAATTAAATTGTCAAATATTCTCTTCTTACGCCATCAAAACGTTTAGAGAGACCCTACAGTCACGTATCTTGACAGATTAAAAAGGAAAATGTCGACATACGTCAAGTTAGATATCTTAATTATAAAAATTAGAAATGCCTCTCATTATTTGTAATCCTTTTTTAATATATTCTCATGCCCTCTCTACGTCTCTACAAAGATAAGCACACACTCTCTCTTTCCCTATTTGTGTCTCCCTCCTTTATTGTGTGTGCACCAGAGTCGTAGGGGAAATTTTTTTGCTATCACTACACCTCTTTCTCTATCTCTAGTCTCTCTCTCCCTCTCTAGTCTATGACCAGTAGCTTTCACAACATCTATAGAACTTCTCGAGATCGTCTAACATGCCCTCTTATTGAACTCACTTGCTCATCACCGCCGCGGCCTCTCCCAAAGGTCGGTTGAGGTCTCTACCACTATGCCGGCCTACTTCCAGTGGATCTATGAGGACTCGAAGCCTTGGTTGGAGGTAGGGACGGACGCAAAAATTTTATCCAGTGGGGTCACTCAAATTATAATTTAATATTTATATAATTATATATATTATAAATAATATAAATAAATATTTAAAATAAAAGTTCAACAACAATGAGACAATTCATTACAATGAGACAATTCATTACAATCAGTTCCTTTCTTACAATTGTACTCGACGAGTTTTCATATTTTGAAACACTTCAATAATAGACTCACTGCTTACATTCTCAAACAAATCTTTCTCAATAAATGTCATTAAACAATTATTCATCCAATCGGTGCACATCCGATTCCGCAGCTTATTCTTCACATAAGTCATTGCTGAAAATACTCTTTCAACACTTGCAGTAGCTACTGGAAGAAGCAATGCTAACTTTATAAGCAAATATACCATCGGATACACAACATGTTTCTTTGTCTCCACCAACTTTCTTGCAAGATCACCAATGCCTTTTAAATCAGAAAATCTCTCATCTGATGTCAGATCAAATATATAATTTTCAAGCTGATTATGAAGTGCCACAAGATCAACAAAATGAGGAAACTCATTTGGGTAAAATCTAGCTAACTTAACCAACTTTTCCTTGTCAAAAGCTGAAAATGATTCACAAGGATTTAAGCTAGCCACACAAAGAAGTAACTCAGTGTTTGTTTCATTGAAACGACTGTTCAGCTCTTGCAATTGCATATCTAATATGTGATAGAACAAGTCAATCTGAAAATGATGTAAACTTGTGATACAAGGAGCCTTGCGTCGAGATCTTCTAGAAAAAACATATTGTTGATCCATATTAGGAATAAGAATATCTTCTTTGTTACAAAATGAGCATACTTCTTCAAAAATACCATTCCAACCTTCATCTCTCATAACTTGCAATCGTTGTTTAGAAAGTTTCACAAGTGACATGGTATTAACTATATCTTGATCTTTTCTTTGCAAAGCTATTGACAACTCATATTGTGCTTCACCTTTTTGTTCCAGAGTTCCTTCCTGATAAATATTATAAAGTACATCCACTACGGAGGAGAACAAAACAATCAAATTTATGAGACTTCCATAGTGAGAACCCCAACGGGTATCACATGCTCTTTTCAAACTTATTTCTTGATTCAAACCTTTGCCACTCTGAAGATCACCACTGCTTAAAGCTTCTGCAATTCTAATACTCTGTTTTTCTCGAAGAGTGTCTCATCGTTTGCAAGATGAACTAATCACATATGTAATTTGAGAAAAAACATAGAAAAACCAAGAAACATCACCATGATTCTTAGCAACAGCTACAAGAGTCAACTGTAGTTGATGATCAAAATAATGAATATAATATGCCGAGCTATTGTCTCTCATAATCAATGCTTTAAGACCATTGAACTCACCCGGCATATTAATAGCACCATCATAGCCCTGTCCTCTTATTCTGGATAAACTGAGGCCATATCTCACGAGAACATGTTCAATTGCCGTCTTAAGTGACACATCAGTAGTATCAGTAACATGAACAATGCTAAAAAATCTCTCAACAACAAAACCTCTCTGATCAATATAGCGTAAAACCATGGCCATTTGTTCTTTGCCAGATATATCACGGGCCTCATCAACAAGTATGGTAAAAAAATCATCTCCAACTTATCTGATAATTGCATTTGTTGTTTCAATTGCACATGCACTTATAATGTCTTTTTGTATATGAGGAGCAATCATTTGGACATTTTGAGGAGCATTGTGCAACACAACATCATTAATAGATGAGTTATGATCTGCAAGAAATCTCAAGAGCTCAAGAAAATTCCCTTTATTAAATGAATCGTCAGATTCATCACGTCCATGAAATGCTAATCCTAGGCGTAAAAGAAATCTTATGCAATCTATTAAAGCTTGTAGGCGAGATTGATAATCAATCTTGACCTGATCTGATTGCTTTGAAAAAGCCACTTGAATACTCTATTTTTGTCTCATCAAGTCCTCACATTTTTTTACAGCTACATTGTGTGAGCTATTAGGACCACCAACATGAACATCTAATCTGTCTTTTTTGTTCCAAGAAGAAAAACCCTCAGAAATAAATGACTCACCACCTGATTGTTTTCCATGATCAGACTTGAATAAGTAACAAGGCAAGCAAAATGTAGCATCTTTTGCAACGCTATATTCTAACCAAGTTTCATGTTCATCAAACCAAGAAAGAACAAATCTGCGCATTTTTCCACCCAAAAGCTTCAATGGGAAATTATGATTCCGAGGTTGGCAATGACCTTTTAATAGATATGCTCTTCTCACATCATCTTGAAATTTAGGATGATACTCTAATATATTTTTTCTTAATCCTGGATCTGATTCCAAGTAGTCAAATCAAGTTCATTAACAGAGGAAGATTCTTGTTGACTTGGGAGTGGAGTTCTAGAACTACTTGAACTTCTTGCATTGCATTGTCCTTGATTTAGCTTAACCAGATAACGTTTCATCCTGATAAAAAAAAATTCATTCACTTAAAAGCTACTAACTAACAAGTTATAAAAAATCTCACCTGATCATATTCACAAATATAAATAAGCATAAATGCACATGATATAAATGAGCAATTTACAAAGAAAAAACATAAATGCACATCATATAAATGAGCCACCACCCAGGCTTGCTGGGAGCCACCACCCAGGCTCACTGGATTACATACCTGTTAGTGACTATTTAAGAGATATGAATGAAAATTAAGTGACGGGTCACGGGCTGTTTGCGTTCTACAATGGCGAGGACGGACAAAATCGGTACAGTAGAAGATGTACAAATTGCAATGTACCTGAAGAAGTAACAAAAAAAAATAAATTGAAAATTTAAAACAAATATAGAAGAGGCCGAAAGAGAGGAGGGTGTGAATGCTCACAGAGGGCACAAGGCACCGACGGTGAAGGGAGGACTGTCGACTGAGGAGGCGCCGACGGTCGACGAACTGGCGGCCTGCGCCTCTGGGCTCTGGCTCTGCGGAGATTGCGACGGCGAGGGGGTCCAGGGTCCGGTCCGTCCGGATCCGGTCGTCCGGGGGGGCCGGGGAACTGCCTGGGGAGTGGGGAAGCTAACAGAGAGAGCGGTGTTCGGCGAAAATATGGTGACGACCGACGAGAGACGGCGGACTGCTTCCGGCTTCCGGATGGCTGTGCGCCTGTGCGACGGCCGACGAGAGTAGGCGGACAGCTTCCGGCTTCCAGATGGCTGCACGACTGCAGACGGCTGTGCGCCTGTAAGCGGCGACCATGGAGTCCTCCGGGCCTCCGGCGATGGTCGGCTCCGGGCCGGACAGCTCCGCAAGGGGGAAATCTCAGATCTGGAACTAGAAGACTAGACGATCGTGCCGTGGAAGCGTGGTCCTTTGCGGAAGCGGGAGGTCGGGGCCCGTGCGATCGTGCCGTGGAGCTCTGGAACTGGAAGACTGGACTTCCTCCGGAGGGCACAAGCCGCGCAATCGCCGCGATGGATGGCTGTGGAAATGGAAAATTTAATATTTTTTTAAAAAAATCTATTTTATCATGTTGTCTCATGCTCTCATGGATGCATGCGTATTGCGAATCCAAGTCTCGTCGAATGCTACACGAACAATGGTGACGTGAAATGAATCCACAATTCGCACAGCGCGGGCGTGCCAGTCACCAAAGTGACAATCAAGTGGTTTGCCTCCGAGAGTCGAAGGGCTTTAGGTCTATTGTGCGCGCCGTTTGACTTCGTCAAACGAAGTGAAGTGTCGGGTCCTGGACCAAAATCCCGCCGCTGCCTAAACGCACCAACGTTAATTACATCCCTCTGGGAGGGAAAACCCTTGATTAATCGCCAAAAATTAGAAAGCCTTGCGGCCTTGATACTGAGACATCTGATGAAAAGTGCAACTCAAAACTAGGCCGGAATGATAAACAGACACGATGCCTATTCGAGGTTGCCGGGTCTTTTACTTAGATGTGATTGAGTCCTTTTACCCATTTGCCCATTGATTCTTTTCATTGACATGAAAAACATTCTCAAATCAGTCTCTTGCTCTTTTGAAAACACATTTTCTCTTTTATTACAAAACGAGTTTTCATTCGAGTCTTTTGTTCTTTTGAAAATGTGCAATGATCTGCTCGCTTTTCTTATTACAAAGAGAATTTCATTTGGGTCTATTGTTCTTCTTCCTTTTTTTTAAGAAAATGAGCCTTAATTAGGTCTTTTGAAAACGTGAGGTGACCCATTTGCTCTTTCACATCAAAAAGGGTTTCACTTTGGTCTTTTGAAAACATGAGAGGGCCCATTTGCTTATTTTCCTTTTTTTTACTTTTATCATAAAAAGATTTTTTAATTTGATCTCTTGCTCCTTTAAAACATGTGTAATGTAGAATTCTTTGATTTGCCCATCTATTGCCCTCACAATGAAACATTCTTTTAATTGGTCCTCTTATTCTTTTAACAAGGGTGCAACGTGGTTCTATTCGCGATTCGGCGCCACTCCATTAGACTTTGGGGGTTTCTTTTAAGAGAGGAAAATGACCCTTTCCGATTCGACCTTCACGGCGAAAATTCGACAGCATCTCCCCTTATCTTGGTTGATAGGGGGAGAGCACGATACACACCCACCAAAATGGAGGCAGTACCAAAAAAAAAGGTGTATGCCAAATAACTACATAACCCTAATGGCACATGGCACCAACCCCCAAGGCAAGCCCTTGGTGGGGTGGGTATCACCATGACCACACAAATACTGATCGGTAAGCGGGACATGTCTGGGACCATATGCCCAGGCATAGACATCATATTGTCTAACCCGGGGTTTAAACGGGCTTCTCATCGATCCATTGTCTATTTCCTTGGCTTGAACCACATGAAGCATGGCTTAGCTTCCATGGTCCGGCCAAGGGTGAGTGGATGGTTGCCGAATCGGCAGGCCTGTTCAGGGCTGCCGAATCAGAGGGCCACCCACAGAACCAACAGCTGAAATCCTTCTCTTATGGGCAAAGGACCAACACTCTTAAAGTTGGGCTCACCCGTGTGAAGGGGCGGTTCTGGGCCGAAAACAGGCTTGTTGGTAGGGCTGAACACGGTTCGGTTCGGTCCGGGTTGGTCTATTTTTTGGCCAAACCGAACCGAATCCCAAGGTCAACCCGAACCGAACCGAACCGGTTCGGTTCAGTTTAAACCGAATTCTAATAAATCCTATAACGCAAATGCGCGCGTGCCGCAATGGCCAAGGCGCTGACCTCTTTCACCGAAAGGTTCTGGGTTCGAAACCCAGTTTTCCCATTGTTTTTTAGCCAAAATTTAACTATTTTGAAAAAAAATCCCTTTGTAGGCTAGCGGTTTCGAACCCGCGCCAACCCAAAACCTCCCGCCCATGAAAGAACCAATTGTGCTATCTTTTGTTTTGAGTAAATATTGTATATAATATATATAATCGGTTTATTCGGTTTCAGGAATTGAAACCGAACTGAACTACATAAGGACCCAACCCGAACCGAACCGGTCGGTTCGGTTCGGTTTTTCGGTTTGAACCGAAATTTGAATAGCCCTACTTGTTGGGCTGTCCATTATGGGTGCTAAGTATGGGGGCACGAGCATTAAGTGCTCAACCCTTGGCTTGCAAATGGACATACCCTTGAACACAAAGTCTCTTAATAGGCTGTTTTAAAACCATGAAAACCTGAGTTTTAAGAGGGCCAAAACATGGATCTAATGGGCCTTTTGCACAAGATGCTAAGCTTTGGGCATGGGCATTGATTGCCCGACCCATTTGCTAGCAACATGTGGACATTTCTAAGGCAAAGATGCACACATATGGGGCTGTTTTAACAGCAAAACCTAAACTCTTAGAGGGGTCAAAACAGGAGATTTAAGGGGTCATTTGCGTAGAATGCCAAGCTTTGGGGATGAGCATTAGTTGCCCAACCCATTTGCTAGCAAATGAGGTCATACCTCAAGGTGAAATGGACCTAAATGGGGCTGTTCTAATCATGAAAAACCTGCTCTCTTAGAGGGCTTAAACAGAAAATCTAATGGGCCTTTTACATGGGGTGCTAAGCAAGAAGGCATGAACATTGATTGTTCAACCTCTTGGCTAGCAAAGGGGGGCATATCCCAAGGTAAAAGGCACAAAACGGGACTGTTAGAGGCTTAAAACAGCCAAAGAGCTCTCATGCAAGGGGGCAAAACGGAGGAAAAAATGTTGGGCACAAAGGGTTCATATGAGACCCATTAAGCCCTATTCCTCCCAAGACCTCATTTATTGAGGCATGGAAAGGTATAGAAGGTCTCATATTGATCCTTTGGGTTGAGAAAGAAAACCACCATGTAAAGGGGTGGCCTCCCTTCCAACCGATGACCCCATCTCATGTAAGCACCAAGAAGTAAAAAAAAAGGAATGCATTAAATGCAAGAGGGAGAAGGGGAGAACATGATGGGCTTTAGATATGCCTTTTGGGATGGAAGAATACCCACCATGCAAATAGGTGGTCTCCCTCTCCATTCGTGACACATCATGGCTCACAACAAAAAAAAACATTTAAAACAACATTCGCATGGGGAGGTAATGGAGAAGCATTGAATGAAGAGAGATGATGTTTGCATTAAGAGGAAAAGACAAGGAGATGGGACATTCTTCTATATGAAAGAGGGAAAGAGTACAAAGAATAATTCTAAGAAAAGGGGAGAGGAAGAGGATCACACGCCACCTCACACATCTCTCTTCTCTCTTTCTCTTCTCACATGAAAAGACCACTCACATATGTGGTGCTCTCTCCTCTCTCTTTCTTCTATTCACCTTTTCTTCCCCCCCCCCCCCCCCCCCCCCCCCCCCCCCCCCCTTGTAGAGGCCTTCACGGGTGGGAAAGCTTGGAGAGAATCAGAAAGTTGCAGCAGCCGATCGAGGAGGAAGAAGACCTCCTTTCTTCTTCTTTTTCTTGCAAAACCCCCTAGCCAACCAGCCTTTTTTTTTTCTCGTGGCAAGCCCCCCTTATTTTTTTTTTGCTTGGCCCGCAAGGCTCCCAAGAGAAGCCTCTAGAAACCCCAAGGACAGCCCCAACCAGCCATCTGCCCTCTCCATGCGCAGGCCACCTTTTTGCCATATTTGGAATCACTTTTTGGGAGGTGTTGAGCTCTCTTAGGCTCACCTCCATGCATGGGAGAAATGGGCCCTGGATAATGGGCTTTGCAAGCCTTGTAGGTGGACCATCTAAATGGTTAGTTTTCCTGTTCTGATGGGGAGAAAAACAGGCCGGCCACAGATGGGCCCATTAGAAATCTTGGGTGTCCACAAATGCCCCCCACCCGTGGGTGGTGCGAGAGGACACACGAAGCGACATCCGTGGGTGCATTGTAGCCCATTTGACTATTTACATTGACACAAGCAGGTCTTCGAACTTGTTGCCGCGTTAATGGTCCAATGGTCTGTTTGTGATCATTTACTTTTGGTTCCATTTGGTGGTATTGTCCGCGAATGACAGAGGCATGTCACTCTTTGCGGGCAATCAGGGTCTTCTCATCCTTTAATTTCCTTTTGCTTGAATTGCCGTGATCTAGCAGAGTTCGCGCGATTCGGCAGGGCAGCACGATTCGGCAGGGGGTGTCGATCGAGCACAGCTTGCGCCGATTCGGGGAAGCTCGTGAGTCTGCTCTTTATGGGCATATCATATGTATCTTTTTCGAACTATGTTGTTTTCTACTCCATCCTTGCTTGGCCTCTTATCTCTTCTTCTTTTCTTTAGACCCCTCACAAGTTGATAGGCTTGAGGCGTCGGCCGCGATTTGGCGGCACGCTCCCACGAATCGGCACATGGATCTCACGAGTCGATGGAGCTCGGAATGGTAAGCTTGATTTGGTGCAATTGACGAGTTAATATGAAGCTCCCCGAGTCGGCAGGCTCAAAGTGGTGGCCACAATTCGACGTGGCCCATGAGAGTGAGCAAGGGCTCAAGAGTTGATGAATAGTCCCGATGGGGTCACGAAGACCATTGAATTGACGGCCTGCTTAAGATCTTGTGGACTTCATGAGTCGGTCAAACATTGTCAATTGGATTGTGTTGACCTATTATATGAGCTGAAGGGGCATGCTTGCTTGCTATATGATCTGGTGGATCCTTCTAGACCCGGTAAGTGACCTTGCTGGTTCCTTTCTTCTAAATCGTCTTACTAACTGGTCCCCTTGAATGCACAACAATCTGAGCATGCAGTAGCGTTGAGGTCGTTGTAGGGGGGAAAGTAGACTACTTCCACCTCATCATTGCTGACTGTGATGACCAAATCACCACGTTGGAGATTTTGTAGCCCATCTTCTCGCAGTAATGACAATTATCAGAGTTGCTTTGTCTACCGAAGGATTAATAAGCCCTTGTCTTCCTTTTTAACTTTTGTTCTGTTCGGGTGTTGCAGATTTCTTCAACATCCTCCACCTATAAACTTGAAAACTGTCAGGAGGCATCATCTGTTGACACATGCTTCGTTGGTTGTCGACCAACTCTATCAGAAATTTCCTTTCAGAAACTTGAAAATTGTTAGAATCCACTTCGTATATAGAAAAGCTTCACTTTGCCCCATGTGAGGGAGATATCCGATTGGAATGACGACAGATTTCGACTAGCACGAAGATGAGCTTTGGCTGGCATGAATATGAAGAGGTGCCTTGGCTAGCACCGACATGAAAACGAGCCTCAGCTGGCACTGACGTGAAGATGAGCTTTTACTGTCGTGAAGATAAACTTCAACTGGTATGAAGATGAGCTTTGGCTAGCACTGACATGAAGACGAGCCTCGGCTGTTGATGACGACTAGCTTCGGCCGGCACTGACATGAAGATGAGCTTTGACTGTTGAGTACCACTTCTATCAGGATTTCCATTTTAGAGACTTGAAGCCTGTTTGCCTTTGGTATCTGTATTTAATTGATTTTTTTATTTTCACATTATCGAATTGAGCGTCTTTTCGGGTTTTCACTCAACTCGACCCCCTCTTGCTTTTGCCTACGCGCCCTTTCGGGTTTTCACGTAGCGGGGTACCCAATTTTGCCCATGGCACCCTTTCGGGTTTTCGTCATGACCGGGTTTTAGCTCTTTTTACCCTTGTCCACGGAAACCTAAACAAGTCCAGTGAGGCACCTATATTTTAAGCCTCCTTTTTCTGTTTTTTTTATATACATATATATATTATAAAGAGAGATTCATGAGTGAAATCTAACTGACCACCAATCATACCATGATGTTGGTAGATGGTGTGAGGTCATTTGGGTTGATTGCAAAATGGTAACCTAGAAAACCTAAGTGCTAGCTTCAACATGTGTTCTAAAGGTAGGCATCTATTGGTTAGCCAAGGCAGGAAGTCAAGGCTAAGCTTTATTTGGAATTTTGTAAAGGCAAAGGCTATCTAAACCTAGGGTCCTACTTTGCGAGAGCAAGTATACATAAGGGTGAGGCATAGATGGCAAGAGACAACTTGTCTAAGTTTTGAGGTTTCATTTTGACCAGAGAGTGTATAGTTGGATTCAGGGAATGTATAACAAAAATGAGATTTCTTGAAAGAGCAGGGATGGAACTCCCCCTTCTTGACATTTGACATTTTAACTTCATTCATTTTCATTTTTTATCACATTACTGACCCAAGCGCCCTTTCGAATTTTCACCGGAGTCAGCCCCTTCTTGCTTTTGCCTACGCGCCCTTTCGGGTTTTCACGTAGCAGGGTTCCCAATTTTGCCCACGACGCCTTTTCAGGTTTTCACCGTGGCCGGGTTTTTCTTGTCCTTTTTACCCCTACTCGGCAGTGAAACCAAAGTAGGTCTGACAGGCATCTCTATTTTTAACCCTTTTGTTCATCATTTTTTTTTATCATTTCATTTTTTAATACAGAAATATCGCAGGATATGCACTTCGAGCATACATTCAATAGTGTACCCTCAGAGTTCTTGAACATGAAAGATTGGAGGGTGTATGTCGTTGAGGCAATGTCGAATTTAGCTCCATGAGTTGTTGAATCCTCCTGACGTTGAAGCATGATGACGCCATCTCGAACCATCGGCCATTGTGAAGGTGGCTCCACCATATTGACTTAGGGATCTTTGGGCATGGAATGTCAAAGCTACATGTTAACTCCCCCAAACTGCCGCAAAAAGGGGTGTGATAATATATGAATCCTGCAAAATGATATGGTTATATAAATATCGAACATGACAACCCAATTTTAACTCTTAAATCCTCGAAGATCTCACGTGGCAATTGTCCCACGGGCTGAGATCGAACTACAATACTTATCTTGTAGTTGTAGCTCCTCGGAGAATGATTTGTCTTATATCTCTGAAGACCCCAGATGTGGGAGATATTCCACAAACTGAGAATGGACTACGAAACTTATCCCGCAGTTGCAGCTCCTTTGAGATGGATTCTTATATCCTCGGAGACCTCAGACGCGGAACTAATCCCGCGAACTGAGGCTGGACTACGGTATTTATCCCGTAATTGCAGCTCCTTGAAGATGGATTCTTATATCCTCGGAGAGCTCAGACGCGGAAATAATCCCACGAACTAAGGCTGGACTACGATATTTATCCCGTAGTTGCAGCTCCTTAAAGATGGATTCTTATATCCTTGGAGACCTCAGACGCGGTATCGATCCCACAAACTAAGGCTGGACTACGGTATTTATCTCGTAGTTGCAGCTCCTTAACAGTAGATTCTTTTTATATCTTTGGAGACCCCAGACCGGGTAACATTTCACGATCTGAGGCTGGACTACGGTATTTATCCCGCAGTTGCAGCTCCTGGTAGCTTGATTAAGAATTCGAGTGCGGGAGCTCAACACGTGGGCAGAGAGGCCCGACTTCTTAAATCAAATGTTCTATTTTCTTTTTGTGCATTTTTTTTGTTCTGTTCATTTTTTCTGTTTAATTTTCTATTTTCTTCTTCTTTTTTTCTTTTCTTTTCTTCTATTTTTTCTTTTTTTTTCTTTCTTAGAAATTTCATTCCATCCTCTCTTTTTAATCATTTCATTTTTCATTGGTCATTTTATTATTTTCTATTCATTTTGTCTTTTTATCTTTTTCTTTTTTTTAATGTATGTCTTTTAGAGACCTCAAATGTGGTAAACATTCCACAAAAGGAGGCTGGATTACGGTACTTGTCCCGCGGTGTCTGTTTGTAGGAGGTTAATTTTAATTTATATCTTTGGAGACCCCAGATATGAGAAATATTTCACAGCTGAGGATGGACTGCGATATTTATCTCGCAGTTGCTACTCCTTTGAGGTCAATTTGTCTTTTATCCCTGGAGACCCCAGATGTGGAAAATGTTTCACAAATTGAGGATGAACTACGACACTTATCCCGTAGTTGCTGCTCCTTTGAGGTCAATTTATCTTTTATCCCTCGAGACCCCAGATGTGAAAAATGTTCCACAAATTGAGGATGAACTACGACACTTATTTCGCAGTTGCAGCTCCTTTGAGATTAATTTGATTTTAAAGTTCTTTTGCTTTAAATGTCTTTTTAGTCAGTTTTGAAAACATTGGGCACAGAGACCCGATTTTGAAATCATGAGGGCATGGAAGCCCGATCTGAAATTTGTGAGGGCGTAAATGCCTCGATCTTTTATTAAACATGTGGGCGCTAAGGTCCCAGTTTGAAAACATGAGGGCAAAAAAGCCCGCTTTTAAAATTGTGAGGACGCGAAGGTCCAATTTGAAAACATGAAGGCGTAGAAGCCGTATTTTGAAATATGTGGACACAGAGGCCCATTTTGAAAATATGGGGGCGAAGAAGCCCGATTTGAAATTTGTGAGGGCGTAGATGCCTCGATCTTTTTATTAAACATGTGGGCGCTAAAATCCCGTTTGAAAAACATGATTTTGAGTTTTGAAACATGAATTTTCAAATATGACTGATGCATCGTTACTTTGAAAACGTCGATTTTGTAATTTGACTGACAAATTGTCATTTTTTCGAAATATGAATTTTGAAATATGATTGTCAAATTGCCAGTTTTGAAATATGTCTTTTGAAACATGATTGACAAATTGCCAGTTTTGAAATGTGATTTTTTTTTGAAATATGATTGGCAAATTGCCAGTTTTGAAATATGATTTTTTTTGAAATATGATTGGCAAACTGTCAATTTTGAAATATGTCTTTTTTTAAAATCATGAATGATAAGCTTGCTGATTTTAAAATATGACTTTTGAAAACATGGTTGGCGAGACGCCACTTTTGTTAAAATATGAGTTCTTTTGAAAACATTAATGACAAGCTTGCCAATTTTAAAATATGACTTTTGAAAACATGGCTGGTGAGACGCCACTTTTTTTTTAAAAAATATGAGTTCTTTTGAAATCATGAATGACAAGCTTACCGTTTTGAAAACATGACTTTTGAAAATATGATTGATAATTTGCCAGTTTTTTTAATACAGATGACATCGGAATAAGGATAAATCCTTCGTCAACTTTATTAGGGATCTGGAAAAAGAATATGCACTCAAAATCCGGTAAGAAAACCCATGTATGAATATAGACATAAGCAGTGAAAGCCCGGTGTGATATGATCATACGGGCTCATATCATCGCCCTACAGAAACTATACAATTTTGTTGAGGTATTATTTGTCTCAGAACCATAGTCCGACTAGTGGTATGGTTGGCCTATTTATTTATTTTTTTTGCTGCTCGTCATTGATAATAATACCTCAGGTGGCCCTAAAAGAGCCGGTTGAGACCACTTCAATGACCAGGTCTCATGCTGGGTGGTCGGTGTGACTACCTCAGAAAAAAAAAAAACTTTTTTTTTTACTCTTTTTTTGTCATCATTTTTTGAATGAGTATTTACATGTATGGACATTACATATTTGATCTGCGTCTGCCCCCAGAATCACTCAATCTTGACGAGCTGACTCTTATTTATTTGTTAGCTGAAGGTCTTGATGTTTCCCTGGGGGGCATAAGCTTCATCTGTGCATCGAGCATCTTGGGGTGTTTATGCTCTCCTGGATTGGATATCATAGGTTGCATTTGCCCCCATATTGGCTAGCCCGCTTGCCGTATGCTCTTCTTTTCTATTGCATTGGAGCCCCATGAGGACGCGGCGGATCCACTTTATACTCGCCCACCTGCAGTTCTTCTTTTCTTATCAATGCTTCAATTTTATCTTTGAGGACATAGCAGTCCTCTGTAACATGCCCCGGCAGCTGATGATATAAGCAGAACCGGAGATCGTCTTTCTTTTTGATGTCCTCTATCCTTCTAGGCTTGGGTGGGACGATTTTGTTATGCCGACGCGCCCATTCAAAGAGGGTCTGTGTCTTATCTTTTTGAAAGGAATAGGGCTTTTGCATCTTCTCTTGTAACGAACCTCTTTTATTTCGCTTCATCTGCCTGGCAGAAGAGGAGCCAACTCCACTCTTTTATTGTGTGAAGGATTTGAGGTTCACAGTATGAACATTTGCAGGTGCTGGCCTTTTCCCAAGCAATATGTTTTCCTGACTTGACGCATAGGCAGGAGGATAGTTGGAAAGGAATTGTTCGATCTCAGCCACAACTTTATTTAGCCGGTCGAAGGATTTGATCTCAATGCCGATCATCTTTTCTAGGACATGCCTGCTCAGGTTTTGCTTGCAAATTTGAACGGCGTCCTCTGGATGCAGTGGTCGTCTACATCTCATGCTGAGATCTTCCACCTTTTGATGTAATCCATAGTTGACTCATTATCTTGTTTCCTAGTCGCATATAACTCGACCAGTGTGATTTCTCTTTCAGCAACATAGAATCTTTCTATAAACTTCCTGTACATATCTGGCCAGTCTATAATGGACCTGACTGATAAATATGAATACCATTTGAAAGCCAGTCCAGTCAGGGAAGACCCAAAGAATTTGAGTAAATATGACTCATCCGCGGCCAAATCTCCCATTGCGTTGACATAATGTGCAACGTGCTCTTTTGGCGATCTTTGCCCATTGAACTTTTCAAACTTGGGTGGCTTGCTGACGCCAAGAGGTAATCTCTTTGCAGCATGGCATACAGGGTATGGAACCTGGTACACCTCAAATAGGGCTTGGTCAGACTTGTCCATTCCAGATAGTTTTGTTTCTATGATCTGTTCCAACATTTGTCTATTCATAGTCGGCATCCGGACCATGTCTGGATGAGGAGGAGTTGACTGCATCTGAGCCATGGTGGTGGGCCCTTGATGTGCTTCTTGGCAGGTTATGGATTGCTCTGGAGCTGTTGGGCTTGAGGTGCCCCCAGTAAGGTCTGATATTGACTGTGGCATTGTTGGTTGTAATAGGGTGTGGGGCAAGTTGGTGTCAACTTGTGGTGCCCCCACTATGCCCCCTGCTTCTCTTGGTGCAAGAGCCTGGGCGTCGCTTTCTTCAATTTGTCTTTTCAACCTTTCAATCTCATATTGGTATCTTTGTATCAATGCTGCCACATCATGATCATATGTATGAGTGCTAGGGACATCAGATATCATTTCAATTGGAGCTCCTCCCAGAGGGGTAGGTGGCAGATTACTGATATTATCAGCTACTATTATATTTGTAGCCTCTTCTTGGGCCACTGAGACTATTGGGGCTTTGCCCTTAGCTTCTTCCCTCCTGACATGAGGATTCGGCCCTTCATTGAGCCTTGACAATTCATCTTGTTCGAGGGGGCGTATCCCCATGTTGACTGACCACACCAGTCATACAACATGTGTATGTTTGCAGAGCTTTGTCTGTTATTTTGGCTTCTTTGCATTCTACCTCGTCCCTGGGTGTCTGCATCTTTTCAGACCCATCCTCTGGCATCTTCTGAGGTAGCTGTTGATATAGAGAAATTACATTTACCCCTTTTTGCTTAGCTTCTCGTCGGGCTGGGGCTTCATGTGGGCGTGGCGGATCCACCTTGTATTCGCCCATTTGCAATTCCCCCTTTATGATCAAAGACTCCATGATGTCTTTGAAAATATAGCAGTCTTCCAAAGGATTCCCCAAGATCTGATGGTATAGACAATATCGAGGATCTGCGTCTGCCCCCAGAATCACTTTTTTTTTGCTCTTTTTTTGTCATCATTTTTTGAATGAGTATTTACATGTATGGACATTACATATTTGATCTGCGTCTGCCCCCAGAATCACTCAATCTTGACGAGCTAGCTCTTATTTATTTGTTGGCTGAAGGTCTTGATGTTTCCCCGGGGGGCATAAGCTTCATCTGTGCATCGAGCATCTTGGGGTGTTTATGCTCTCCTGGCTTGGATATCATAGGTTGCATTTGCCCCCATATTGGCTGGCCCGCTTTCCGTATGCTCTTCTTTTCTATTGCATTGGAGCCCCATGAGGGCGCGGCGGATCCACTTTATACTCGCCCACCTGCAGTTCTTCTTTTCTTATCAATACTTCAATTTTATCTTTGAGGACATAGCAGTCCTCTGTAACATGCCCTGGCAGCTGATGATATAAGCAGAACCGGAGATCGTCTTTCTTTTTGATGTCCTCTATCCTTCTAGGCTCGGGTGGGATGATTTTGTTATGCCAACGCGCCCATTCAAAGAGGGTCTGTGTCTTATCTTTTGGAAAGTAATAGGGCTTTTGCATCTTCTCTTGTAACGAACCTCTTTTATTTCGCTTCATCTGCCTGGCAGAAGAGGAGCCAACTCCACTCTTTTGTTGTGTGAAGGCTTTAAGGTTCACAGTATGAACATCTGCAGGTGCTGGCCTTTTCCCAAGCAATATGTTTTCCTGACTTGACGCATAGGCAGGAGGATAGTTGGAAAGGAATTGTTCGATCTCAGCCACAACTTTATTTAGCCGGTCGAAGGATTTGATCTCAATGCCGATCATCTTTTCTAGGACATGCCTGCTCAGGTTTTGCTTGTAAATTTGAACGACGTCCTTTGGATGCATTGGTCGTCTACATCTCATGCTAAGATCTCTCCACCTTTTGATGTAATCCATAGTTGACTCATTATCTTGTTGCCTAGTCGCATATAACTCGACCAGTGTGATTTCTCTTTCAGCAACATAGAATCTTTCTATGAACTTCCTTTGCATATCTGGCCAGTCTATAATGGACCTGACTGATAAATTTGAATACCATTTGAAAGCCAGTCCAGTCAGGGAAGACCCAAAGAATTTGAGTAAATATGACTCATCCGCGGCCAAATCTCCCATTGCGTTGACATAATGTGCAACGTGCTCTTTTGGCGATCTTTGCCCATTGAACTTTTCAAACTTGGGTGGCTTGCTGACGCCAAGAGGTAATCTCTTTGTTGTATTCAATTGCCCATTCAAATAGTACCCTTGTCTTTTTCTTGGGGAATGAATAGGGCTTTTTAACTTTATCTTGGAAAGGAATGATACGTCTTGAGCCTTTGGACGTGGTACTAGAGGATCCAGTTGTAGATTTACTTGCATCTCTTAGCAGCTCGAAGGCCTTAAGATCTTCAGTATGTACCTCCTTTCTGGCAGGCTTCTTATCAATTGATTTCCCCCTTTGTCCCACAAATGGGATACATGGATATCTTGCTAGAAATACTTCAATTTCTGCGACAATATTATTTGTCTTGTCGCCATCAGATTTCCCATGTTTGTCTAGCCGATTTCCCAAAGATGCTGCCAGGAGATTTGAATGTGAATGTCTGTTCAACAAGGATGCACGAGGCGTCATCTGACAAGGCACATCTAGAGTCAAATGCCCCATTGCATCGATAAAGTCCATATCATGACATATAGGGTATGGAGCTTGGTGAGTATTAAGTGTGGTAGCAGTACTCTCACACGTTTCTGTTAATTTCACCAAGCTGCTCATCAGTGCTGGATCTGTTAAACTCAAGCGATTGTGGGCTGACTGTAGCGTTAACCCTTTAACTTGTGGAAGCTCTTGCTCTGTTGATTGTTTTGAAGCCTTTTGACATGGATTTAGGGGTGAAACGCCCCCAGTATGACTTGACATTGGTTGTGTCACTGTTGGTAGAATTTGGGACGAGCTGATGCTGCCCTGCAATGCTTTGATTGCGCCCTCTTTTCCTTTTAATGCTATGATGTATTCATCTCTTTCTTGAATCTGTTTTCTCAACATTTCAATTTCCACTGACATCTCTGTAACAAGACTATCACAGCAGGATCATGTACAGACATGGTAGGGATGTTAGTTGTTGCCCTAACCGAAGTCTCTTTTATGGAGACGGATGGCAACTTGCTATCTTCCTCAAATATCATTGTCATTGCAGTCGCTTTTCTAACTATTGGAGTCTTGCCGTCAGCCTTTCTCCTTCTGGCAAGAGAATCTGGCTCTTCAGTAAATTTGGGTGGTTCCCCTTCTTCTTCAGGGGGAACCCCACACCGGCTAAGCATGCTAGCCATATAACAGGGGAGAATGCGTAATGCATCATTTCCTTGAGCCAGTGGCTCACGACAATTTCCTCTTTCTCTTTCCTTTTCCTTTCTCTTTTCAACTATTTTTTCTCTTTCTTTTCTTTGCATTTTCTCATTTTCTTTTGATTTTTCTCTTCTATTTCCTTTCTCATATTCTTTTCCTTTGTCGCTGTTTTTTCCTCTTCCTTTTTCTTTCTCATTTTCATTTCTATCTTCACAACATGATAGACCACCCTGGGCCGCTTCAAGGGAAGGTTTTGCCAGATCATAGAAATGACTGGACATAGTCCTATTAACCCCATCATATTTTTGCATAAATGAAGGGACAAATATTGGACCCCTCCTTTGCAACAGGGGCATGTGAGCCAGACGCTCCAGATTAGCTGCATTGTTGTGGTATGCAGTGTAGCAGAAAATAGTCCCTTGCCGTGCATAAGATTTGAACACTGGCACGGGAGGTGTTGGAGCTATCTGATCAACACCTATTTTGTCTTTTGCATTTATCTCATTGTCTTTGTCATGTTGTCGCTTCACTGGTTGAAGGGCTTGGGTCTTCTTAGGCACCCAAACTTGCCTGAATTTGATTGGCTTTGGGGCCAATGTACTTTTGAAGGTGTTATACATCTCTCTCTTTCCTTCTAATGCTTGGAAGGAATTTCTTGTTGGCACAGTTGGCACTACTTGATTTTGTTCTATTATAGCACGGCCGCTCCGCAGATGGATTCTGATGTTTCCGACTAGCATGCTCTTCCTTGAGCCAGAGACACGTGCCTTGAGGGAAGTGACAGTTGTAGCATTCACAGCATTAACTTGATGCCCCTTAAGTCCATTGGTCTTCCCAGCACTAGCTTGATGCCCCCTGGGTCCCTTGGCCTTCCCAGCACTAGCTTGATGCCCCCTAGGTCCTTTGGCCTTCCCAGCACTAGCTTGATGCCCCCTGGGTCCCTTGTTGTTTCTTCCGTTGCCATGGTTCATATGATGGACTTGGCAACTTAGCTCCTTTACAGTCACTTTAGCTTCAGCTCCGGCTTCTTGGTGCAGTATGTTGACGAAGGCAAGCCCCAAGAAGTTGGGGAATTCCACGACCAGGGGAAAGCTTCCAAAGCGAGTTGGTAGGGCGAGGTAGCCATACCGGGCATGGTCCCAAACAATTTGCGGTCCGAACCGCACTTCAGCCATGGGTCTGTTAGTCACCTGCAAGTCAGTTCAAACCAGTAGTCAGTATGGAGTATGAAGGCCACAAGGCTTTCTATTCTGGCGAAGAGATGAAGGGAAGCTTGGTCCCACTGGGCGTGCCACGCTGTGGAAATGGAATATTTAATATTTTTTTAAAAAAATCTATTTTATCATGTTGTCTTATGCTCTCATAGATGCATGAGTATTGCGAATCCAAGTCTCGTCGAATGTTACATGAGCAATGGTGACGTGAAATGAATCCACAATTCGCACAGCGCGAGCGTGCCAGTCACCAAAGTGACAATCAAGTGGTTTGCCTCCGAGAGTCGAAGGGCTTTAGATCTATTGTGCGCGTCGTTTGACTTCGTCAAACGAAAGTGAAGTGTCGGGTCCTGGACCAAAATCCCGCCGCTGCCTAAACGCACCGACGTTAATTACATCTCTCTGGGAGGGAAAACCCTTGATTAATCGCCAAAAATTAGAAAGCCTTGCGGCCTTGATACGAAGACATCCGATGAAAAGTGCAACTCAAAACTAGGCCGGAATGATAAACAGACACGATGCCTATTCGAGGTTGCCGGGTCTTTTACTTAGATGTGATTGAGTCCTTTTACCCATTTGCCCATTGATTCTTTTCATTGACATGAAAAACATTCTCAAATCAGTCTCTTGCACTTTTGAAAACTCATTTGCTCTTTTATTACAAAACGGGTTTTCATTCGAGCATTTTGTTCTTTTGAAAATGTGCAATGATCTGCTCGCTTTTCTTATTATAAAGAGAATTTCATTTGGGTCTATTGTTCTTCTTCCTTTTTTTTAAAGAAAAGGAGCCTTAATTAGGTCTTTTGAAAACGTGAGGTGACCCATTTGCTCTTTCACATCAAAAAGGGTTTCACTTTGGTCTTTTGAAAACATGAGAGGGCACATTTGCTTATTTTCCTTTTTTTTTTTACTTTTATTATAAAAAGATTTTTTAATTTGATCTCTTGCTCCTTTAAAACATGTGTAATGTAGAATTCTTTGATTTGCCCATCTATTGCCCTCACAATGAAACATTCTTTTAATTGGTCCTCTTATTCTTTTAACAAGGGTGCAACGTGGTTCTATTCGCGATTCGGCGCCACTCCATTAGACTTTGGGGGTTTCTTTTAAGAGAGGAAAATGACCCTTTCCGATTCGACCTTCACGGCGAAAATTCAGCAGCATCTCCCTTTATCTTGGTTGATAGGGAGAGAACACGATACACACCCACCAAAATGGAGGCAGTACCAAAAGAGAAGTGTTGGGCGGCATGCTGCGAGGCAGGTGCGCGTGCCAGCGTCTCACCCTGGGGCGACCTGAGAATGAGGGTGTGGCGGAGGCCGGGTTGGCCAAGTCATGCCTAGGTCCAGGTGTGGACCTGCCTGCGGGTGTTGCTGAGTTGTCCAGCAGGGGGACTGTACCCTGTGGTGGGTTATAAGGAAGGATGGTATCCTTACACAACAACTCGAGTTTTGGCGTAACGGCAATGCCTGAGATCCTATATACCTGGTATCAGAGCAGGTCGCGGGTTCGATTCCCAGGGGTGCCGCTGGGGGGGAGATTGTTGGGCGGCATGCTGCGAGGTAGGTGCGCGTGCCAGCGTCTCACCCTGGGGCGACCTGAGAATGAGGGTGTGGCGGAGGCCGGGTTGGCCAAGTCATGCCTAGGTCCAGGTGTGGACCTGCCTGCGGGTGTTGCTGAGTTGTCCAGCAGGGGGACTGTACCCTGTGGTGGGTTATAAGGAAGGATGGTATCCTTACACAACAACTCGAGTTTTGGCGTAACGGCAATGCCTGAGATCCTATATAGTTGAACCACTCCTATATTTTACCTTTTTATTTTGGTGATAATAAAATTTATGTTTAATTAATTATTATTAAAAATATTTAATATTATGTTTTTCTTAATAAATATAAATTTACATGATTAATTGAATATTAAATGTATTTATTAGCATGATTTTTCTAATAATAAATTAAATATCATGATTTTCTAATAAATATAATTTTATGACATTATTCTATAATGATTTGCACTAAACAGATAAATGAATTCCATTCAATATATATATGGATTTCAGTTCGCAAAGTGCCATAAGGATTCACTGTCATAAGGATTCACTCTCATAAGGATTCACTGCTATAAGGATTCACTCTCATAAGGATTCACTGCTATAAGGATTCACTCTCACATCGATTTGGTCCCATAACGATTTGATAAGTGACTTTCATATCGATTTGGTCCCATAACGATTTGATAAGTGACTCCACATCGATTTGGTCCCATAACGATTTGATAAGTGACTTTCACATCGATTTGGTCCCATAACGATTTGATAAGTGACTCCACATCGATTTGCTCTCATAACGATTCGCTCTCATAAGGATTTGATAAGTGAAACATGGATTCCTTTGTAAAACACAGACTCCTTTGTAAAAACATGGATTCCTTTGTAAAACATGGATTCCTTTGTAACTCTCATAAGGATTTGATAAGTGAAACATGGATTCCTTTGTAAAACACAGACTTCTTTGTAAAAACATAGATTTCCTTTATATTTCAAAGTGCCTTTTGGCATCTAGTGAAAAAGTCAATATTCTTGATTTGCGTAATCCTCTATCTTTCTGACAGGAGATCTTTTTGCTTATCTTTCTAGATCTCTTCTCTCCTGCCAACAAAAGAGAGATTACTTACCACTTCTGGGTGGCATCAGGAAACATAAAGGTATGAGCCTTTTTGACAGAAACACTATTTTATCTAAACACTTTTTTCTATGCTTGCAGACCTCGTAGACCACAAATTATCAGAAGAAAGAGAAGATGAGCAACGGCTAGAACTCCAACGGATTTATTCAAATTGCTCATATAAAAGATGAAGCAAGGCTGAAGAAGAAGTATGAGCTTTTCCTGAAGATTTTTCAAGAGTGTACATCCGGGAAGAACCTCAACTCCACATACACTCAAAAGAAAAGAGAGAAAGAGCCTGAGCCCAAGAAGAAGTGTTCAAGCATCTGAAGCCCTCAAGCTTCAAGCTCCTTCTCCTCTCTTCTCTCTCTCTCTGTGTGCATCTTGTAAATCTGGGGGAGAGAGTCTTTTGCTGAGAGTTCTTGTAGTTGGTTTTTATTTGTTCCAACTCTCAGCTTTGTTCTTTCTTTTCTAAGAAAGACTTCTGTCCAGCTGTAGGACTGTATACAGTGTAGAACCCAGCTAGGGGTTTGTGTCTAGCAGAACCGCACTGGGGTTTGTACCAGGAGGTTGGCTTCTTTACCTGTAAGAGAAGTGGGCTGCCTTCTTGCCCGGGAAAGAGAAGAAGACCAGCTGGGGTGCTGGGTGTTGTAGTGTCCTTAAGGGGGACTGTACCCTTGGTTAGTAAAATCCCAAGAGGTTGCTTGGGGACTGGATGTAGGACTTCCATGTGGGAAGGGCCGAACCAGGATAAATCTCTTGTGTTATTTGTGTGATTGTTTATTTGCTTCCGCACTGCTACTCTTTATCACACTAAACTAACCAAACCTTCAAGTGTTAATTTCTGTGTTTAAAGTTTCTATTTCAGATTTCAGAAAAACCTATTCACCCCCCCTCTAGGTTAGCTTGCTGCCGTACCAAAAGGGCCAACAAGAAGGTGTATTCCAAATAACGACATAACCCTAATGACACATGGCACCAACCCCCAAGGCAAGCCCTTGGTGGGGGTGGGTATCACCATGACCACACAAATACTGATCGGTAAGCGGGACATGTGTGGGCCCATATGCCCGGGTATAGACATCATATTGTCTAACCCGGGGTTTAAACGGGCTTCTCATCGATCCATTGTCCATTTCCTTGGCTTGAACCACATGAAGCATGGCTTAGCTTCCATGGTCCGGCCAAGGGTGAGTGGCTGGCTGCCGAATCGGCAGGCCTGTTCAGGGCTGCCGAATCAGAGGGCCACCCACAGAACCAACAACTGAAATCCTTCTCTTATGGGCAAAGGGCCAACACTCTTAAAGTTGGGCTCATCCATGTGAAGGGGCGGTTCTGGGCCGAAAACAGGCTTGTTGGGCTGTCCATTATGGGTGCTAAGTATGGGGACATGAGCATTAAGTGCTCAACCCTTGGCTTTCAAATGGACATACCCTTGAACACAAAAGCCTCTTAATGGGCTGTTTTAAAACCATGAAAACCTGAGTTTTAAGAGGGCCAAAACAGGGATCTAATAGGCCTTTTGCACAAGATGCTAAGCTTTGGGCATGGGCTTTGATTGCCCGACCCATTTGCTAGCAACATGGGGACATTTCTAAGGCAAAGATGCACACATATGGGGCTGTTTTAACAGCAAAACCTGAACTCTTAGAGGGGTCAAAACAGGAGATTTAAGGGGTCATTTGCGTAGAATGCCAAGCTTTGGGCATGAGCATTAGTTGCCCAACCCATTTGCTAGCAAAGGAGGTCATACCTCAAGGTGAAATGGACCTAAATGGGGCTGTTCTATTCATGAAAAACCTGCTCTCTTAGAGGGCTTAAAACAGAAAATCTAATGGGCCTTTTACATGGGGTGCTAAGCAAGAAGGCATGAACATTGATTGTTCAACCTCTTGGCTAGCAAAGGGGGGCATATCCCAAGGTAAAAGGCACAAAAGGGGACTGCTAGAGGTTTAAACAGCCAAAGAGCTTTCATGCAAGGGGGCAAAACGGAGGAAAAAATGCTGGGCACAAAGGGTTCATATGAGACCCATTAAGCCCTATTCCTCCCAAGACCTCATTTATTGAGGCATAGAAAGGTATAGAAGGTCTCATATTGATCCTTTGGGTTGAGAAAGAAAACCACCATGTAAAGGGGTGGCCTCCCTTCCAACCGATGACCCCATCTCATGCAAGTACCAAGAAGTAAAAAAAAAGGAATGCATTAAATGCAAGAGGGAGAAGGGGAGAACATGATGGGCTTTAGATATGCCTTTTGGGATGGAAGAAGACCCACCATGCAAATAGGTGGTCTCCCTCTCCATTCATGACACATCCATGGCTCACAATAAAAAAAAAACATTTAAAACAACATTCACATAAGGAGGTAATGGAGAAGCATTGAATGAAGAGAGATGATGTTTGCATCAAGAGGAAAAGACAAGGAGATGGGACATTCTTCTATATGAAAGAGGGAAAGAGTACAAAGAATAATTCTAAGAAAAGGGGAGAGGAAGAGGATCACACGCCACCTCACACATCTCTCTTCTCTCTTTCTCTTCTCACATGAAAAGACCACTCACATATATGGTGCTCTGTCCTCTCTCATTCTCTTCTTCTGTTTCTTCTATTCACCTTTTCCCCCCCCCCCCCCCCCCCCCCCCCCCTTGTAGAGGCCTTCACGGGTGGGAAAGCTTGGAGAGAACCAGAAAGTTGCAGCAGCCGATCGAGGAGGAAGAAGACCTCCTTTCTTCTTCTTTTTCTTGCAAAACCCCCTAGCCAACAGCCTTTTTTTTTTCTCGTGGCTAGCCCCCCTTGGTTTTTTTTTGCTTGGCCCGCAAGGCTCCCAAGAGAAGCCTCTAGAAACCCCAAGGACAGCCCCAACCAGCCATCTGCCCTCTCCATGCGCATGCCACCTTTTTGCCATATTTGTAATCACTTTTTGGGAGGTGTTGAGCTCTCTTAGGCTCACCTCCATGCATGGGAGAAATGGGCCCTGGATAATGGGCTTTGCAAGCCTTGTAGGTGGACCATCTAAAGGGTTAGTTTTCCTATTCTGATGGGGAGAAAAACAGGCCGGCCACAGATGGGCCCATTAGAAATCTTGGGTGTCCACAATGGCGAGACTGGCGAAGTGGCGAGATTTTCCTCTGCGCGGGTAAATGGGGCCAGGGCTGGGTGGGCTGGGACAGGGGCCAGTCGCCGGGGCGAACCCAACTTTTTGTTTGGGGTTGAATCGGGTCACCTTCGGGTGAGCCAGTGGGGTCACCCCTTTACATTTTTTTTTAAAACTGCAACTCCATGGACGTCTGGCGAGCCCAAAAATTTCAGTGGAGTCCTGGGACCCCACTGCCCCAACGCTGCATCCGTCTATGATCACCAATGCCTTTTAAATCAGAAAATCTCTCATCTGATGTCAGATCAAATATATAATTTGCAAGCTGATTATGAAGTGCCACAAGATCAACAAAATGAGGAAACTCATTTGGGTAAAATCTAGCTAACTTAACCAACTTTTCCTTGTCAAAAGCTGAAAATGATTCACAAGGATTTAAGCTAGCCACACAAAGAAGTAACACAGTGTTTGTTTCATTGAAACGACTGTTCAGCTCTTGCAATTGCATATCTAATATGTGATAAAACAAGTCAATCTAAAAATGATGTAAGCTTGTGATAAAAGGAGCCTTGCGTCGAGATCTTCCAGAAAAACATATTGTTGATCCATATTAGAAATAATAATATCTTCGTTGTTACAAAATGAGCATACTTCTTCAAAATACCATTCCAACCTTCATCTCTCATAACTTGCAATCGTTGTTTAGAAAGTTTCACAAGTGACATGATATTAATTATATCTTGATCTTTTCTTTGCAAAGCTATTGACAACTCATTTGTGATGGCCAATACTTTTGTCATCAAATGCAGAAGAAATACAAAATCAAAAGTTTTCAATGCAAATAATAAGCCACATGCTTCACCTTTTTGTTCCAGAGTTCCTTCCTGATAAATATTATAAAGTACATCCACTACGGAGGAGAATAAAACAGTCAAATTTATGAGACTTCCATAGTGAGAACCCCAACGGGTATCACCTGCTCTTTTCAAACTTATTTCTTGATTCAAACCTCTGCCACTCTGAAGATCACCACTGCTTAAAGCTTCTGCAATTCTAATACTTTGTTTTTCTCGAAGAGTGTCTCGTCGTTTGCAAGATGAACTAATCACATTTGTAATTTGAGAAACAACAGAGAAAAATCAAAAAACATCACCATGATTCTTAGCACAGCTACAAGAGTCAACTGTAGTTGATGAGCAAAATAATGAATATAATATGCCGAGCTATTGTCTCTCATAATCAATGCTTTAAGACCATTGAACTCACCCTGCATATTACTAGCACCATCATAGCCCTGTCCTCTTATATTCTGGATAAACTGAGGCCATATCTCATGAGAACATGTTCAATTGCCGTCTTAAGTGACACAACAGTAGTATCAGTAACATGAACAATGCTCAAAAATCTCTCAACAACAAAACCTCTCTGATCAATATAGCGTAAAACCATGACCATTTGTTAATTCTTTGCCAGATATATCACGGGCCTCATCAACAAGTATGGTAAAAAAATCATCACCAACTTCTCTAATAATTGCATTTGTTGTTTCAATTGCACATGCACTTATAATGTCTTTTTGTATATGAGGAGCAATCATTTGGACATTTTGAGGAGCATTGTGCAACACAACATCATTAATAGATGAGTTATGATCTGCAAGAAATCTCAAGAGCTCAAGAAAATTCCCTTTATTAAATGAATTGTCAGATTCATCACGTCCACGAAATGCTAATCCTTGGCGTAAAAGAAATCTTATGCAATCTATTAAAGCTTGTAGGCGGGCTTGATAATCAATCTTGACCTGATCTGATTGCTTTGAAAAAGCCACTTGAATACTCTGTTTTTGTCTCATCAAGTCCTCACATTTTTTTACAACTACATTGTGTGAGCTATTAGGACCACCAATATGAACATCTAATCTGTCTTTTTTGTTCTAAGAAGAAAAACCCTCAGAAACAAATGACTCACCACCTGATTGTTTTCCATGATCAGACTTGAATAAGTAACAAGGCAAGCAAAATGTAGCATCTTTTGCAACGCTATATTCTAACCAAGTTTCATATTCATCAAACCAAGAAAGAACAAATCTGCGCATTTTTCCACCCAAAAGCTTAAATGGGAAATTATGATTCCGAGGTTGGCAAGGACCTTTTAATAGATATGCTCTTCTCACATCATCTTGAAATTTAGGATGATACTCTGATATCTTTTTTCTTAATCCTGGATCTGATTCCAAAGTAGTCAAATCAAGTTCATTAACAGAGGAAGATTCTTGTTGACTTGGGAGTGGAGTTCTAGAACTACTTGAACTTCCTGCATTGCTTTGTCCTTGATTTAGCTTAACCAGATAACGTTTCATCCTGATAAAAAAAAATTCATTCACTTAAAAGCTACTAACTAACAAGTTATAAAAAATCTCACCCGATCATATTCACAAATATAAATAAGCATAAATGCACATGATATAAATGAGCAATTTACAAAGAAAAAACATAAATGCACATCATATAAATGAGCCACCACCCAGGCTTGCTGTGAGCTGGCCCAGGCTCGTTGGGAGCCACCACCCAGGCTCACTGGATTAAATACCTGTTAGTGACTATTTAAGAGATATGAATGAAAATTAAGTGACGAGTCACGGGCTGTTTGCGTTCTACAATGGCGAGGGCGGACAAAATCGGCACAACAGAAGATGTGCAAATTGCAATGTACCTGAATAAGTAACAGAAAAAAATAAATTGAAAATTTAAAACAAATATAGAAGAGGCTGAAAGAGAGGAGGGTGTGAATGCTCACAGAGGGCACAAGGCACCGATGGTGAAGGGAGGACTGTCGATTGAGGAGGCACCGACGGTCGACGAACTGGCGGCCTGCGCCTCTGGGCTCTGGCTCTGCGGAGATCGCGACGGCGAGGGGGTCCAGAGTCCGGTCCGTCTGGATCCGGTCGTCCGGGGGGGGGGGGGGGGCGGGGAACTGCCTGGGGAGTGGGGAAGCTAACAGAGAGAGCGGTGTTCGGCGACAATATGGCGACGACCGACGAGAGACGGCGGACTGCTTCCAGCTTCCGGATGGCTGTGCGCCTGTGCGACGACCGACGAGAGATGGCACACGGCTTCCGGCTTCCAGACGGCTGTGCGACTGCGGACGGCTGTGCGCCTGTAAGCGGCGACCATGGAGTCCTCCGGGCCTCCGGCGAGGGTCGGCTCCGGGCCGGACAGCTCCGCAAGTGGGAAATCTCAGATCTGGAACTGGAAGACTGGACGATCGTGCTGTGGAAGCGTGGTCCTTCGCGGAGGCGGGAGGTCGGGGCCCGGGCGATCATGTCGTGGAGCTCTGGAACTGGAAGACTGGACTTCCTCCGGAGGGCGCAAGCCGCGTAATCGCCGCGATGGATGGCGAGACTGGCGAAGTGGCAAGATTTTCCTCTGCACGGGTAAAAGGGGCCAGAGCTGGGTGGGCTGGGACAGGGGCCAGCCGCCGGGGCGAACCCAACTTTTTGTTTATGGGTGAATCGGGTCACCTTCGGGTGAGCTAGTGGGGTCACCCCTTTATAATTTTTTTTTTAAAACTGCAACTCCATGGACGTCTGGCGAGCCCAAAAATTTCAGTGGGGTCCTGGGACCCCACTGCCCCAACGCTGCATCCGTCTATGGTTGGAGGCCGACATCCTAAGGAGGTGATGAAGCAAGCCAAGGAGAAGGCCACCTTCTAGTGCTGGTTCTATATGGAGAGAGAGAGAGAGAGAGAGAGAGAGAGAGAGAGAGAGAGAGAGAGAGAGAGAGAGAGAGAGAGAGAGAGAAGAGAGAAGGGTGGGTGGCGAGGGAGGGGTGGAATGGCAAGGGTGGACTCTTTTTGCTTCCCCATAGTCCCTGGTCTATCCAGGTGCTCAAGGACGAAGTCCCCCTGCACAATAGTGGCGTCCACATCAGGGACAAGTATGTGCTAGGGTAGAGGAAGTTCGGTGTTACCTACCTCTACATTGATTGCGAGACTCGAGAGGCTCTCACTTGCAAGTCTATATCCAATTGCAAGCTCCACACAGTCGTCGATGTGAAGGATGTCTGCCGCGAGGTCACCATCATGTCCACACTCCCTGACCACCCTAACATTGTTTGCCTCCATGCCACCAACGAGGACACCAATGTTGTCCACGTCGTCATGGAGCTCTGTGAGGGCGGCAAGATATTCGACCGAACCATCACAGAGCCACTACTCCAAGCGCATTGCAATCACCATCTTGCTCATTGTCGCGGAGGTCGTCTGAATGTGTCATGCCCACAGCATGGTTGGTGTGTGTGTGTGTGTGCATAGTTGTCAAGGCGTCAAGGCGACCAAGGTGTAGTTGGGGTCTCGGATCGCCTAAGCACTTAGGCGCCCGCCTAAGTGGTGCCTAGGCGTTTAGGATGGAACTAAGTATGAGTTGTTTTCAAGTGTCCCTCTTATATGATATTTATGTCTCTATAAATATATATAATGATAAAATTTAATAAAAAAATATCATAATTTGACAGACATAAAGATAATGACATATCATAATATGGCAGATATATTATTAAAATAATACATGAATTTGAGAAATATAGATAATAGCTATGTATCACAAAAAAAATACTTGCAAAAAATAAAATGTCATAACAAAAAGGTCAAAATTATATGAAAGCAACAAAAATTAAACTACAAGTAAACAAACTCACATTATATATCATAAAGTCATAAAAAAATCTAAATTGACATCTTCATATAAATAAGCGCACTAAATAAGAACAAAAAGTGCAAATATCATTCTATCATCAGAAAATTAATTTTCAACTTTTAAAACAAACCAATAAATACACATACATGTGAATATGTTAAATAAAAATAGGAAGTACAATATCTTAACACACTTAAAACAAGTAAAAACTAAATGAGCCCACTACATAATCCCACAATATGTCTAAAAATTAAAAAGAAACTAGAAAATGACAATTATCATGAGTTTGAGTGATGATAGTTTAAGTTTGATCAAATCCTGAGAGATCTCAAGCAGACTAAGTGCTGTCAGTAGAAGAGTGGATCCCTTGGAGAAATCACATGTACATTTGACTTTTTTCACCGGACTTTAAATTTTTAATATTCCATGTGGTTTATTTAAATTATGAAATTTTTAGTTAAGCCAAATTATGAGGGATTAGAAAGATGTTATTTTGATGGAATCACCAAAATCACAATTTTCTTCTTAGATGAGAGAGTTGACTTTTTATTGGTAGGAGATATGATTTTTTGATATTTTTATTGGATTCAAATGGAAGGTACTTTCTTATTTACATGTAATATCTTAAGTAAATGAAACTACAAATACTAACATTTACTTAAATGATATTCAGGTAAATAAGATGTTTCCTGAAATAAGGCTGGACTCGGCCCTGAAAATCGATCCGGATCTGCTATCCAAGCAGGATAATGCGGACCCCTAACGAGTCTAGGAGCGTCCAAGTGCGCTTGGCGTGTGCCTTGGCCGCCTTAGCGGCGCCTTAGGGCGCCTTTTTTACTCTTAAAAAGGATACTAACATTTACTTAAATGATATTCAGGTAAATAAGATGTTTCCTGAAATAAGGCTGGACTCGGCCCTGAAAACCAATCCGGATCCGCTATCTAAGCAGGATATTGCAGACCCCTAACGAGTCTAGGAGCGTCCAAGCGCGTTGGCGTGCGCCTTAGCAGCGCCTTAGGATGCCTTTTTTACTCTTTGTGTGTGTGTGTGTGTGTGTGTGTGTTGCTCTGACCAACACTCCACTTTTTGCTCCGTCCATGGAGCGTATGAATTTCCTTGAATGTAGATAGACTAAAAAAGGGAATTCAGGGATAAGAATAGGAATTAATGTACCATTGGAAGAAGGGGCACCTGTGGGAACATCTCTACTGACGAACCATTTCAATAGTACGGGTGTTGCCGTGCCACGAGGCACGACCATGGAAGTAATGAAAAAGAAGAAGTTCTGTAGTTGGACCATCTGCTAGCACCCGTGCCACGAGGCACAACCATGGAAGTAATGAAAAAGAAGCAAGTTCTGTAGTTGGACCATCTGCTCTATCCGTTCGATTTTAGTTTCTCTAGAGAAGATGAGACGCTCAAAAGTGTGTGTGTGTGTAGCAACTCTGATTATTATTTTTTAAATCCTAAATTAAATTAATAAAATAAATGTGATAAATAGAATTAAATTAGAATAAAGAGGGAATAAATGGGAATTAAATCAAAACCCATTAAGCTAAATTAGGATTGGGTTGTACTAGTGGTCCAAACAAAATAGAATGGGCCTAAATGTGAAGAGCCCATCATGGGATGGGAGCTAATTAAGTAAAATTCGTACTAAAAATAGTAATAATTAGTAAAAGGGTTAAGATAAATATTAAATGACTTATATATATCCTAAAAAGGAGTCCTAGACTTATCCTAACCCTTTACCCACAAAATTAACTCTCTCCCTAAGCCTATTAGGTAGATAAAGGAGAGAAATAGGGAGATAAATATGGAAATTCGGAGTTTAAGGGAAAGGAGGAGTTTTAGAAGGTTAGGACTCTTGTAGCAACCCAATACAACCCTAATTCGTCTCTACTAAGCCTCATTTTGTTGCTGGGGCTCTGGAGAATGAAGGGAGAAGACTGAGGACGAGGAGCAAGGAAAGGAAGGAGCTTGGATAAATGGATTTCTTCTTCTTCTTTGTCAGCAACCCTAGGTTTTGATAACAACACAAAAATGTAGGCAATCTCTCAAGCACAAATCACCTAATTTCGGCCATAGGTAGCCTACACATCCATCTTTGAAAGTCTTATGATTTCTCTAATTTTTGTGGCTCCATGAAGGAGTATTAAATGTTCTAAACTATGTCCTTACTATGCACCTGAACCTTCATGATTGCTTTCAATCCACGCATATACTTGATCCCATACCATGAAAATATTCTCATAAATACTACATGCTGTTAGCTTTCAAACGCCCCTATTTTCTTTAATTTCCATCATGTATCCTTTGCTAATTAAATCGTCATCCATGACTGTGCATGTCTTAGGTCATTGAAATGTAACCTAATTAAACCATGCACAAACCTTGTCTATTTTCTAATTGCTCATGTCTGTTGATAGATCTATGAGTCTACTTTCATTTAAAACTAGTTTCATAATTTTGGATCATCGTGCGATTTTATATTGATTTTAGAAGTGTATTGTATCATGAATGGGAGGAAAGGACCAAATCCAAAAAGGGCAGATCCCCTTTCCTGGGTCGGGCCGTCCCTCTGAAATCGCGACGGCCCGACCCATCGCGATATCAGAGGGGTCGCGACCGGCTGGTCCGTCGCGTTATAAACGCGACGGCTTGCGCTGTTGAGGTTTCCTTTCGAACCGTGCCAGCTCGGCCGGTTCAACTGTCGCGCCCGGACCGCCCGTCGCAACTTGAATCGCGACAGCTACCCCCGTCACATTTTCAAGATTGCAGTCGGAATTGTAAATTTCTTTCATGCCCCTACTGATTATGCTATTTAGCCATTGTTTAGCCTTAATTGAACGCTGTTATTAACATTTCGACCTAATTAATGAATAACGGGTAATATTTATATAAATCTCATTAATTAAAAGTCATATGCACGATTATACATGCTCTCATGATTTCTTTACACTTGCACACACTAAACGTTATTATTTGCAATGAGATCCTATTAAAATACTCAATAATATATCTAGTAATTCGCGTGCTTTGTACACCGACATCGCATCCCTCTGCCATCGAGCACTCGAGGCAAGACAGACAACGTTTCGTTACACACTTTTCTTGGCATGGACCACCTCTCCCTTGTGAATACTTCTGACTGGACCAAAGACTCTTTGTCAAGGCCTCCGTAAGTCTCCTTGGCTTTGGCGCATGTCCATTGCCGACGAACTGGTTGTACCCTTAAATCCCTTTACACCTTAGGGATCAACATGATCCAATGGCCTTAGTGTGTTTCCATCTTATCTTGGGATCACGCCGGACCATGCATCTAGCATGTGTTCATAGCACGGCTAATGGGCGGATGTCACTTCTACCTGACTGCCGGCACCCGACCTAGTGCTGTGCAACTGTTACTATCGATCGTTTAACGTTGTTTTACGATTATACTCCTATCTCATCTATTATCTTTATATTCTCATCTTTTCACGTTCTCTCTACACTCTCATCTATTCGTCTACTATTCGCATCTATTCTTGGTACTTTATTTGGCCATTCATATGATTGTCTAAGATAAGAAACATGACTATGCCAGTGCAATGGGGCCTAATTTGGTTCTGGGGAGAGCGCCCAAAAAGTGCTATTTGCCCATAGGAGTTAAAATGATCAGGATGTTGGCATACATCCAGTGCCATTATACTATCAAGATTTAATCTATGACAATCAATCGGTGCAATCAACTCAAGTCCTAGCTATACAAGTACTATCGTTATTAGTGCACTGTTCTACAACTTTACGTGCTATATCGTTATATGGCCAATCCATTATCGTGTTTGATGTGCTATTTTCGTGTACAAATGCTATCATTCTCTTGCTATCGTTACTTTTCTCTACATGACTATGCTTTCTAGTTACCCTACCTTCTAAGACATTAATCATTTAAAGCATGTTTATTCTTACGAGATATTAAGTTCTACTGGGAGTTATTCGCTCATTCTGTATTATTATTTTATGTGTTTTAGATGAGTCTGATGGGGAATACCACACCCACGAGGAAGTGACTGAGGAAGATGCTCAGGAGTGACCCGTTTCGCCAACCACTGCTTAGTAGTTATTTAGTTAGTCGTCAGTTAGTCAGTTTGTAATAATTTGATTTTGAATAAAGTACTCTGGGCCCTAGTTTTTGCTCTGATTAGTGGATGTAATAGTTAGTTGATGGATTATTAATGAAGTTGGATTTCATTTGGTTTTATTCCAATCGTGTAATGGTTTGTTGTTTATTTATCGCTATGTACTATTTAAATAACTGTAATTCCGCTCCGATATTCCACGTCGTGTGTGTGTGGGTGTGGGTGTTTTCCTTCTATTTCGTTCACTACAAAAAAATAGTATATGTAGACGGCTGTAAATCGTAGCTGTCTACAAAAATTGGTAGTGTGTGTGTGAGTGTGGGTGGGTGGGTGGGTGTGGGTGTGGGTGTGGGTGTTTTCCTTCTATTTCGTTCACTACAAGAAAAATAGTATATGTAGACGGTTGTAAATCGTAGCTGTCTACAAAAATTGGTATTTGTAGACGGCTATATATAACCGTCTACTTATGTTAGATATGTAGACAACAACATATATAGACAATTATGATTGACCGTCTACATAACTTATGTAGATAGCTTATTATAGCCGTCTACATATGTTAATTAGATATGTAGACGGCTCTTGTCGCCGTATATATATCAAGCATATGTAGATAGTTATAGAAAGCCGTCAACATAATATTATATAGACGGCGACAAGAAGCTGTCTACATATCTAACATATGTAGATGGATATAATAAGCTGCCTACATAAGCCATCTACATATGTTATGTAGACTGTCAATCATAATTGTCTACATATATTGGATATATAGACGGCTACAAAAAGTTTTGCTTATTCCACGTCTCACAGCATATTATACCAATTATACAATCATATATTGTATACCTTTCAGATACTTTTCAGACATTTATTCTTAAGATGGTTTTGAAACTTTATCGTTAGATACTTTCCAACCTATGATCTGTTTTATCAGGTATCTCACAGATTCTCAAAGATACTATCTTTCCAAATATATAATGTTTTTCAAGTTCATGTTTATTTCTAAGTCTCACATTTCTCTCTGATCCACTATTTCACTTGTAGAATTTCTGAAGCCGATGCCTGCCTGTATAATTGGAAAAATATTTAATTGATTTCTGATGCAACATCTCAAGGCAATGATGTTATATTTGTGTATATTTATTTTAACAAATTTGTACAGAGTTTTTTTTATGTGAATAAAAGATATGTAGACTGTTTAACCATCTACGAAAAAAAAATGTAGACGACTACTATAGCTACTACAATAGCCGTCTACAAATATTTTTTTGTAGACTATTACAGTAGCCGTCTACACATTTTTTTTGTAGACTGCTACAGTAGTTGTCTACATATATATTTTTTGTAGATTGTTAAAAAAGTCATCTACATATCCTAATTTTGTAGATGGATAAATAGTCGTCTACATATATATTTTTTGTAGACAACTAGAGAAGCCGTACGTCTACATACGTATGTAGACGGCCATATACTCGTCTACATATAATACTTTTGTAGATGGTTATGAATAGCGGTCTACATATCTTTTGTGGATGGATCTTTTGTTGATGGCTTCCTAGACGGCTTGATAGCTGTCTATAAAAGTTTTAGTAGATGACTTTGTCTCATTTGTAGACGGCTCCAAACCGTCTACATATACCCTTTCCTTAGTAGCAACATCTGACAATAGGGTCTTTCATTATTTTGATCGTGTAGGATAGGTATATATGACAATGTAATTTTAAAATAAATTATCAGATAATTAGACATCTAAGAGAGATATTTATATAAAAAGTCTTTGAATTCTATATCTTTTATATAGTTTAGCATTATTTTCTTAAATCTTTAGTGTTTGAATTATATACACTTTTAATGAGTTTGTCGATGTCATAAGAAGGTATGATTCTACAGTACTCTATCGAATGTCCATAGGTTGAGGAACATCTACTAATTTTCAAATTTCGTGTCTTTTTATATTTTCTTGAAGTGTTCTTTCCCAAACCAGCTGGGATAGGATTATCTTGTATAGGCTGGGGAAGGAAGACTGAGGCGGAAAACCGCATTTGAAGTCCCTTTAATTTGTGATTAATGTTAGGCCCACCTAAAGTTATATAACTAGAATAAATCAAACTCTATTTTGTTAAAAAAAAGGACAATAATATAAATTGAAGTGAATTACAAAATTCTATAATAGTTTATGATCAAGCAAAGATCCCAAACCAGGACTAGTCATGAAGAACAAGGAAACAAATTATCACTTGGATAAGTCTACATATATGATCCTAATTACTAATCCTAAACTGGAAGCTGCATATCATCCGGAAAAATTGATAGACACGCAATAAAACCAACCACCATAAGCATCTAAAGATTGTTCTTAAAAAGAACGTGTACGTAATACATATAATGGAACATTATCCATTGTGCAACTCTCTTTTTATAACCAGATTTATCACTCAGACCTAACCGTCGAATTGAATTAAGCTAAAGTCGGTGATCTCAAATTCAAGAACAACGAATTTAGTTATTTTTATTTTATTAATTGATTTTTAAACTGAAGTGGATAAATTACAAGAAAAAACTGTCGGCAAAGTGACGTGGGTTTGCAGACAAATCGATCCATCCCGCGTCGGTTTTCAGTTACTTGTCGGAGGGGAGGCCGCGTTCCCGCTGCAGCTGCTTGTGCGAAACGCGCGGGAAGGGAAGCATAACTGGCGCGGAGGGCCGGACGCCAACTCCCCGGAGCCCGTGGTGGATCTTTAAACGCCTTCTCCGCACCACGCCTGCTCCCCTCGGCGCTCCAGCTCCCCAGGGCCGTACGTCGAAAACGCCGGTGCCGAGGAAGGAGATGGCGGCGCTGCCGTACGCCCACGTCGACGGGAGCCTGCGAGCTATCGCGGGGCAGGCCGAGGGATTCGGGAGGTGCGCCATCGGCGGCCTCCACGGCTCCCTCTATTGCGTCACCTCTCTGGCGGGTATGCTTATTGTTGATGTCGTTTCTGCTTGTTCACAAGGGCTCGGCTTCACGCGGGTCCCTGCTGTTTAATTTTTGTGTGCTTCGTGAGACTGGTGGGAGGCGCTTTTTCAAGTAGAGAAATACTTTGCATTAGGTCGTTTTATTGTTCGCGTCCGTGGACACAAATAATTGTAGATCTTATTATCATGTTAACAGTAAAATTCACATCTACTTGTGCGGGACACATCTTGTATATGGTAATAGGATCCACACTCAATTTGTATCTACAATCAAATACACATTCACGGCCAAACGTAAAATAATTTTCTTCCAATTAATTTGGCGTATGTCTTTTGACTCTTTCTTATAAAATGATTCGTTTCAGCGGCAAATATTATATAGAAACTCACAAAACTTTAAGTGTTGAAGTTTTAAAGCCTAAGTTATATAAGCACATGGAACTTATATGATTTTTCCGATATGAGATTATAACCCATAAGTTCTCCCAACACTCCCCCTAGCTAGATGAGCCGTGAAAATTAGAAAAGAGGTGGCACAAATATCATAACGAGTCTTGACCTTCTCTGATACCATGTAGAAACTCACAAAATCTAAATGTTGAGGTTCTAAGACCTATACTATATAAATACATGGAACTCATATGGTTTTTCCGATATGAGATTATAACCCATAGGTTCTCCACCACGTTAATGGTCCGTTTCATTTCTTCTCGAAGGGTTAATTTTTGGATTCAACACGTACGGCAAAGACCATGGTTAATTTCTTATTAAGACAGAGAGGCCCAAAGAGCTCTTAGTGCTGATACGCTTGGCCATATCTATTTTGCGGCAGGGAGAAAAATGTGAGATTTTCAAGGATATCATGCATGCCGGATAACTGGTTTCATGTTCTGTAAGCATCCATTGCAAGCCAAGTCGATAAACCCGGGATCAGCTAAGAGCCTTGCTAATTCAATTGAGATATATACCTGATGTGCATATTTATCTTAGTATGTCTGCTGCACTCTGGATGCTAGATAAAAGTAAGTTATTAATGTTGGCATGTCAAGACTTCTGTTACGATTGGCAACGGAAGAGATATATGATGATGCATGATATAGATTTTATTTTTTCTATCTAACTGAGATCCATGAATCGGAGGAAATGCTTACAATTAATGTTAATTCCAAACCAGTTTCGTGGAATTGGAAGGATCTTAGCAGTTTTGTAACTTCATTTAGCTCTATATGAAAGTGGGCTGCGTTGGTTTAAGTGGGTCCCAGCTCGGTCTGAACTTGGTCTAACTATTTTCTAGACTCAAGACAGGTTTGGGCTTAGATTGGCCTGGCCCAATAACGGCCCATTAGTGGTCTCTCTCTCAGGTCTTCTGTTTCCCGTGACTCAACAGTTTGGCATTTGATTTCATTACTATCTCGTAATTTTAATTGTTCGCCCATGCAGATGATGGAGCTGGATCACTCCGTGAGGGATGCCGTAGAGAAGAACCACTCTGGATAGTGTTCGATGTCTCCGGAACCATCCAACTCGCATCAACCATGTCAGTATCATCCTACAAACAATCGATGGCCGAGGACAGAGGGTTAAGTTGGCCGGCCATGGTTTGCACCTGAATAAATGTGAGCATGTCATTGTCTGCAATCTCGAGTTTGAATGTGGCAGAGGAAATGATGCTGACGCCATCCAGATAAAGCCCGGGTCAAGGCACATATGGATAGATCGATGCAGTCTGAGAGATTATGGTGACGGGCTAATAGACGTTACATTGGGGAGTACTGATATTACTATTTCCAGGTAAGGATATCGATGGCCCCTTCAAGAGGGTGTAACAGTGTTGGCCTCCTAAGTTCTTGTTCTTTTTCCTATCATGGATCGGCATAGATGGATCTGAACGTTTTATATAATTTTTTGCCCCTGCATTCAGATGCCACTTTTCCATGCACGATAAAGCAATGCTAGTTGGGGCAGACTGCACAAACACCGGTGACAGATGCATCAGAGTCACAGTTCATCATTGTTTTTTTGATGGAACAAGGCAGAGGCATCCCCGTGTGCGATTTGGAAAAGTTCATCTGTATAATAATTATACTAGAGACTGGGCCATATATGCCATTTGTGCTAGTTTAGAGTCACAGGTGAGCACCAGCGCGTACGGTTCTGCATAAATTTTCCATGAGGTATATATATATATATATATATACATGTGCCTTTTATCATGATCCCCTTCTTTCATGTGATTTCTGTCTCAGATCTTATCTCAGTGCAACATATATGAAGCAGGAGAGAAGAAGACAGTCTTCAAGTATCTGACAGAGAAGGTAAGAGCTGCATCCTTCTCTTAATTTACGTGCTCGTTTGTTGCTTGTCCCAAAGGTGCACAAACAAAGAAATGCAAGCTACTTAAAAGTGAAGCTACTGGGCAAGCTGAAGCAAGCATTTTGCAGTTATTTCCCACCTAAGATGAAAATTTTCTGCACATTAGAAGATATCAAACAATGATAAATGTCCACACCTGAGGTCTAAAAACAGCTAGCAGAGGTGGATGTTCTCGAGTGTTAAAAGCGCCAATTTTCCCTGATTTAATCTCAGAAGTCAGCCCTCCAGTATTTTATCTTGAAAATTTTTGGAATCGTACATGTCTTTGAATCTTTAATATAGAGGGTGACAGTTCTTTTGATTCTATAGGAAGATATAGTAATTACAACAACCAAGAACATCTGTTCTTTGTCTGAGCTAACTCTTCGCTGTAAGTTTTTTGATGGTGTTCCTGCTATATATTTTTGAGGCAGGCACCGGATAAGGAAGTGGGTACGTGTGGCTCAGTAAGGTCTGAAGGGGACCTGTTCCTAAATGGAGCTCGGCCCTGCCTGCTGCCGGGAGCCGATGGGGAGTGTGTCTTCAGCGCCACCGAGTTCTACCCTGCATGCTCAATGGCGCCAGCCTCAGAGTCTCTGAAGCAGGACCTCCGAGTTTGCGCCGGATGGCAGCCTATATCGAGGCCCCAAGACAGCATTTGAGCATGTGATGGAGCTTTGCTAGTTCTCTGAAATTTATGTAGAACATGCAGATTGATCTCTCATCAGTTTCTATCATTAACTTGAGTAGTATTGCAGGAGTGTGTTACGTGTTTACTCCCGTTTATGAGCTCCGGTGCGTACACTTAATATCTCTCGGGCTATACTAATTAAGCAACCTTGAAAGCTCCGTATTTGGGATTTAACTGTTAGCATAAATTAGATGTATATATATATATAAGAGAGCGCAGCGAAAGATGATGGGTACATCAGACTACCAACTATTGAAGCAAAAGATATCTCATCCCTTTCTTTTAAGCAGTGAATTGTTCACTATTTCAACATTATTCTGTCTAAGCCCATTCTCCTCTTGCACACACATAGTCAGTAATTCATTTACTGACCAAATTTTCCTTATGTGTATATATTGTAGGAGATTTTAAAGGCACTGAATTGGGAAGGAAGTGAACAAAAAATAAAATGAACTAGAAATGAATCTGAAATGGTCGCTTCTAATGAATTTAATTATGCAGCTATATATGTTCTTCATCTTCGTAATGTGTTCATGAATAAATCCAGAGCCCTTGTACTTTATGGAGGGAAATTTGTTCACGAGGGTATTGACAAGAGCTAGCCTATATAGTTCGAGGTGACAAATTGTTCTTCAACGCATGTGAGATATTTTATTACCATATCACATTTGAGAATTGATCTCCGAATATTCTTCAGTAAAATTTCCTTAAATAGTAGGAGTGCATGTCGAGAACGCTCTCACTGTTCATTAAGCAAAAGTTTTTTAGTCGTACTCTTATTTGTGAGAGGAGTAGGCTTTTCTACCCTTAATGCAATATCCATATCCATCCACCCAAGGTAATTAGTATTTGATCCTTCCACTCAGCAAAGTTTGACCTATCCAAATTAGGGATATTGAAATTTATCATTCCAGAGACTACAACTGAAGAAATAAAAAATATTCTAATTAGGGACACCATACAAAAATCACATGAACTAAATTCAATCATTATATTTTCAACCTGATGTTTAGTGGTTGAGTATGTAGTGTATGCATGACTCCTTCTTTGGGAGTGAATCATGCATTTCCAATTAAGCCAACATTTGACAATAACATGTGATCAAGCAGCATAACATCATAGGACCCCACTTTTGGAATTGAGTCATATGATCGCAATTAGATTCATACAATTTCTGATAAAATGTGTGATCAAGTAGCGCAACATCGAACATAGACTCCAACTTTGGGAGTGAGCTATATGACCGTAATTAGGTCTATACTCATTTAATAATATTAATAAGAGTAGGGACTTATATAACCTAGTTCAAAGAGTCTAGCTAGTTCCTTTGGGCACTAGGGAAAGCAAGATACACATGCCAGTACTGGGCAAAGAAGATGAATAGGGAAAAAAGAGTAGCAGTGAGCAAAGGAAAAGAGCTTTCTGGATCGTGGGATGCCAGTAGAAAGAGAGCTGCGGTTAAAGGAGAAGGGGGCTCATGTTAGGCCAGTGACCAAGATATTGGATCAGCAGCTTACATATATAAGATGATGATCTTACATATAAGCGACATGATGTCGAATAGTCAAAGACGAGCACGTCGCGCATGGATCATCTTCGTACGTGTACGGAGTGGGAAGTCAAAGATTTTTCTCTCTTTTCTGCTAATCGACACTATTTGATGAGAGAGAATAAGAGCAATGGTGACTCTTCTCTCAAATCTGTAGTAAGATAAGGATCAAGTTCTTAATGGTAATTGTGTGTCTCACTATATATGTCTTCCCCATTTGAGAAGAGGCCATAGCCTCTTGTAATATCCACAAAAGGAGCACATTAGCAAACCAAGGAAAGCTTGGTATAGTTGTAAATATGGGAGTTTTATCCCTATAAATATAGAAGTTACTGTGGGGATCTATAGCGACTTGAGATCAAGAAAACGCAGCGGAAAATAGACTTAAAATTTGATCTCGATTCGTTTTGGGATATGCAAATCAGATTATCGGATAGTCGAAATCACCTTGTGCGGAATCGGATCAGCGTTCGTGCGATTCTATGGAGGTGACGCCACAAGCCGTTCAGCCGTCTGGCCTCTAGCGGTGTCCACGTGGTCTTCCTCACGACGATCCACGATCGCTCCCTCGGGTTTCGCAATGCTCGAAGATAGAGCTTGGATCTTTCCCGATCACTGTGACATACGTGGCGCAGAGAGAGAGAGAGAGAGAGAGAGAGAGAGAGAGAGAGAGAGAGAGAGAGAGAGAGAGGCGGCTAGGTGGAGCCCTGATGCTTGGCTAGGGTTGTCCCACCACATAGTCCACATCATTATATAGAGATGATAGTTTTTCACAAAAATTCCTGATCTTTATATATTTAGACCGTTGCCTGAAAACCTATTGCGTGTGACCCTCTAGGCCGAAGTACCAATCCAGTTAATGGCCCAATAAACTAGTAACACTTACTAGCTTGATTATTATAATAACTAATTAATAATCTGAATCAACTTTATCTAGCCGACTCAGCTGAGCCTCCGAACATGTTGGGTGCCAAGCAACACCATGTGAACCTGGAAGGTATTGGGGTTCTGCAACCCTCACAAGGAACATTTCCGTCATCATTACCATGTAGATATAATCTCTCATTTTCACAATACTCTTGGAACAACTTAGGATATGGTATACTGTCAAATCCTAACTTGTTGTCCCACTAGGATCCGATGCTTTAGACTAATATTAAAAACTCTCTTTTTGATATTTTGTCTGCCCTGGCCAGGGACTCCATTACATCATTCTCTTGAGTATTCTCCCTCTGTACACCGAATGTAAATGATCCCTTGTTGACCACTCAATCCCCTTCGAAGGTCTTCCGTTGTGTCCGAACTTTGACTATATTGAATCTCTTGGATAGAGATTCTTAGGTCAAGCTCAAAACACAGAAGTCCACCAACAAGGTGTCTTTGGTGTCTCAGGTCTCACTACAACAACAATGTTCTATAGTTACGGCTAACAGTTACGGTTTTGGTTTCCGTAAGAATAAATGTATGAGTACTTACGGTTTTTTTTATAAATCTATTTTATATTATTAATTTTATAAAAACCGTAACAAATTGTAAATCTATCGTAAAAATAAATATATGAATACTTACACCTAATCCGTAACTAAATGGTGCCGCCTAACCCAGGTTACAAAACTTCTCCACCCCGCCACTAATGGAAGAGAAGTTGAAAAGACCTGCTGTCCACATCGCCTTTTCATCCCCAAAACGCCAGGTCGTGCCTTTTCATCCCCAAACCGCCTTCTGCGAACTCCCTGCTTGGCCATTTCGCCTTCGCCATTTCGCCTTCGCCGTCGGCCGGCCAGCGCCCTCCCTGCTTGGCGGTGACCTGCTGTCCACAGCGCGGCCAGCGCCCTCCCTCCTCTGCGCGGAAGTTCCAGCGGTAAGTGTCCTCCGACCCTCCCTCCCTCCGTCTCTCCCCCCTCCGGCCCTCCCCCCCTCCGGCTCCTCCCCTTCTGCGCTCCCCCTCTCTGGCCCTCCCTCCCTCTGTGTGTGTCTCCCTCTCATCCCCGATTTCCCCCCCCTCTGGCCCTCCCCTTCTGCGCTCCGGTCCCCCCCCCCCCTCTGGCCCTCCCCTTCTGCGCTCCCCCCTCATGCCCTCCCTCTCATCCGGCCCTCCCCCCCTCCGGCCCTCCCTCCCTCAGTCCCTCTGTCACTGTGTCTGTCTCCCTCTCATTCCCACGACATCGGCGCCCGCGTCGCCCCCCTGCAGCACCGGGCCATTGAAACCCACGGTCTGTGTACTTTCCCTCCTCGGTTGTTTTCTCTCTATTGTTTCTAGTTTTTTGTACGTGTTTTGAGTGGATATGATTCTGGTGTGTTCCGACTTTGGCCTGATAGATTGATCTCTCTCCTTTTCCTCCGCCCCGCTTTGCGTATGCACTTGTGTACGCAGGTTGCTGAGGAACCGGGTGTCGGCGCAGCAGGCCAGGGAGAGGAAGAAGGCCTACCTCAACGACCTGGAGGGCAAGGTGAAGGAGCTCGAGAAACGCAACTCCGAGCTGGAGGAGCGCCTATCCACCCTCCAGAACGAAAACCATATGCTCAGACAGGTGAGCTTGCTCGTGCTTTACCCCCTCGCCTGCTCATGTCTTCCCCATCTGACAGTTGCGGATCTGCTGTTTGATCCATTGCCAGACCTACCACCCACCTTAATTTGGATTTCTATCAACTTTATTCGAATATTAAATATGTATTCAACTAACTATTTTTTAAAATTTTTTTATAAACCCAACAACCCCCATACCAGCTTGGCTGTTCCCGGGTTCGAAACCAGGTGGGTGGGCCTTGGCCACGCTATTAAACCCCCCCCCCCCCCCCCCCCAAAAAAAAAAAAAAAATCCAAAACCTCAACTTGAAGCTTCATGAATGTGACATGATGATTATTGGATGGAACAAGAATTCCAAGGCTAGAGGACTGATATATTCGATGTTGTAAATGAATGTGCCGAGAGTAAATCTGGGCACTTAATTTTGATGGTGCTTGTTATGATAATTAAGTTGGATAGAAAAATCTGCACAAATCTTGCTTAATTGGGGATAAATCTCTGATCACTTATTACGTTGTTTGATTGATTATTCTAGCATAAGGAATTTATACTAAAGTTAAAAAATGGTGAAACATCTTAGATTCCTCTATCTAAACTTCTCTTATCAAAAAGAACAAACATGAACTAACCACGTCTCTCCCAAGAGAAATGTGGGTAAGTAAGAAAGACTTGTTCCATCAAGATAACATATGTAGGGACCCCTGTCTCTCCCAATAATCACGTGTGGAATATAGAAGTAGAGCAAGAGTTTATGGTGGGTAGGAGGGCATGGCCGGTGGGTGGGGGACACTGTGAGTGTGAAAGAAATGTGGGGGTTGGAGAGGTGATTGAGAGCAGAAAAAACTCGCATTCTAAAGCTCCATAAGGTCAGTGAGTTGGTGAACAGGGACCATGCCTTCTGTATTGGAGGGTCATGTGGGTTGTGCAAGCCATAGAACTACTTTCAATTGTTTAGGCCGATGGTGAAGCACTAAATGTTTGAATATTTTATTCAAATATCAAATGCTTGAACTTTGTGTTGATAATCTCTGTAGATATTAATAAACCATCTCAAATGACTAGAAAGGAGTCTTGAAGAGCTAAATGAGTCCCACCTGAATTCTAGTATCATCATAACAATTCTTAACCTTTCGATCTGATACCCTGATTCAATGCTGCCTTTCAAGTTGATCAGAACCTCAAAAAGTGAGATTTGTTTATTCTTTTTTATATCTTTTTGTAATTCATATGAACAACTGGAGCTTAGCTGGGACATGAGAGAATATTTAAAAGGTATTATTAATTGCATGTTCCTTTCATGAGATATCTCATCAAATCCCTGTTATGGTATCAGTATGTGTACGAGGTGGCCAAAAACTATAGTACCCTTAAACATAATCAGCTGCACTATTTTAATAAATATAACTTGTGAATTTAAAAATTATACGTTTTTAACAATTATTTTTTGTGCATCAGGAATAGTGTGACTTATGGTGTTCATATTATCATTACTTTTATTGTGCTCCAGTCATATTATCATTACTTTTATTGTGCTATAAATATGCTCGTTCAATATACTGTGGTGTAGAATAAATGTGCATGAATAGTGAATTATCTTATTATAGTCTTCTGCTCTTTAACTTTAGAATTTAGCCTTATTTTAATTAATTAGTTGTGTTCTATATTGATTTATGTTTACTTTATTGTCTCATTTTACAGTGAACATAATTCTTTATTTCTGAAATAATTATACATATAGATTGGAGTTGGATGGATCAACCAAAACACTCGAAGGAGTATCTGGATGGTGTTGATAAGTTCATCAGTTTTGCTTGTGAATCTTCCAATGATTGTACAAGTATCAAGTGCCCTTGTTTACAATGTGCATGCATTTTTAAATGGGAAAAGGACACAGTTAGAGAGAATTTATACTTTAATGGAGTCATCAAAGACAAGAAGTTTTGGGAATTTCATGGAAATGATTCAACTTCTAGTAGGAGAAATTTCCTAAATTCTTCACCTGAGAAGCTTGCAAAGGATGTTGGTATGCATGATATGTTACAAGATATATTTGGTATGCAAAATATTATAAATGTGGAGTCCAAATGTAGTGATGAGGTTGAAAAGGGCTGTAGTACTAAACCAAATAATTTGATTGAAGATGTGGAACAACCTTTGTACCTAGGTTGCAAGAAGTTCAACAAGCTTTCTTTTGTAGTCCGACTATTCAACATAAAGTGCATGGGTAAAATGAGCAACAAAGCTTTCAACATGTTACTGAAGCTATTAAAAGAGGCTCTTCCAGAGGGCGAGATATTGCCAAGTTCTTTTTATGAGGTGAAAAAGCTTATTAGTGATCTAGGATATAGTTACCATAAAATTGATGCATGTCCTAATGATTGCATATTATAGTGGAAAGAGTATGAGTCCTACGAGCAATGCCCTAAATGTGGAGAAGATCGATGGACTATACGCCAGGGACATGGTGATAGTAAAAAGAAGGTATCCAAAAAGGTTCTGCGTCATTTTCCTTTGATTCCAAGATTGCAAAGACTATACATGTCTTCTAAATTTTCATCAAACATGAGGTGGCACCAAGATGAGCGACAAGAAGATGGCATCTTAAAACATCCAGCAGATTCTCCTTGCTGGAAATGTTTGGATGCAATAGATAACTTTGGTTCAGAAGCTCGCAATGTATGATTGGGTTTGGCAAGTGATGGATTTAATCTTTTGGAACCATGACCACTAGTTACAGTACTTGGCCTGTGCTCTTAATACCATACATATACCTCCATGGCTTTGCTTGAAAGCACCAAATATGTTTTTATCTTTGCTTATTCCAGGTCCAAATGGGCCTGGCAATGATATAGATGTCTACCTACAACCACTTATTGAAGAGTTGCAAATATTATGGCATGGAGTTGAAACATATGATGCATCCAAAAGTGAATTGTTTTGCATGCGTGCTGCATTACTATGGACTATAAATGATTTTCCAGCATATGCTTACTTATCTGGTTGGAGCATAAAAGGTCAACTAGCTTGTCCTACATGTAACAAGGACACATGTTCACAATGGCTAAAGGCAAGTGGAAAATTTTGTTACACTGGACATCGTAGATAGTTGAAACAAGATCACAAATTTCGGTTGTTAAAGCAACAATTTGATGGAAAAGAAGATTGGAGAGAAAAACCTGCTTTGTTGTTTGGAAGCAAAGTATTAAATCAGCTATATGGACTCAGTTTTAACTATGGAAAGCCTCCAAAGATTTCAGGCAAGAAATTCACTGTGAGAAGGAAACATAAGAAAAAAGATTTATCGAAGAGCAACATTGACGATAAATCTAACTTTTTATCTTGGAAAAAGAAAAGTATTTTCTTTGAGTTGCCTTATTGGAAGTCCCCGCTTCTTCGACATAATCTTGATGTGTGGAAATGGGAATTTTTAAAATCTATTAAAATCTATTTTATCATGTTGTCTCATTTTCTCATGGCATGAATGCGTATTGCCAATCCAAGTCCCGCCGAACGCTACTTGAGCGACGATGGCGTGAGGTGAATCGACAATTCGCGCAGCGCGGGCGTGCCAGTCACCGAAGTGACAACCGATTGGTTTGCCTCCGAGAGTCGGAGGGCTTCAAGTCTATTGTGCGCGCCGTCTGACTTCGTCAGACGAAAGTGAGTGGTCGGGTCCTGGACCAAAAACCCGTCGTTGCCTGAGCGCAACGACGTTAATTACATCTCTTTTAGAAAGAGAAAACCCTTGATTAATCGCCAGATTAGAAAGCCTCGTGGCCTTAAAACGGGACATCCGATAAAGGGTGCGAAGCATAATTGAACTGAAATACTAGGGAGCGAGACGAACGCCTAATCGAGCCCATTAGACCTTTCACTCAAGCCGCTACCCGATCTCTTTGTCTATTTATTTATTGGTCCTCTTTACCACGAAAAGATTCAATTCGGTCTTTTAAGTCCATTTGAGAAAGATAATTTTGAAAAGGGGTGGTCTCTTTTACAATCATTTCAATTTGATTTCTTTTTTTGTTGCAAAACATGTGATGATCATTTATTGTTTAGAAAAGTTTGGTTTGACTTTTTTGCGCATGGTGATGCAATCTTTTATTACTTGAGAAAACGGTCTAATTCGGTCTCTTGCTCTTTAAAAAAAAAACATGGGATGACCTTTTGATTTGTTAAAAAAAAGGTCCAAGTTGGCCCTTTGTTCTTTTGCAAAATATAAGATGGTCTCTTGCTCTTTGAAAAGAAGGTTTGATTTGACCCTTCGATCTTTTGTAAAACCCGAAGTGATTTTTGCCATTTGAAAAGGATTGAACTTAGTCATTTAACAACGTGGAATGGGCTTTTCCTTTCTTCTTCCATTTTTTTGTTTGAAAAGAGGTCAATTTGCTTTTACAATTTTTTTTATTATTAAAAGATTTTAATTTGCCGCTCCGGTCTTTTGAGCATTTGAAATGGAGCTCTATTCGCTCGGCGGAGCTCGACGGCTCAACGCACTTCGCAGACGCCCTCGAATCGGCGCAGCTGACGAGATAAGGCGAATCGGCGCAGCCCGGCTGACATCATAGACATCATCGAATTGGCCTCCGCTCGCAACGCTGCCGATTCAATTGGAAGCTAATGACCCCTTTTAGGAATTTTGCGCCAACTCGACTTTCGCGGGGGAATTTCGGCGGCACTTCCCCTTATCGTGGTGATAGAGGGGAGAGCGCGATGCTCATCCACCACAAGCGGAGATGGCACCAAAAGGGAGAGTGTACGTCATAAAATGACGTAACTCCGACGGCCTATGACCTCGATCCCCCAGGCATGCCTACGGAGATTCGGGCAATGCTATGGCCAAACAACCCACGGGGCGATGAGTCACATGTGAACCCACCCGTCCGAACACGAACATTATGTTTCGATCCGAGGATGTGGATGGGTCTCATATCGTATCTTTTGACTGTTTATCAGCCGGTGTCACATAGAGCAATGATTTTGCTCACGTGATTTTGGCCGACGTGATGGCCAGGACGTCGAATCGGCGCAGCTCTGCTCTGGTCTTACAAGACTGCCAGAAACCAGAACCAGGCCGAATCGGCGCAGCTGACCACCTGTGCAAGAGATGACAAGCCTCTCTCCAAGAACGCCCTTGCTCATGGCCCGGGTGGTCTTGGATTTCGAGAAGGCGTTGCAACCCATTGCTGAGATGGGCTAAGCAAGGGGATTTAGGCATTATTTGCCCAACCCCCTTGAATAGCGAAATGAGACTCTTTGGAGACTATTCGGTGTTGGTTTGAAACACACATCAATGGGGGGCTGAAAAGCCGCAATGGGATGGTCTATTGAGAAGGGCGAACTATGCTTGGTGATTTCTTTTGAAAGGGTCTTTTGAGAATGGCATTTGAGCAAAGGGATGTGAGCATTGTTTGCTCAATCCCCTTGGCCATGGCCATGGGTGCACATTGGGCACGAAGGGGACTCTTGAAGGGCTGTTAGAGCAGTGAAAAAATTGGTTTTTTGCAGGTCTTGAACAGTAGGAAACGCAAGGCCCAATAGAGAGGAGGATGGTATGCCATGCATGCATTGAATGTGGCATGAAGTCCCATGCTCCCATGACCTCATTTGTTGAGGTATGGGAGGCCTTTTGACCTCATATGGAGTGCTAGGAGGGAGAGAGATGTACCTCTATGGAGAGGCCATCCCATCCCGTAACCCCATTTGCAAAGAAAAGAAAACTTTTAAAACCCAAGATGGGATGAGAGGAGAGCATGCAATAAATGTTAAGGACAAGCTATTCTCATAAAAAAAGGAGGATATGCACAAGAGCATGATCTATTTCAATAAAGTAAGGGATGAGGAGGTACAAGGTTTGCAAAACCAAGAGAAAAGAGGGGGGAAGGACCCAACGTGGGAGCCCTTCTGCTCTCTTGCTCTCTTGCTCTCTTGATGTGACAAGACAAGGAGACCCCTCCCCAAAGAAGAACCCCTCTCTCTCTCTTGCCTTCTCTTCTCACCTTTCTCTTCTCCCTTTTGCTTCTTTTTCTTCACGGGTGGAATCTCCCTTGAGCAGAAAACGCAGGCCTCTCCCTCTTCTTCTTGGCTTCTTGCTGCTGGTTCCTTTAAAAAACCAGAGAGGAAGACTCTCCTTTCATGCAAGAACAGCCCCCCTTCCAGCCCTCTTGCGTATCCCTTGGCTGGCCCCCTTTTCTCCTCTCTTCCCCTTGCCTTCTAGAAGAGAAGAAAGGCCAAAAATAGGCCCAACCAGCTCCCTGCGCAGCAGAAATGCCAGACTTGCCTTTTTCCATTTGTGGCACTCCCTTTTGGGAGGTGTCACAAATGCTTACTCTCACCCCCCTACTTTATGGGATGAGATGAGGGTTGATTTCAGATGGGCCTTGGTGGCCTTTTGAGTGAGCCTTTTGCCCTTTTTTTGCACAGCCCATGAGGGGCTAAAACCGGTGCTAGCGGCTTGGATAATGGGCCGGCGGTTCGGGCCCATTAATAAAAGGGGTGCCCACAAATGCCCCCCACTCGTGGGTGGTGCGAAGAGGCACGCAGAGCGGCATCCGCGGGTGAATTTTAGTCCTTTGACTATTGACACTAGCGCCGACAGGTGTTTGACTTGTTGCCGGGCTAATGGTCAAGTGGTCTATTCGTAACCTTTTGCTTCTTTTTGGTGATGTGATCCGCGGATGACGGCTGCACGTTGCTCCGAATGGGCAATTTGGGGATGGCCTCCCCTATTCTCATTTCTCTGGGGCCACTGGGGCTCGGGCTCGCTTAGGCAATTTGGAGCAGGGTCTGTTGACCTCGCCGAATCGGCGCAGGGTCGAATTGGCGCGGGGTGCGCCTGGTGAGCTGGCGCGTGGCGGGCAGGCCCAGTCTGGGCGGTCTCGGTCCACGGGCCGCTTGGGGGCGCGAACCGGCGATTCTCGTCTCCCGAGGGCGGTCACTTCACCGCCCCTTTTCAAATCGCGCCTCAAAAGGCGCGCGGGGGGCGTCTCTCTCTTCCCCCCTTCTCTTTCTCTCCCCTTTCTCCCTCCGCGACTCGTCTCCCTCTTCTCTCTCCTTCGCTTTGTCTCCCCCTGTTCGCCTCTCCCTCTCCTTCTTCGGCAGCAGGACGAGGTGCAGCGGCGACGGCGAGGCGGTGGTCGCGGCCCGGCGGGCAAGCGCGGCGACGAGGTGTGGCGGCGCGAGGAGCGGCAGACAGCGGGGAGGTACGACGGCGCGGTGCGACGGCGGGGGCTCTCTCTTGGGGTCCTTTGGCCCTGGAGCGGCGGTCCTAGGGTTCCGCAGCGGCGAAGGCGAGGTGCGTCCGCGAGGGTCGGCGGCAGTGCTAGGGCGCGGCGGTGGCTCGCTCTGACCGCGGCGAGGAGTGCAGCGGCAACTGCGGGACTCCGCCGCCGACGACGACCCAGAACGGTTGTCTCGGCGGCCCGCGGGCGGAGGTGAACTGAGCGCGGCGGCCGGCAAGCAGATCGGCGGGTTCCCTGGAGCACAGGGGTGTGCGCGGCGGCGTCCCGGCGGTGGGGCACCAGCGATGGTTTTGGAGAGCCCCCCCCCTTTTGTTCCTTTTGTGTGTGTCTGTTTGTAAGGCCGCTCCGGGGCTCGGCGACAGGGGGCCGGAAATCGGCCGGCCATGTGCGGCTTTTGGTGTTCTAGGGCGGCGGTACCGGAGGGTGCTCCGGCCGCACCGAGGGTCTTCACGGCCGGGAACCAGGGAGACACAGGGGGCTTGGCGGGCTTGCATGCCCCTTTTTTGTTTGCATGGGTGAACAGGGCCGAGAGAGGCGCCTGGGGATTTGGGTAGGCAAAGGGAATGTGCCTTGGGCCATGGGGCCTTTTGTACCGAACGCCCACATGTGTGTCCGGGTCCGTTGGGATCTCCCCCCCTTAAACAAAGCAATGGGGAGATCAGGTAGGTCCCAGGGCTTCTAACCGCTAGGGGGACCGCGGGGGAACATCCCGCGTCCGAGGTTTCGCCTTTTCGCCCCTTTGTTCGTGGGGCCCACTTTAAGTCGGCGGGGCTTCCACCAGTGCGGTCCTCGTCCGCCCATTACCGCCCCGAATGGCGGGTCCGATTAGGTCTAGCTTCCACTAAGCGCGCCACGAGAGAGTAGCGGCGGCCGTCGATGGCTTTTAGTGGGGCCCGGAGCCCCTTAGGAGACGGTGAGGACGCGTCAGGTCCCAGGTCTTTTACTTTTCAGCTTCATTGGCGGGGGCCCATTTTAGATCAGCGGGGCTCCCGTCGGTCCGCCTATCTCTTGCATATCGCTTTAAATGGCGGGTCTTTTCTGACTGCAGCCAGGCACTGGGCCGCTTCACTCCCCATCGGCTTGTCCTCGGGGTAACAGTGGTTCCCGGAGAGCTTTTAGACATGCTTGTATGTCCCTGTTTTGGGGCCGTCTCGCCTTAGTGCATGGACGAGTACCCGCTGAAACCCCCCACTTGCACGTATGACAAGGGGAGATGCTACCGAAATTTTGTCAGATTTGAGCGTTCATTTGGCCCGCTGACGTGACTTTAATTTCCTTTGTAGGAACCATGGCTCCCAAGTCTTCCTCCAGCAATACAGGCCTTCGGAAGGATGAAGACCGGTTGACTTTGGCGAAGCAGACATTGTCGGAGGTCCAATCCAGGAAGGCGAGCCTGAAAGAGAGAATATCCTCCCCTCATGTGGGTATCTTGTCACTCGAGGAACTATTCCGGGACTTGCCATGAGGCACATGGCCCGTTCCATTTCTATGCTCTTTTTATATTGCCCCTTTTTATTCCTGAGGCCTTGCCTCCATGCCTATGTAGCTCCATTTCACTATTAATGAAAGGCATTTTATTTTGGACACAGATGTTCCTTCTTGATGCCTTGCCATGGTGTGCACATCCTTATTTGTCGGATTTTTTTTTCTCTTTTTTTTTTTCTTTTTTTTTTTGGTTCACATTATCGAGCTGAGCGCCCTTTCGGGTTTTCGCCCAACCCGACCCCCTCTTGCTTTTGCCTACACGCCCTTTCGGGTTTTCGTGTAGCGGGGTACCCTATTTTGCCCATGGCGCCCTTTCGGGTTTTCACCATGGCCGGGTTTTAGTTCTTTTTACCCTCACTCGACAGGTGGTTCGAGTGAGTCCAACGAGGCGTCTCTATTTTTAGCCTCTCTTTTTTTTTTTTTTTTTTTTGAGGTGACGGGATCCTTTGCCGTCTATCGGCCGTTAACTCGACAGAGACTTTTGCTGTCAGAAGTAACGGTCTTCTATTTTACCGTCGGAGTGACGGCCTTCTATTCTACCGTTGAGGTGACGGCCTTCTATTCTATCGTCGAGATGACGGCCTTCTATTCTACCGTCGAGATAACGGCCTTCTATTCTACCGCCGGAGTGACGGCCTTCTATTCTACCGCCGGAGTGACGGCCTTCTATTTCACCGTCGAGATGACGGCCTTCTATTCCACCGTCGAGATGACGGCCTTCTATTCCACCGTCGGAGTGACGGCCTTCTATTCTACCATCGGAGTGACGGCCTTCTATTCCACCGCCGGAGTGACGGCCTTCTATTCTACCGCCGGAGTGACGGCCTTCTATTTCACCGTCGAGATGACGGCCTTCTATTCCACCGTCGAGATGACGGCCTTCTATTCCACCGTCGAGATGACGGTCTTCTATTCCACCGTCGGAGTGACGGCCTTCTATTCTACCATCGGAGTGACGGCCTTCTATTCCACCGTCGGAGTGGGCGGCCTTCTATTCCACCGTCGGGGTGACGGCCTTCTATTCTACCGTCGGAGTGATGGTCTTCTATTCTACCGTCGGAGTGACGGCCTTCTATTCTACCGTCGAGATGACGGCCCTTCTATTCTACCGTCGGAGTGACGGCCTTCTATTCTACCGTCGGAGTGACGGCCTTCTATTCCACCGTCGAGATGACGGCCTTCTATTCTACCGTCGGAGTGAGTGACGGCCTTCTATTCCACCGTCGAGATGACGGCCTTCTATTCCACCGTCGGGGTGACGGCCTTCTATTCCACAGTCGAGATGACGGCCTTCTATTCCACCGTCGAGATGACGGCCTTCTATTCTGCCGTCGGAGTGACGGCCTTCTATTTGACTTTTACCGTCAGGGCGACGGCCTTCTATTCGACTTTTACCGTCAGGGCGACGGCCTTCTATTTGACTTTTACCGTCAGGGCGACGGGACTTTTACCGACGGCCTTCTATTCGACTTTTACCGTCAGGGCGGCGGCCTTCTATTTGACTTTTACCGTCAGGGCGACGGCCTTCTGTTTGACTTTTACCGTCAGGGCGACGGCCTTCTATTTGACTTTTACCGTCAGGGCGACGGCCTTCTGTTTGACTTTTACCGTCAGGGCGACGGCCTTCTATTTGACCCTTTTTTTTTGACGTTTGTCTTCATCCTTTTTTATTTTTTTTTCTCATTATCGAGTTGGGCGCCCTTTCGGGTTTTCACCCAATTCGACCCCCTCTTGTTTTTGCCTACGCGCCCCTTCGGGTTTTCACGTAGCGGGGTACCCGATTTTGCCCATGGCGCCCTTTGCGGGTTTTCACCATAGCCGGGTTTTTGGTCCTTTTTGCCCTTGCCCAGTGGACAAGTCTGACGAGGCATCTCTATTTTTAGCCTCTTCTTTCTTTTTTTTCTTTTTAATAAGGCGAGGACGGTGGCATAGTCTGCCAACGTCTTAGCCAACATCGGCTGCTCGAGCTTGTCGATGCTTTTCCTCTTTGCAACCCGCTTGCTGATGCAGCTTCGTGCTGCCTCGACGTTACCGCCGTGGGACTTGATCGTCTGAATGACGCCAATCTCTTAGATTCGTCGCCGTCGTCGGCTTTCGTTGTGACTTCGGCGCCAACCGTACAGGTTCCCTGCCCACAAAAGATGGTAGGGGTTATGCCAGTTAGATAGCAATTGGTTATGCATGCTAAAGCACAAAGTTCTCATTTAAGTCTTTTATTACTCTTTTCATATATATGTATGTCTCTTTTTTTATATTCAAGGAAACATGCACTTCTTGTCTTTTAGGAAATCTTTTCATGCGAGGAAAGGCACGGAAAACTCGAACTATCCTCACATAACTCATTAAAAAGTATGATGCCAATTATAGATGGGGGGACTCTTTTCATCGTCCACCCCCTAGAATCAGCGAAGGTCTCATAAATTTTGTTGGGACATTCGTCGCCTCAGAGCCATAGTCCGGCTAGCGGTATGGCGGCCTCTTCTATCTTTTTTTTTGCCATGCAAAGCATGCCATTTTTTTCATTTTCTTTTTTTGGCTCTTCGTCATCGGCGACTAATGTCCCGGGGGTTTGAGAGCTTAATGTTTTATTATTTTTTTGTTTTGTTTCTTTTTTTGTTTGTTTTTTTTTGCTATTTATCCTTTGTCTATTTCTTATACATATGGGGGAGTAGAGGGTAGAAACTCCCTACTGTTGTTGCGGATGCAACAGTTCTTTTGTGGCAGCCGAAACTCTCCACTGCTGCGGATACAATAGTTCTTTTGTGGCAGCCGAGCTCCTCATTCGTCGAATAAGTCGATCAGATCCACTTCTTGTTCAGCCTCTTGTTGCTCACGACTCTGACCATTGAAGTCTGGATGGCAGGCGTGATACAGCTTCAGATGTCTTCCGTTGAGGGGTGGGAATTGTATTTCACCCCGATGGTTGACCAGGACGTAAGCGCCGCCTTCATAGACTCTTTGCACCACGTATGGCCCAGTCCAATTCACGTTCAACTTCCCTTTTGGGTTGCCGGCCATGACTTCTCTTTTCTTGACCATTACCAGATCTCCTTTCTTGAACTCGCGACCCTTGACGAGCTTGTCGAAGGCACGTGCAATGCGGGCCTGGTAAACTTGAATGTTCTGTTGGGCTCGTAATCTTTTTCCTTCCAAGTCGGAGAGTTCTTCGAGCCTCCTTTCGACATTGGTTTGATTCTCAGGAGCTAGTCCATGCTGCATGGCCACCCCGAGGGATGGTACTTCCAGTTCTACCGGAACCACGGCTTCTGAACCGTACACCAGGGAGAAAGGTGAGCAGCCTGTTGGTGTTTTATAGACGGTCCGGTAGGCCCATAAGGCTTCGTACATCCGGTCCTCCCAATCTCTTTTGTTGGCACTGACAGTTTTGGCCAATAAGGTGCACAATGTCTTATTAAAAGCTTCCGCCAGGCCGTTAGCTTGCGGATTGTAGGGAGTGGAAGTCCTCCAGTCTATTCTGTATTTTGCGGCCATTCTAAACACCTTCTGGTTCTTGAAGTGTGTTCCATTGTCTGATATGATTCGGTCCGGACTGCCGAATCTGAAGATGATGTTCCGCTGGATGAAGCGTGCCACCAACTCCCCCGTTACTTCTCTTAATGCCACAGCCTCGGCCCACCTTGAGAAGTAATCGGTGATAGCCAGGATGTATTTACACCCCGACGAGGAAGGTGGCAGAGGGCCCACAACATCTGTTCCCCATTGTGCAAACGGCCAACTTGGAACGGTCGGATGCAGATGTATGGGAGGTCTCCTTGGGATGACCGCATGCTCTTGACATTTTTGACATGTCTTGAAAAAATTGCCACAATCTTCAAACATAGTTGGCCAGTAATAGCCGAGCTTTTTGATTTCTATTTTCATCTTCGGCCCGGCCTGATGGGCGCCAGCGATCCCGGCGTGCACCTCTTTCATGACCTTCCCGGCCTCTTCAGGTGACAGGCACCTTAGCAAGATCTTTTTCTTGGAGTCCGCCATGATTCTGAACAGGGCTCCACCTCTTAACTCGTATGAGTCTTTTATTCTGACCAGTTTGATCCTTTCTTCTCTTTGGGAGGGCAATCGCTGGTGTTCGAACCATTGCAGCAAGGGCTCTCTCCAGTCTTTTGCACGATCTCTTCGGCCGCAGATACTTCTTCTTGGCCGCTCTCTTCATTTTCAGACTCTTCTTCTATCATGCTGGGGACTTGCCGCCGATTCATGACAATGACTTCTAGCTTCTCATTTGGTGGCACCGCCAAAGAGCTAGCCAATTTTGCTAGGGCGTCAGCTTGTGCATTCCTGCTTCTGCCGACATGCTCTATTTCTATTCGATAGAATTTTGACAGGAGTCTCTTCACCTTTCGGTGGTGTATGGCAGCAACTCTGGCTTTTTGACATCAAACTCCCCTTGCACTTGTTGACGATTAGCATTGAGTCGCCGAAGACTGCAACACCTTTATATTCATAAAGAGAGCCACTTGCAAGCGATGATCAAAGGCCTCATATTCAGCCTCATTATTAGTGCATGGCTTGTTAATTGAGCAGGAGTGTGCGTGACTTCTCCTTTAGGCCGACTTCAGGACGATACCTGCCCCGCTCGGACTCTGGCACTACCGTATGCAGTTGGTTCTATCTTGACGCTCCATCAAAGTAGAGTTGCCAGGTGGCTGTTTGCAATTGGTTTACTTCGAGGGTCTCATCCTCTGGTAGCTCTGTGATGAGCAGAGAATTTTCTGATACAGGGTGAGCTGCAAAGAAGTCAGCCACCGCCTGCCTTTGATTGCCTTTTGAGGGATGTATTTGATGTCAAACTCCATCAAGATGACAGCCCATTTGCCTATTCTCCCCTTCAAGCTGGTGGTGGGAGAGTATGTATTTGACGGGGTCGGCCCTGGAGATCAGCCTAACCTCGTGCGACAGCATATAATGTCTCATCTTCTTGGCTGCGAACACAAAGGCTAGGCATACTCTCTCAATTGGAGAATATCTCTCTTCTGCCCCCACTAACCTTCGACTGAGGTAGTAGAGTGCTTGCTCTTTTCCTCCTCATTTTCTTGTGCTAGCATAGCCCCCAAGGAATGCTCTGTAGTTGCTATGTACAGGATGAGAGGACGGCCTTTTACAGGAGCACCTAACACGGGTGGAGTGTTCAGGTATGCTTTCAATTGATCCAGAGCGTTTTGGCACTCCTGATTCCATTTGAAAGGGACGTCGTTCCCCATCAATTTGTGGAAGGGATGACATCGTCCCGACAAATTTGAGACAAACCTACGAATGTAGGCCAGTCGTCCTTGTAGTGACCTGAGCTGTCAGATTCTTTGGTGGCGGCAGCTCTTGGATGGCTTTGATTTTGACAGGGTCTATTTCTATTCCCTGTATCGACGATGAAGCCCAGAAATTTGCCGCTGGATACCCGAAGGCACACTTCATAGGGTTCATTTTCAGCTCATACCGCCTCAGCCTTTCAAAAACGGCCCTGAGGTCGGCCAAATGATCTTCTCTTCTTCTTGTTTTGACCACGAGGTCATCAATGTAGCACTACACCTTTTTATAGAGCAACTCGTCAAAGATTTTGTCATAGCTCTTGGTAGGTCGCCCCGCATTTCTGAGGCCGAAGGGCATTCTCTTGTAGTGGAAGATCCCTTGGGTGACTAAAGGCGGTGTGCACCCTGTCTTGTTCGGCCATATCTGGTTGTAGCCAGACGACCCGTCCATAAATGACAAGGCTCATGTCCGGTGGTGGCGTCTATCATCACTTCAGTGATTGGCACCAGAAAATCATCTTTGGGCATGCCTTGTTCAGATCTCTGAAATCTACGCAGATCCGGATCTGTCCATTCTTTTTTTGACAGGGACGATGTTTGCTAACCAGGTTGTATACTGGTTCTCTCCAACGAAGTCCACGTCTATCAATTTGTCCACTTCAGCACACACTTTGTTGATCAATTCCGGCCTCATTCTCCTTGGAGCTTGCTTGACCGGTTCTATTTTCGGGTCGATTGCCAGGATGTGTTGTGCCACATCGGGGCTGAGTCCGGCATCTCCTTATAATTCCAGGCAAAGCAGTCCCGGAATTCTTTAAACAGCATGATGTATCGCTGCTTTCTTCCTCTGGATGAGGGCGCTCAGGAAGGTTGGCCGGTAGTCACCTTCCGTGCCGAGGTTTACTTCCACTAGCTCATCCACTGGGCCTGGCCACCATCTTCAAGCTCTTCTGGTGCTGGCTGGAGGTCTACGAAGCCTTCTTCATCAGCTTCTGCTTCTAGCACTTCCAGGTGTTCTTTTTGCTGAGCCGCAGTCGGTACATTCTTTTCAGCTTCTTCGGTTTGCTGGGCCCTTTGACTTGGGTTTAAGGGAACATCCGCTATCACCCGCTGCTCTCTTATCTCTTCCCAACTTGCAGGGCCTGATAGCGTTGCTTCATTGTGTCTATTTTCCCTAGCTGTCAGAAGTACTTGGGTAGCAAGAGACTCCACGAGAGTGCAGGCGAGGAAGTCGGCATGGGGAGACTTATCGCATGCACTCGCGGCCATTTCCACCATGCCTCTTCTTCAGGGTAGTCATCATAAACCACTTTTCTTCTGTTTGGTTGGCTATGCTGATCATGCCAACCGTATAGCTTTCTCCCAGTGACAAGCCGAGTCCTGGGTGCTGGGTGATTTTTAACAGGTCCCTGTCCATATTTGGCGGGTACCATAGCTTTCTGAACATCTCCCTCTGACTGAGGTGTTGCCGAAGAGGGATTTGTTGACTTTCGGCCAGCCTGGCGACTGTATCGGACATGTCTGGGAGTCCTATGATCGGAACCAAGGGATCTCCAGTCTCTTCAGGGATTTTGCAATCATCATCCCTTCTCATTGGTTGCTCCTCCGCTGCGTAGAAGACTGTGAAGCGGCCTCCTGGGTGAGCTATCACCATGGTCTTCAATGCTCTTACTATTTGACAGTCTATTCCGGCGGCTGGCTTGGTAAGGCCCTCTGGGACCAGAATGAATTATGGCTCTTTTTCGTTTATTTGTGGAGTAGAATCACACCTACGATCTGGGGCGTCACACGATTGCACCTCCACCTCTTCTGTTGATATGGGCTCTTCAGCAGTGGTCCCTGGCGGTGGTGGCGGGAACCACTCATCATCAGGGATGACTTCTATTGCTTTACCCTCTTGAGGGGCTTTGGTTTTTGAGTGTTCCAGTGGAAACCACTCATGAGCAATGATGCTTTCTTTTTTGTCGCCCTTCTGGGAGATTTGGCTTTCTGAGCGCCCCTGATACAGATCAGCATCAAGGTGGTGACACTCATACACTTCGAATGGGTGAGCATCGGCAAAGACCCTTTGCTCCCCCCCTCCTTTCACATATTTGATACACTGGTGCAGCGTTGACGGGATTACTCCGTTTTGATGGAGCCAGGGCCGACCCAGCAAAGCCTTGTAGGACGTGCTTGCATTGATCACATGGAACTGCACCTTTGTTGTGAAGTCCCCCAGGACCAAGTCGAGTTCTACGACTCCCAGAGGTACCTCGAACTTTTGGTTGAACCCGGCTATTCTCACGTCGTGCACTGAGGCTAGGTGCACATTAAAGTGATATTTCTGGTAGGTCTTGTACGGCAGGATGTTTACCGCTGCTCCAGGATCCACCAGGATTCTGCTTAGGGGTTGTCCATTCAACTGCCCCCTCATATACAGAGGTCTGTTATGAGTGGCCATAGGGAGGAGCATGTCCTCCGGGGTGAATGTGATAGACGCCGAGTTGATGGCGGCAGCCTCCACCTGAACTTCAGCCAGACAAGTCTTATATTGCGCTGGAGCCTGCAAGGCTGCGATCAATGCTTTTCTAGTCTCTTCACTTAATGAAAGGATCTCCCAAACACTGAACCGTGTGGGAATCTTCTTTAGTAGCTTGATGATTCGGTCTTCTGCCCCGACATCATCTAGCTTTGACTTTCCTCTGTCATTTTCACTATTCTTGGCTTGAGGTTTGGTGACCGGGCTGTTTTCCTCACGATCCGCCTTCTTTTGCAATGCTGGGGGTTTGGGGAGTGCCCTGGTCTTCTCTTCTGCTGCTAGAAACTCAGCAAAGGACGGGACCGTGCCCCCAGTCTGTTCATTGGGATAAAACCCGGAGGAGGTGGAATTTCCGCCCTTCGAACTTCAGGCTCCGGGATCTTATAAGAGGGTTCACCTCGGAAGACGATATTTTGATTGGCGGAGGCACTCGTCCCCATTTCCTTCCGGACCTCGTTGTGAATTCTTGACCCGAAGCCCCGACCTGATTGACATCATTCAGGGAAGGGTAGAATTCCTCTTCCTCATAGTGCTCCCCCAAATTTAGCAGGGAGGAGATAGTATTGCATAAGAGGGTTGTCACCACCTTCTTTTTCTTGGATCTTCTCTTCTTCTTCTTTTTCTTCATCGGCTCTTGCCCCCAGAATAGATCTCCTTGGGTTTGAGGGGTCTCTTGCTCGGCGGGTGCCTCCAGGGTCAACTTCTCGAGTTCTTCCCACGGGACAAACTCTTGCAACTGAACAGGGTATCTGTTCGGTTGCTCATATTCGTCTAATTCATCAATTAGTGCCTGCAGACGCTCAAGTGAAGGGCTGCCCCTTCTGTATAATGGAAGAGGCGTTTGACGCCTTATGTTGCCGGGATTCCTCTGAATGACGATCCGGGGCTCTATTGGGTGCCACACCGGGGTGACCACTGGCGCCGTCGGCTGAGGCATCAGGCCCGAATGTGCATTTTCGGAGCCGGCTTCTTTTCAGGCTTCTTCTTTGCTTTAGTGGGCACCTTTTGCCACCCCTCCTGCTCCCTGCTTGGGGCGAGGATAAGATTCTTATAGGTGTTCTCCGTGCTGGCCTCGGAGATCTCTTCTGGTAGCTGTTGATATATGGAGATCATGTTAGCTCCAGCTTGCCGGGCAGGCAACTCATGTGGCTGCGGAGGATCAACCCTGTAATCCCCCATCTGCAGTTCTCCTTTCTTGATCAGAGACTCTGCGATGTCTTTGAACACATAGCAGTCCTCTAGAGGGTGCCCTAGGATCTGGTGGTATAGACAGTACCGGGGATCATCTTTCTTTGCAGCTTGATCTGGTCTTTTTGGTGTTGGGAGGGTGATCTTGTTATATCTGATCCCCCAATCAAATAGCACCTTAGTCTTTTCCCTGGGGAAGGAGTATGGCTTCCTCATTTTGTCTTGGAACGAATGACCTTTCTCTTTGGTTCAGTTTTGTTGCTGGAGGTTCCGGCCGCCGCCTCGCCTCCGTCTCTTTGCTTTTCGAATGTTTTGAGGTCCACTGTATGGACCTCCTTCCCCGCAGGCTTCTTGTCGGCCGGCTTGGTCTTTTGACTGGCGAACGAGTTGGTGGGATACTTGACCAGAAAGGCCTCTATTTCCGCCACCATGTTGTTCAGCCTGTCAAATGACCGGATCTCTACTCCGATCATCCTTTCAAGCAGCTCTCTTTTCAAATTTTGCTTGCAGATCTGAACTGCATCTTCTTGGTGAGGAGGACGCTTGCATCTCATGCTAAGGTTCCTCCACCTTTGGATATAGTCCAGTGCGGACTCATCACTCTTTTGCTTGGTTGCATAGAGTTCGGCAACTGTCACCTCCCTCTCAGCAATATAGAACCTTTCTCTAAATTTCTTTTGCATATCGGTCCAATCAGATATGGACCCTGTTGGCAGACTGGAGTACCATTCGAACGCCAGGCTTGTCAGGGAGGAGCCAAAGAACTTTAACAAGTATGATTCATCGGCCGCTAAATCTCCCATCACATTGATATAATAAGCAATGTGTTCTTTTGGAGATCCTCGCCCATTGAACTTGTCAAATTTTGGGGGCTTGGTGACACCTGGAGGCAATTTCTTCACGGCGTGGTATGCAGGGTAGGGTACCCTATATGCATCAAAAGCCATTTGCTCTCGTCTCCCCGTTCAGCGAGCTTCATGTCAATTAGCTGTTCCACCATGAGCTTGTTGATAACGGCTGGGTCCACTTGCTGAGGATAGAAGTGGGCCGGCTGATTGCTCGGGGTATTGATAATGGCCGCCGGTGGCACCGGAGGCGGCTCTTGGTCGTCTAATTGCTGCTCGGGATCGTGAGCGGGCAATGACTGCTGTTGCGCAGAATAAGCTTGCTGCGACTGGTGTGGTTGCTGTTGCTGCTGGAAGAACTGCGGCTGCAACAGCTGGTATTGAGCCTGTGAGCGTGGCTGCTGAGCCGTAGCCGCAGGGGATTGTTGTGGTCGCTCATTCGCTGTCCGTACGACAGCACGCTGGGCCGAAGCTTCAATTGACCCCGCGGTCCCTTGGGGAGTCTCTCCTGAGCCCTCCGCTGCTCGGGATGCATGTCCCTCAGTCTCTTTTCCTTTGATCTGGCGCTTGAGATCAGCGATCTCGGCTTGATATTGCTGCAACAGCTCCATGATAGCTGGATCTATGGGTGCAGCAAAAGGAATCTGTTGCGAAGTGCCCCCAGAAGCTTCTGGTGGTGGTGGAGGAATATCATCACTGCCCCCACTGCCCTGGGCGGTGACCACGTTGGCACTGACCGCCGTCATTTGTGCTGTCGGCAGTTCTTCGAGCCCATATGCGGCCGCCAAGGCTGCTGCCGCTGCTCTTCTTCTGGTGAGGGCACCAGGCCTTTCTGCCAATTCTGCTAGCTCTTCATCATTGGCTGGAAGTGCCCCATATCGGCCCATATGCCGGCCATGTGGCAGGAGAAGATTGTGAGGTTCCCACGCCGACCTCTTTCAACCCTCCGGGAAGGGAAGGTCAATCTCTTGAAAACTGATACTCGGGGTTTGGGACCCCCAGACTGCTCATGGCCAGTTTTGCAAGGGACGTCATTTTCGCCCGAACTGCTTTCAACTTCAGCTCGTGGATCTTTTCTGGCCCTTGGTGGTCTCGATCTCTGCAGAGGAGAGGTGACGAGACCGAGTATGTGGTCATCTGACCCATGGATCTTTTCTCGGCGGCACTGGCGTGCGGCCAGAACAGCAGGCGTCGATCGATCACCCCGAACAGTTGGGATGTGGGCAGACCGTCGCAGCTCCCTTCTCTTGTCATGAAAGTGGGCATAAGCACATGCCCCCTCTTGACGAACCCCAGCCCTGAAGCCTCCGGGCGGCCGGTGGTAGCCGTGGGTCTTTTTATCAGCTACATTTGTTGGGAATTGCTTTTTGATACAGGCTCTTCCGGCCTGGGATTTTGCACTCTCTTAGGCCGCCAGACCTGCTTGAATTTGATTGGTTTTGGGGGCAGCTTGCCCTTAAATGTGTTGCACATCTCTTCTCTATTCGACAAAGCTTGGAAGGGGTTTCCTACGGGTACTGTCGGCACGACCCGCTTGGCTATAGCTTCAGTTTTCTTCTCTTGCAGATGGATTCTTAGGTCTCCGATCCGCACAGTTTTGCCTGAAGCAGACACCCGTGCACGACAGGTGACGATATTTTCAGCTGAGTGATCTGTTGGTTGCAGGTCCTTTTCCCTTGAGTTTGTTGTTGTTGCCGCGCTCCACGTGGTGCACGTGGCAGCTTAGCTCTTTAATGGTCCCTTTGAGCTCAGCTCCATGATTGGCTTCAGCTCCATCTTGCCTTTTGGTCTCTGGGTGGAGGATGTCGACAAAAGCAACCCCAGAAAGTTGGGGAACTCCACAACAGGAGGGAAGCTCCCAAAGCGGGTGGGCACAACGAGGTACCCATGCCGAGCATGGTCTTGAACTACGAGAGGCCCAAAACGTACTCCCGCCATCAGTCAATTAGTACCTGTTAGTCAATTCAAAAGATAATCAGTATCAATTGTGCAAGGCCACATGGCTTTCTATTCTGGCGAAGAGATGAAGGGAAGCTTGGTCCCACCGGGCGTGCCACGCTGTGGAAATGGGAATTTTTAAAATCTATTTTATCATGTTGTCTCATTTTCTCATGGCATGAATGCGTATTGCCAATCCAAGTCCCGCCGAACGCTACTTGAGCGACGATGGCGTGAGGTGAATCGACAATTCGCGCAGCGCGGGCGTGCCAGTCACCGAAGTGACAACCGATTGGTTTGCCTCCGAGAGTCGGAGGGCTTCAAGTCTATTGTGCGCGCCGTCTGACTTCGTCAGATGAAAGTGAGTGGTCGGGTCCTGGACCAAAAACCCGTCGTTGCCTGAGCGCAACGACGTTAATTACATCTCTTTTAGAAAGAGAAAACCCTTGATTAATCGCCAGATTAGAAAGCCTCGTGGCCTTAAAACGGGACATCCGATAAAGGGTGCGAAGCATAATTGAACTGAAATACTAGGGAGCGAGACGAACGCCTAATCGAGCCCATTAGACCTTTCACTCAAGCCGCTACCCGATCTCTTTGTCTATTTATTTATTGGTCCTCTTTACCACGAAAAGATTCAATTCGGTCTTTTAAGTCCATTTGAGAAAGATAATTTTGAAAAGGGGTGGTCTCTTTTACAATCATTTCAATTTGATTTCTTTTTTGTTGCAAAACATGTGATGATCATTTATTTGTTTAGAAAAGTTTGGTTTGACTTTTGCGCATGGTGATGCAATCTTTTATTACTTGAGAAAACGGTCTAATTCGGTCTCTTGCTCTTTTAAAAAAAAACATGGGATGACCTTTTGATTTGTTAAAAAAAAGGGTCTAAGTTGGCCCTTTATTCTTTTGCAAAATATAAGATGGTCTCTTGCTCTTTGAAAAGAAGGTTTGATTTGACCTTCGATCTTTGTAAAACCCGAAGTGATTTTTGCCATTTGAAAAGGATTGAACTTAGTCATTTAACAACGTGGAATGGGCTTTTCCTTTCTTCTTCCATTTTTTGTTTGAAAAGAGGTCAATTTGCTTTTACAATTTTTTTTTATTATTAAAAGATTTTAATTTGCCGCTCCGGTCTTTTGAGCATTTGAAATGGAGCTCTATTCGCTCGGCGGAGCTCGACGGCTCAACGCACTTCGCAGACGCCCTCGAATCGGCGCAGCTGACGAGATAAGGCGAATCGGCGCAGCCCGGCTGACATCATAGACATCATCGAATGGCCTCCGCTCGCAACGCTGCCGATTCAATTGGAAGCTAATGACCCTTTTAGGAATTTTGCGCCAACTCGACTTTCGGGGGGAATTTTGGCGGCACTTCCCCTTATCGTGGTGATAGAGGGGAGAGCGCGATGCTCATCCACCACAAGCGGAGATGGCACCAAAAGGGAGAGTGTACGTCATAAAATGGCGTAACTTCGACGGCCTATGACCTCGATCCCCCAGGCATGCCTACGGAGATTCGGGCAATGCTATGGCCAAACAACCCACGGGGCGATGAGTCACATGTGAACCCACTCGTCCGAACACGAACATTATGTTGTTCGATCCGAGGATGTGGATGGGTCTCATATCGTATCTTTTGACTGTTTATCAGCCGGTGTCACATAGAGCAATGATTTTGCTCACGTGATTTGGCCGACGTGATGGCCAGGACGTCGAATCGGCGCAGCTCTGCTCTGGTCTTACAAGACTGCCAGAAACCAGAACCAGGCCGAATCGGCGCAGCTGACCACCTTTGCAAGAGATGACAAGCCTCTCTCCAAGAACGCCCTTGCTCATGGCCCGGGTGGTCTTGGATTTCGAGAAGGCGTTGCAACCCATTGCTGAGATGGGCTAAGCAAGGGGATTTAGGCATTATTTGCCCAACCCCCTTGAATAGCGAAATGAGACTCTTTGGAGACTATTCGGTGTTGGTTTGAAACACACATCAATGGGGGGCTGAAAAGCCGCAATGGGATGGTCTATTGAGAAGAGCGAACTATGCTTGGTGATTTCTTTTGAAAGGGTCTTTTGAGAATGGCATTTGAGCAAAGGGATGTGAGCATTGTTTGCTCAATCCCCTTGGCCATGGCCATGGGTGCACATTGGGCACGAAGGGGACTCTTGAAGGGCTGTTAGAGCAGTGAAAAAACTGGTTTTTGCAGGTCTTGAATAGTAGGAAACGCAAGGCCCAATAGAGAGGAGGATGGTATGCCATGCATGCATTGAATGTGGCATGAAGTCCCATGCTCCCATGACCTCATTTGTTGAGGTATGGAGGCCTTTGACCTCATATGGAGTGCTAGGAGGGAGAGAGATGTACCTCTATGGAGAGGCCATCCCATCCCGTAACCCCATTTGCAAAGAAAAGAAAACTTTTAAAACCCAAGATGGGATGAGAGGAGAGCATGCAATAAATGCTAAGGACAAGCTATTCTCATAAAAAAAGGAGGATATGCACAAGAGCATGATCTATTTCAATAAAGAAAGGGATGAGGAGGTACAAGGTTTGCAAAACCAAGAGAAAAGAGGGGGGAAGGACCCAACGTGGGACCCTCTTGCTCTCTTGCTCTCTTGATGTGACAAGACAAGGAGACCCCTCCCCAAAGAAGAACCCCTCTCTCTCTCTTGCCTTCTCTTCTCACCTTTCTCTTCTCCCTTTTTGCTTCTTTTCTTCACGGGTGGAACCTCCCTTGAGCAGAAAACGCAGGCCTCTCCCTTCTTCTTGGCTTCTTGCTGCTGGTTCCTTCAGAAAACAGAGAGGAAGACTCTCCTTCATGCAAGAACAGCCCCCCTTCCAGCCCTCTTGCGTATCCCTTGGCTGGCCCCCTTTTCTCCTCTCTTCCCCTTGCCTTCTAGAAGAGAAGAAAGGCAAAAAATAGGCCCAACCAGCTCCCTGCGCAGCAGAAATGGCAGACTTGCCTTTTTCCATTTGTGGCACTCCCTTTTGGGAGGTGTCACAAATGCTTACTCTCACCCCCTACTTTATGGGATGAGATGAGGGTTGATTTCAGATGGGCCTTGGTGGCCTTTTGAGTGGGCCTTTTGCTTTTTTTGCACAGCCCATGAGGGCTAAAACCGGTGCTAGCGGCTTGGATAATGGGCGGCGGTTCGGGCCAATAATAAAAGGGGTGCCCACATGATGTAATGCATATTGAGAAAAATTTGTGACAGTATTGTTGGTACTCTTTTAGAAGTTGACGGTAAAAGTAAAGATGGATTAAAAGCTCGCCAAGATCTTGAAAATTTGGATATTAGGGCATCCCTTCTTCCACAAGCATTGGGTCCAAAAAGGCTATTGTTACCACCTGCTCTCTTCACACTAAGTACTAATGAGAGACAACAAATTTGTGAAGTTCTAAAACATGTTAGAACTCCTGATGGCTATGCATCTAATATCTCAAAGCATGTTCACCCTATGGATCGTAAGAAGATTTGGGGTTTAAAGAGCCATGATTGTCATGTACTCATCCAACAGTTACTTCCAGTAGCAATTCGAGGAATAACACAGAAGGAAGTTAGATCTGCAATTACTGACTTGTGTACCTTCTTTTCACAAATTTGTTCAACTTTATGTATATGAATAAATATTGACATAGTTTTGTATAGATTTGTGCTTGATATTTATGTTGCAGAAGGAATGGGAGACAATGAAGAAGAGATATCTTCTTCCACTTCTTATTCCTCAAATAAACTTTAAATCTCAATTTTCCACAAGTTTATGCTATATAAGTCTACCTCTATTTACTTAATTTCCTTTTTTTGTAGGTACCACAACAAGTAAATGGCTCAGAATGTGGTTTCTTTGTATTGTATTATATCTACTTGTTCATGCAAACAGCTCTACAATCTTTTTGTCTTGATGGTTATCCATACTTTGTATGCTTTTTTTTCTCATTATAGAATACTAATATATAGCATAATGTATATAAATTATCTATGTGATTGATATGTCTTTGGCTTATTTTCAGCTTACTAAGGATTGGTTTAGTTGGCCAGACTTTGATTTGTTTCGAGATGGTCTAACCTCCAGAAGCTTATGTCAAATTTCTATCATTTCTCATCCATCCCATAAGCAAGTGAAAGAAAATCTAAACATTTCTTCAGAGGCATCCACTACAAGAAAGCATCGAGGACCGAACACAGCTCGTGATGTGCATGGGATGGGTGATGGTAAGCGTATCCAAGTGCGCATTAATGAACTTGGCCAACCCATCGGTGAGGGGGGACATTCTTTAAAACTGTTCTTAGGAACAGTTGCAAGATTTAGTGATAAGTTGCCTATTGACAAGGAAAATTGGAAGGCGGTGCCTACAACTTGTAAAGATGATGTGTGGGAGTACATCAAGGTGATTATTTTTTCTTCATATTAATTTATGTCATTTTTTGTTATTTACATTTTAACACAACTTTCAAATTGTGTCATGTAGAGGAAATATGATATTCTTGAATGCACAGAGAGTGGGTGATGAAGATTTAAACCAAAAATGGAGATCTTGGAAGCAAGAGCTGAGGAACAAATATTTCAATCCTGGTTTAAAAGCAAGTCAACAAAGATTCCAACTGATTCACGTGTTAATGAAGAACAATGGAAAAGAGTTGTAGTTATTTGGTGTTCCACAAAGTGGAAGGTAATAACTACATTTATTAAAATATTTTATTTGTTATTAGATTGTGTATATTTCTAAAAACATGTGTGAACATTGTATAGAGGTACAGTGAGATCAACAAAGAAAACAAAAAGAATCATAAATTTTTCAATTGTGCTGGAACCAAAAGCTTTGCTGAAATAAATGAGGAAGAGGTACAAGTTTCAAATGTTTACACTTATTTCAATGTTTACTAAATCTAATATATATACAATCCCAACTGAATCTTCTTTATTGTTGTAGTACCAAAAAAATGGAGTCAGATTACATCGTGGGGACTTATTTATCAAGATTCAGATAAAAAAAGATGGTGTTCCTGTTAATGAAGATTGTGCTACTGTGATTGTATGACATTTTATAATTGTTTTAATCAATATATTCCTTTATTTTCAATAGTGATAAATATTTGTTGAACAACTGCAGGCGAAGCTTCAAGATCAGAAAATTACACAAGCACACTCCCTTGATGGCTCAATTGCTACAATTGATGATACATATGCACAAGTATTGGAAAAGATCAGCCAGGACGAATACGTGGAGTTGGCACAGGTCCAACCCCAAAATCTTTGTGGGGTGGTGTATCAACACAAGTGCAACAACAAGAGGAAAACTTTCATCTAACTCAATTTATGAAAGATATGGCAGACAAAATTAGCAAGATTGAGTCTGTTGTGCTTCAGGTAAGAAGATGAATAGTTTTATTTAATTAATAAATAATCTAAACCCTGTGTTATATATGAGACCTAGAATAAATTAATATATATTCATTTGGCTCAATAGGGGAAAAAATCTGGAGAGAAACAATATGGTTCATCATCATGTGTTCAGTCATCTCCTAAAGAACATGTATTAGAACCCAATCAAGTGCAGGTATATTCTCTTCTTTCATATGCATATGTTATCAAAAAGTGTACAGTTGTTCACTTATCTCTTATTTTTGTAATACTTCACATGTGCAAGGTAAACGGGTTAAATTGTTAGATTTGGGAGGAGAAGAGGTTGCAAGTGGCATGTTGATGAGTGACGATAAGGAGAAAGTGGTGATGGGAAAGGTTTTAGGAGATGCCTTTATGAGGTTTCTATTTTCTTGGCAATTAAACCAGATGCACCATTATTTATTAAAGATGTAGAAAGAAAAAAGATCCAAGATGCTGTGGGTAGTCATGTTGTCTGGTTAAAATATTATGTAAGTCTATATGAATATGTTTTTTGATTTCAACATCAATATGTACATGCTCAAATAACATTTTTGAACAATTTTTTTCACAGGTTCAAGATGCTTAATAGATGATGCTTAATGGATTCCTGTCATGAAGCAAGGATTTCACAAGGGCCATGATATTCAAAGTTTAGACATATTAGTGCATCATTGGTTATATTGTTTACTTTTTGTGGTGGAAGGATGTAATTTTTGGATTAACAAATTTATATGTTCGGGTCTGTTAAACTATTTTGTGATTTTGAAGGACAAATGTGATATGTAGTTGAATGGATTGATGAAAATATGTCATTATATGGCATGAATTCTGTGACAGATGGTTCTTTTCTTTTGTGATTGAATGAGTTAGAATGAGCACTCTGTTAAACTATTTTTGTGATTTTGAAGGACCAATAATGTGATATGTAGTTGAATGGATTGATGAAAAAAATGGCAGAATGAGCACTTTCGCAGCTACAAGTGAAGGACAAATGTGATATGTTGAATGGATTGATGAAAAAAATGGCAAATGGAGACCGGTTGTATGGTCTGTGAAAGTGATATGTAGTTGAATGCATGTGATATGTAACTTTCACAGCTACAGGTGTTCGAAATGTGATTGTGAAGGACAAATGTTTGATGAAAAAAATGGTAGATGGAGACCGGTTGTATGGTCTGTAAAAGTGGTATGTAACTTTCACAGCTACAGGACCATGTAATGAAGTTTTACTTACGGATGTACACTTACGGTTGTTTGGCCGATGGTATAGATCAAGATGTAGTTACGGCTTTAAATCGTAAGTAAGCTACAGTAACGGTTGCTGTGCCTACGGTTCACTTACAGTTTGTAACCGTAAGACTTTCCGTAAGTAAATTATTGTTGTTACGGTTTATTGAGCTACACTTACGATTTATTGCCGTAAGTATAGAACAAGTTTGTTGTAGTGTCTAAAGACCATCTACACAGCTGTGACAATCAAATCTTTCTGGTTGACAGTTAGGTACAATACCATCCAGTGATTCTATTAGATCAGTTCAGTGAACTCTTTCTCTAAAGAGCACCTATTGTTTCTCCTTAGTGTCTCCACACACATGACTATGAGATCTATCATCCTCATCATATGAGCGGGAGTAAACAATACTATTCTAACCTGATATCTGATATCCTTCTCAGGTATCCACTGAATAGGAACATTTAGAATATGTGTTTATTGAGTGAGTAGTCTCATTCGTATGATCACACATCATAGTCTACTCACTATTGCACATGTTCATGGACTTTATTATAATACCAACATAGTAAAATAATAAACAAAAGCTATTTTATTAATAACTGAACAAAATGATACAATATCAAATTGACTTCACTACAAAAAAATTGACCTATAACTTCGCGTAATAACCGTAGGTATATACCCAAAATCCGATGGTAAAAGCTTTTACCTACGGAAAGTGCTGCAGTTTGAATCCGACACGTATGCGCGCATGACTAAAGCCTATACCAACAGAAAAATAACCATAGTTATATGTCAGATTATTCATACGAATATTCACCGTAGGTAAAGATTCATATAAAGCATAGGTAAATTCCTAAAAAGCATAGGTATTGCCATCTATACTGATAGTTTTGTAACCTTAGTAATACCTTTTTGAGATGATGATAAATAAATGTAAGTGTAGAGGTCATCTATACTGATTGTTTTGTAACCGTATTAAATATTGCAATATATATACTTATGACTTCATAGTATTGTATGTAATGATGTTTAGTCATGAAGATTAAAAATCGTAGGTGTAGATTTTTTTTTTACAATATAAACTAAATACCTGTCCATATATACCTGTCCATATCTCTTGTAAACATGTAATATTTATTCTACAAGCATGCATGCTATACACATGCACATATAATATTATGTAATACAGATACATCCACATAACTAAAAGAAAATTCAAATCCATATCCACTCATCTACATCACATAAGCAAAACAACATTCAAATCCATAATATTCACATTCCCATTCGCATTCCCATTCCCATTCCCATAACATTCACATGTCCACTCAAGGAAAAAAAAATATTGGAGAACATATTTCCAAGGGAAAAAATAGATAATACAAAACTTCTCACTATGAAGCACCTGTAGGACGAGGAATGAAGGAAAAAGTAACCTGCAAGAAAAAAAAAGATAATACAAAACTTCTCTGTTCATGCTTCCCTACAATAAACTCAAATTGTTTTTTTTTCCTTCACTTTAGTATGCAAGAAAGAGTAACCTGCAAAATTTCTAAAATATCGGATGTTATCAGAAAGAAGCTTCACAGTTACGGCAATCTGATGATGTAAGACTTTTTTATTGCTATTGCCCCTTGATGATTGCTAAATGCTTGACTCTATCCTTGTACTCTAGCTTGAAGTGGAAGCACAAGATGAAAAGTGATGTATCCAGTGTTCAAAAACATTCTCTAGCCTGGATCCTATATAAAAAAAGAAATTCTTGACAATCTTTTAAATGGATGCCTAGGTGAGAAGGCATTTTCTTGGGAGCCAGGTAGACTAGCATTTCTGGACCCAAGAAAAGCAGCCCAGACCTGCTAGCTTGACCTGGATCCAAGGCATATCCATCTTGAAACATCCACATTCAGAAAGCACAAACATCTTATCTTTGATATTTGACAGAAATGCACTAATTTCATAAGTTTCTTGATCAGAAAGCAGCCACTATGATTTAAAATTTTCATCCTTATCCAGTCCATGACAATCAGTAAAGTTCAATGCATCTGGATACTGTTGTTTGTTGATTAAAATGTTATACATTTCTGAAGCAGATCTCTCCAGAAATGAAATTAGACTCCAGCTATCAACATCAGAATGTTGGCATCTTCTAGGGTTGCCCTCTAAAAGACTCCCATTGTTCATAGTTTCCTTGTGGAGAGAGACATAGAATGCTCTCCCTTAGATGCCCACCATCTAAAAAAACATATAACCTTCAGAAAACAAAACCCTTTCTAAACAGGAGAACATAATAACATATCATTCCCCTCAACCTTTGTACCACTACACGCATCAAACATTGTGAGGATGCCACTTTCCTTGCAATATGCATGCCTTTTGGTGAAATGATAACTTTGGGGGTCCTGAATCGGCCTGCATAACTTTGGTGAAAAGATTAAAACACATGAAAGATTAAAACAGAACTTGTTGATATGAAAGTAAAAATATCTGAAGCAATGCATTAGTTCTAATATCCACATAGAATCTCAAACATAAAGAAATAGTGATAGAGATGTTCAATAGGCTATGAGAGTAAAAATCTCATCTAATGTACATGGTGTGGACGTTTCGTTTCGCCTCCGTCTTCGAATGCCGACGATGTGGCCTTCTTCGACGGTGGTTCACGGACGTGCCGCTCCTTTGTTGGCGATGGAGGATGTGCCGGTTGACCCCGTTGACCCCGAGTTGACTGCGTTGACTGAGGAGAAAACAAAGGAAACCGGTGATATAAGGGAGATAGTTGCGATCGCCAGGGCCTTACCTGTGCCCAAGGGGTTGTTCTGATCACGTTGATGTAGTAGCCTCGCGTCGCGGGTGATGGTAGAGATCCAACTTCTCCTCCTTCAGCCGGCCAAAGGAAGAGAGCTCCACGGTCTTCTTCGGATCGTTCCTGCCATAGAACAAGACTCAATTAGACCCTAAATAGTGCAGCAAACGTTCAAAACGAAATGTGGAAGGCCCAAAAGGAGAGTCCGTACCGGTTGCGGACTTGAGAAGAGGGGTGGCCAAGTGTTATGACCACCCTTCTTCCCCTGTTTTTGGTTGGGAAACCCCTTTCTAGGTGTGTAGGAAGGTGCCCTACGTGCCTAGAGTGTGTGGGAAAGTGTGTGTGATATGCAAATGACTAAAGAGAATAGAGAAAGGGAAAGGAATGGAGGTGAGGATCCTCGTTTGATGGTGTTGTAGCTCCTTGCAGGGCTCCTCCAGCTCGGGAAGAAGCCTCCTGAACGTCCCGAAGTGTGAGAGGAAGAAGAGGAAGAGTTGATGAAGCTTGATTGCAATTTCTCTCTCCTCTTTCAAAGCAACAGCATGTGGACGTCCAGCCTCTCCCCCCTTTGTTCAGAGGGACCAAGGGGGAGTTATATAGACAGTGAGCTCGGGGTTGAGAGCATTGGATGCTCAAGTGTGAAGAAACACACTTGTACATGTGGAAATCTATGTGTTTAAGCTCCAACCAATGGGTAGAGGCCATGTAGGATTTTTACTGGGTCAAGAGGGTGCCTAGGTGGCCCATATACCCGTTGGGAACGGCTATGTGCGTTGCATGGCCGAGACAAGGGCGCTAGTGGGCTGGAATCTCGGGTTAGTTGCGCAGACCTGGTAAACCCTATTGACGTCCAGGGATCAGGCCGCCAACCTCATGCAGACGTCCATCGAGGTGGACGCCAACTTGGGTCAACGTCCAGGGGGATTGCCGCCGACCTGTAGTCGGCGGCCATCGATGCTGCCGTCTACATGGGATCCGAGGCTGGTCAACACATGGTCAAACGAGGCTTAATGGGCCAAATAGCCTTGCGGGAGATGGGCCAAATCTCGCGTCTACAAATGCCCCTCCGAGACGTCCGGCCTTGCAAGGGAGCAGAGCGGACTGAAAGGTTGGTGTCTCGGTAAACAAAGGACGCAGTGGGCCATCTCCGAGGATAGGAATTCTAGCGAACCAAACGAAAGAGACAAGCTAGAAACAATGACGTATCGTCTGAGAGACAAATAGGGGTAGAAAAAGGATGATCTACCCGTGTAACTACAACTGCGACCCAATGGCAGGGTCCCTGGCATGGCCGTGTTGGACTTTGACTAGTTTCCGGCGTGTCTGAGTCAAAGGAGTTGTAATATGACGGTTGAATCAGGAGGGTCTCGTAACCGGAGCCGTGGGCTCGCTGGCCTAATCAGGACGTTGGTCCCGAATTTAGGAAGTCACGAAGACAAGGAGTTGGTTGATCTCTCAAAGGATTATCAAAAGATTCTAACTGGAATCACATGCCTGGAAAGCCTGAAATCCGGAATTAAGCTCGCGGCTGGCGAAGGCTCAAATGAACTCAATAAGGCTGGAATGATCATTTGTTGAAAGCACGGTGGGACAAGTAAAGAAGGGGGCAACAAAGACCCGATATCAACCTGGATAGTCATGAAGGACGAACCCAGTAGGCTACCTGAGCTGGGGAGCCATGGAGCAATCATATAATCGAGGAAAATCACCATTTTTTTTTAGTGTTAGTAAGAGAATGTTAGCAGTGAAGATGCATGCTGGTGTGGGTTGCCTATCTAAAATGCAAGTTAGCACCAGAGGAAAATTCTAAAGGCCATACGAATAACTGAGAGATCGCAAACCCATCATGGTTTTTGGTGAAGGGGAACTCAGGGTTCACGGTCGCCAAGTTATTCGCCTCTGGTGGGGTCCTATGTTAGACATACCTGTAACGCTCAAAGTCGCATGAGCGTTCCGTAATTGAAGCGCAGCTTGTGCTTAAGATATCTGCAAAACAGCTCGAAGCAAAAGGATAATGGCCATATAAAGATTAAGAATTTAAGCATTTCCGGTCAGTCACGTCCACATCGATGGCCGCCAGTAATCTTGTTAACGTCCACAGATGTGGTCGCCAACCTGGAACTGACGTCCACCGATCTTGACGCCTACCTGACAGCGGATCAAACCGAAAAAATAGGTGATGAGAGTCCATAAGGACTCTTTCATCTCCTACCTCCGTCCCGGGCTGAAAAATGCCCCAAACAGCACTCTTACAGAACCCCGCCCTCATGCAGGAGATCCCGACATTCCCAAGCCAAGGCCAGGTACGGGCCTTTTCCTGGCTCGTGAACTTGGTTAACGCGATAACCCTGGACATGCGGAGCTTCATCGGAATGTGGCACTTGAACTTCATGGTAGTCTTGGCCAAGAACATGAAAGAGATGTGGGGGGGTTCGATGCCCTGGGGGCGCTGGTAGAGAGATGGCACCCACACACACACACCTTCGTGTTCCAGGGTTTTGAGACGAGCGTGCTGCTGGAGGAGGTGGAGCTGTTCTTGGGATGGCAGCGGTGCCTGGAGTATGATGCAGCGACTCCTCTCCTCCCGTGGGAAGAGATTCTTGCTGACATCGTGCGGGACAAAAAAGAGGTGCTGCGAATGACGAACAAGGATGGGATCTTCCTGGACCGGCTGGCTTGGTGGCTGATCCAGCATGCCCGGGAAATTGGCGGAGAGAGAGCGACGCGAGGACTGACTCTTTGCCTGGCCGGGGTGTTCCTGTTCCCCACGAGCGGCGACTTCATCCTGTACGAGCATGTTGGGATACTCACTCTGCTATGGCGCGGGCAGTCACTTGCCCCTGCAGTGCTGGCCCACCTGTACAGTTCGCTCACCACCATGAGCCTAGGCGGACGCACGTGCGGGAGTTTGTTTCTGCTCCAGGTATGGATGGAAGCTCATCTAAAGTTTGATTTTGCTGATGCACAACCTACCCCCTCCAGAGTCTTCCTTCGGAGTTCAGTGCACTGCAGCAGGGCATGGTACGAGCCAGAGGATGAGATCAAGTGTGTGACCGCGCACTTGAAGGGCCGAGATGCTTGGAGAGATCACTTAGCATATCTGGGCATGGATGAGTTCATCGTGAGGCCACTGTTCATGAGGACTATCGAGTTCAGAGCGCGGACCAGGGAAGACAAAGATTTATGGTTGATTGGAGCAGATCGGATGGTGGCGTATCAACACATCGGTGCCACTGTCAGCTTGGGATTCCACGGGGAATTCCCATTTCATTCAACGGCATCGATATGATAGTCACCGGAAGAAACGAAAGGCTGATGAAGAAAGCGATGAAGGCTTGGGCAAAACATACAGTGAGCAGGAAGGTGGGTTTGGCTGTTCAGGAGAAACGGGAAGAAATCTTGAAGTATGAGGAATACAATTATAGCATTCTTCCCGTTGCTTGTGGCTATTTCATGGCCCGCAGGGCAAAGTGATGTACTTTTCAGATCTGAATAACACAATTAGATGAATAAAGATGGTTTGCATTTGTGTTCAATTGACTTGCATTGATTGATGTGTGGAATGAAATGTGGTGAAATGGGTGTAAAATGATCTCAAAGATGTTCAAAAGACTGTGCTGTGAGGACTGAGCGCGGAGTAGTTGGCGTCCACATCGATGGCCGCCAACCTCTGGTTAACGTCCAAACTCTGGTCGCCAACTACTGAGACTGACAATCGACGTCCACATCTGTAGCCGTCTAGTTTAAACTAGACGTCCAAACCTAGCCGTCGACAAGACTTCGAGGTCTGACATTGACGTCCAGACCCTAGCCGTCGATAGTACGTCAGCGGCCTGGGGTTGACGTCAGATAAAGGTAAACGGCCAGACTTGGACGTTAAACCAGAAAGTTGCCTTTTTTTGAACCGACGCCTTCTCCCGGGCGCCCTTCCATCTTCCCAAGCGCCGGGAGAAGGAAAACTGAACCCAGACCTTCTGCTCACTTTGCTCGTGACAACGATGAGGACGAGAGAGAAGCGGACCATCACCCGGGGCCGTCGCCAAACGGAGGAGGAAGAAGAAGAGGTGGAGATGGCTACGGCGGGGAAGAAGAAGAAGTGGCGGTAGAGGACGTACCGGAGGGGGACGAGACCGAGGAGGAGATGAGACGGAGGCGGAGGCACCTCGACGACCTCGGGTGAGTACCCTAAAACCTCTGTGTGAGTGTGATTTCATTTGGTGAAAAGAAGGGGAAACAGGGGAAGGGCCGTCGGGACAGACAGGAATTTGACGACAACCTCGGGTGAGTACCCTAAAATGATCTTGACGGCAATAGGTTGGACGTCGATACAGAAACTAAACGGCCACCCCATTGACGCCGACTATGAGTAAACGGCAGACCCTTGCCGTCAGTTGACAATCAACGGCAGTCGATGCTGACGTTAATATTTCTGTGTTTTCTGCAGGGTAAGGGCCGAATGAGGAGCAGGGTGACCTGGGATTTATGCTGGGCGTGGTACCATGCGCTTCCAGAGGCCCAGCAGGACCAGATAGCGAGGATGGGGTTCGGACATCTCCTGTCGGTACGCCCTTTCCACTTAGATGTGCCGTACCTAGAGGCGTTGAGGGAGAGATGGGAGGAGGACTGCAAGGCATTCATCATGCCTTGGGGTCACATGATACCCACATTGGAGGATGTGGCGTATCTGACGGGGCTACCGGTTCAGGGAGAGCCGGTAGTCGGACTGGAGAGGAGGGACTATCATGACGATATTGCGGAGTTGCTGGGGCCAGAGTTTGTGGCCGGGAGGAGGAGACCGATCCGGAGCATCCTGCTCGGATCGCTGTCAGAGGCAGTTGGATTGAGGGGTAGGAGGAGAGGACCCCTGGAGTCACTGGATGAGTTCTACGCTGGAGTGCGGGGGTCACTCGACCTAGGAGACCGGAGCGAGGAGCGCTCGGTGCGGATTTTCGTCAGCTACCTCTTCGGACGCCTGTTGTTCGCGACGCAGTCATCTCAGATGAACTGCAAGTTCGTGCTGTTGCTGAGGGACTTGGCGCAGGCGGGGAGGTACGCTTGGGGTGCTGCGATGCTGGGACACCTTTTCTCTCTCCTCCCCAGCAGCTCGCAGCGCTCTCAGAGCACTGGGGGCTTCACCCCCTTCTTCAGGTACGCAATTTTTTCCTTTAAAGCTCAACTTGAATTTCAATTGATTAAATTGCTTGACTGACTGACTTTCTCTTCTTGCAGATCTGGGGGTACACCCGCTTCCCCATGGGGCGCGGGACACTTGTAGAGGGGCGCCAGATGATGGTGCCTCTCATGACGAGGTGGGAGGTGGCCCCGGACCCCAGGGTCACCGACAGGAGGGCAGGGGATGTGCGGGTCGCACTTGACCACTACCCGCATGATCAGGTATGAAACCCTCAACTAGCTTTTGCATTCTTTCAATTACTGCTGCATTTGATGTTACTGACCAGTGTTTTCTCATTCTTCTCAGGTGGTGTGGACCCCCTATGTGGGGGAGGCGGACGCCTCGCACCCGGGTGGCGGCAGGTCGCCCCTTGTTCGACCGCCACCTCCTTTTACTGTGCCTCGGGACATGTGAGGTACTGTACTTGGAGTTGGTGGTACGGACCCTGGGCTGGCACCAGCCGGCCATCGAGGTGCCCTCCCTCGGGAGAGAGGGACACTCACGCCGGCGGTTCTTTGCCGAGGACCGCGACTGGGGGGCAGACCACGGCAGCACCGTCGCATACTGGCGCGATGGTGGCGAGCAGGTGGCACGAGTGACCGACCTCCAGGACAGCTCGGCTTATATGGAGGACTACCAGGCACGATATGCCGGGCGACTCCGGCTTGACCGACGAGTGGTGAGTGAAACTTCTAACTCTAAGCCTTGGTCGGATCTGAATTTGAATTGATTCTAACCTTGAAGCATTTGGCAGATGCCGGAGTCACAGGCCATCCGCCTCTTGGAGGGGCGACTGGCCGAGCAGGAGGTGGAGCTGACGAGGCTCCGGGCCGAGGTCAGGACATTGGTAAGTGGTATTAACCCTTGAATTTGATTTGATTTGATTGCTGACCAAGATATGTGAATGCAGAGAGCGGAGCAGCAGAGGGTGCGGGCGAGCCATGATGCAGGGGCGAGCTCGTCCGCCCAGCCAGCCAGAGGGGACCTGGCGGTCCGCCTGCAGGAGGCCCTGGATAGGGCAAATGAGCGGATTCAGGAGCTCGAGACGGAGGTAAGACACTGAACCAAACCTGAACACTTATGATTTGATTTGATTTGATTTGACGTGTTTGCTTTTCTTTTTTGGCGTGCAGCGACAGGCAGGAGGAGTAGCGACCCTCCAGGCGCAGGTGGAGGCCCTGCGGCTGGATCTGTCGAGGATGGAGGGTCGCATGACAGCGTTCCGAGACAGTGCGAGGGATGCGGAGGCCGAGAAGATACGGGCCATCGAGGCCCGAGTGCAGGCTGTCGCGGATCTGGAGTTCCTGAAGAACCGGGTGCTGAAGAAGCGCCGGGAGCAGCAGCGACAGACTCAGCAGGAGGCGGCTGGGAGGGCGGGGTCCGTGTTCGGGTCTCTTGATGACATCGTGTCATTAGGGATCCGTCCGTTGGACGAGGAGCGGGAGCGCGCCCAGAGGCCTCTACTGCGACGAGACCTCCCGTCCCAGACAGGCGTCGGGAGAGGGAGGAGGAGGAGGTCAGCAGCTCGCGTAGGCCGAGGCCTAGCGAGGGTGAGAGGAGAGAGGAGTGACACTTTTGTACCACCAGGGGTATGCCCCTGTCATGATATGTACACAGACTTGATTATCATAGTGGAATATTGGAATATTGAGGATTTTTGTGAGCTTTTGTGCACTTGAACGTTTTGCTTCTGTTCTTTGATTCCTGCATTCCACAACACTTAAAGAAACATGTTAGTGTAGATCTGTTTTTAGCCCCTTGCCTACGATATAACTTTCTTGAGATCTGGTCAAGGGGCTAATTTCTAATCAAAGATAGGAACATAAAATAACCGAAAGGGAAATATGCACATGCATTTTTTTTGTGTTTTGTTTTGTTGTTTTCTTGATTTTTTGTTGTTTTTGTTTTTGATAAGAAAATAAGGAGAATGTTAGCATATATACATTGTACCACTAATTTTTTTTGGATTTTTTTTTAATTTTTGGCTTTTGAAAATAAGGGAGAAAATTTGGGAGAAAATATGTACAATGTGAAATATATACATCAAAAGACTCTCTTTTGTTATTTTTTTTGCATTTTTGTATTTTTTTTGGATTTTTGGACTCTAAGACACATATTCATCACATGTTGTAGTGTAGGGTTTACACGATCTACTTAACCACATAGGCCAAGAGTGAGGAGGGACGTGCATGAAATTTTTGATGTTGGAAATTGCCCTTAGCCTTCTTGATATTTTCCACTACGGAAGATCTTATGCAATCAACTTGCCCCTAGTGAGAGAAATGGGAAGAAATGTATAGGAAGTCATGTAGGGCTTTTGGTTCAAACTACTTTTTGTTTCCAAACCGACATCTCATATCAAACGGACTTGGTCAACTATTGTTTTCAGGAGAATTTTTCATTTCTTATTTCATTTCTGGGGTGGAGGCACGTACTTTTTGCTACCTCCTTGAGTTGGTCAGCCTTTTTCCGGGTACGTACTTTTTGCTACCCTTTTTGACCTTTTGGCTCTTCTTTTCCCCTTTGAGGCTTGATTTTGACATTTTGCCCCTTACTTTCATTAGTTGCCCCTGTTTTATGGTGACCTTGTCCTTTTAAAAGAGAGTGGGTGGTCCCTTACTCGTAGTTTGTTCCGCTTCCAGACACGACCGAGTGGGAAAAGAATAGGGGAAACACATTGACCGGATGAGACCGCCCGAGTGTACTAGTGATTTTCTAGCCAAAGGGCAATATCTCAACATCGTGTGGTGTGTGAATAAGTCCTACCTCACTAGTGACCGAGTGGAAAAGTAGAGACTTAAACCCGAACCGCTGACAAGTGATGAATGACTGACCAACTGACTAAGGATAGAACTTCTTGAGGTAGACTGCATTCCAAGGGTGCGTCAATTCGACTCCTTCGGCATCCACTAATCTATAAGCATTCCCTGAGTATGCTTCCTTAACAACGAACGGACCCTCCCAATTTTCTTGCAATTTGCTCCTGGGACCTGGTGCCTTTATGATTTTCCGCTTCAGAACCAATTCACCCACTTCGAATTTTCTTTCTAAGACTCTCTTGGCATAAAAACGTGCAATTCTCTGGCGGTACACCTGAGCGTGGTCAGCTGCTATCATTCGCCTTTCATCCAATAGTTCAAGTTGTGCTAATAAAGCTTCCCGACGTTGACCAGGGTCAAGTTCGGAATCCAATTGAACTCTCAGTGAAGGGAGGAAGATCTCATATGGGAGTATCGCATCCGATCCGTATGTCAAAGCGTAGGGGGTTTGCCCCGTGGGAGTACGGACTGAGGTGCGATAAGCCCAGAGAGCTTCAACTAAGCGTTCTGGCCAGTCAGTGTTGTTGTGAGATTTGCACGTTTTCTTGATTATTTTGATAAGAGTTTTATTAGTAGCTTCCGCTTGTCCATTACCTTGTGGATAATATGGTGATGAATGATGCAAGTTAATGCCATATTTACCACACATGTCGCGGAGCTCCTGCGAGGTGAACTGTGGTCCATTGTCGGTGACGATGTCCCGAGGCACGCCGAACCTTGCAAGGATGTTGCGCTTGATGAACTTGACAACCGTTGATGCTTTGACTTCTATGAACGCTTCTGCTTCAGCCCACTTTGTGAAGTACTCTGTGGCGGTCAGAATGAAGGATTTCTTCCGGATTTCTCCAGTTCTATCCGCAAGGGGACCTACCACATCGAATGCCCACATGGCGAAAGGCCATGGAGCAATAAGGGGATGAAGAGAGGAAGAAGGAGCATGAATTTTATCACCGTGTAATTGGCATTTAGCACAGTGACGGACGAAATGGGTGCAATCTTCTTCCATGGTAGGCCAGTAATAGTGTCGTAGCAACTTCTGGGCAATTGCTCTACCATTGACATGGCCACCACATTCACTAGAGTGAGCAGCTTCAACAATGCTTTCAGATTCGATTTCATCAAGGCAACGGAGATAGACCCCATTGAGGGATTTCTTGTAGAGAACGCCACCTATGATCTTGTACCGTTCGGAGACACGGCGAATAGCCCGTCTATCGGCAGAAGTGGCGTAATCCGGGAAGGATCCATCTTTGAGGTAGTTCTCGATGTCAAAATACCAGGGATGGCCATCATCGAGGTCGATTTCAGGCTCTTTTGAGAGTGCATTGATTTGATGGGAGGGAGATTGAAGTTGGACAAACCAGGGATCAGTATGAGAAGGGATTCTTAGCCTTTGAACAGAGATGGTTTCGGAGGACCTTTCTAAAGGGATGGGAATGGAAGAGGCCAGAGAGGCGAGGGAATCTGCTAGGATGTTTTGGGCCCTAGGAGTGTGGACAAGGGTGAGCTTCCTAAACTGCCGGATTACCTTTGCTACCAACTCTTGATATGGTTTCAACTTGGGGTCCCGGGTTTGGTACTTGCTGAGAGATTGCCGGAGTATCAACTGCGAATCTCCAATAATCCTTAATTCCTTGACTCCGAGCAACAACGCCATCTTCAACCCAACTAGGAGAGCCTCATACTCAGCCACATTGTTCGTGGCACGGAAGGTTAATTGGTAGGCGTGCGGGATGACTACCCCTTCCGGTGAGAGGAGGACTGCCCCTATTCCACTCCCTTTGGAATTTAAAGCCCCGTCGAAGTAAAGCACCCATGAAGGCTCACCATCGATGATGGCTCCTAACTCTTCATCGGGAAAGGTTTCGTCGACAGGAGAATACGAAGGTAAGGGGTGATGGGCTAGGTGTTCGGCTATGGCATGCCCCTTGATTGACTTCTGGTTGACGTAGGTGATGTCAAATTGATTGAGAAAACTTTGCCACCGCATCAACCGCTCAGTTAGGACGGGCTTCTCTAGCAAGAATCGAATTGGATCCATTCGTGCCAGAAGTTTCACTTCATGTGCCAGGAAATAGTGCTTCAACTTCTGGACCACCCAGACGACGGCTGCACATGTTCTTTCCATGGCGGTGTACCTCTTTTCAGCTTCATTGAACAATTTGGATAAGTAGTACACCGCTCTCTCCTTCTTCTCGTCGTCGTATTGGGCCAAAACTGCTCCAGTTGAATCTTCAGTAGTTGATACATAGAGCAATAAAGGCCGACCCGGGACCGGAGGAGCGAGAACAGGGGGATTGAATAGGTAACTCTTCAACTCATCAAAGGCCTTTTGACATTTATCGTTCCAATCAAATTTTGCCTCTCCTTTTAGCATCTCGTAGAAGGGCTTACAACGGATTGAATGCTGGGAAATGAATCTCCTAATGAATTGAAGTCTGCCAATCAGCCCTCTAACTTCTCTGATGTTCCTAGGAGGAGGCATTTCGATTATTGCTTTGGCCTTGTTGGGATCAATCTCAATCCCCCTTTTGCTAACTATGAACCCAAGCAATTTCCCCGAAGAGACTCCAAAGACACACTTCTTGGGGTTCATTTTAAGCTTATGCTCTCTAGACCGTTGGAGAACCGCCCGGAGGATGTCAGCATGGCCATGTCGAGTCTTCGATTTCACCAAGACATCGTCCACATAGACCTCCATGTGCACATGCATCATGTCATGAAAAATTGCCATCATTGCCCTTTGATATGTTGCTCCTGCGTTCTTCAATCCGAAGGGCATGACGACGTAACAATAGGTCCCCCAGGGTGTTGTGAAAGAAGTTTTCTCCTGGTCTTCCTCCGCCAGACGGATCTGGTTGTACCCCGAGAAACCATCCATGAAAGATAACATTTCAAACCCGGCAGTGTTGTCCACTAGGACATCTATGTGTGGGAGAGGGAAATCGTCCTTTGGGCAAGCACGATTAAGGTCTCGGAAATCTATACAGATCCTAACCTTACCGTCCTTCTTCATCACAGGGACGATATTAGCTACCCAATGTGGATATAACACAACCCTGATGAACTTAGCTTTGTGCAATTTGTCAATCTCCTCTTTGATCTTGAGTGCTAGCTTGGGATGTAGCCTCCTTAGCTTTTGTTTGACGGCGGTTGCGTCGGCTTTTAGGACTAACCGGTGTTCGACCAAAGAGGTGTCGAGTCCCGGCATGTCCTCGTAGGACCAAGCAAAACCGTCGGAGAATTCTTTAAGGATAGCTACCAACGCATGCTCTTCTTCTTCACTCAAGTTGGCACTGACTAACACTGTCTTCGGGGATTCCTTGGTGCCAAGATTGACTTCCTTAGTAGGTTCGTCTGCAGCCGTGGTGGGCTCGTCGAACCTTTTTGTGCCATCCACATAGGAGCTCACTGGGTCTTCTTCTTCTTCTGACCCAAGATCTCCTAGCCCATCTTTCTCACTGAAATCTAGCAGATAGACTCCTAGACCGTCATCTACAGAATCACCTTCTTCAAAATCAGAAATGGTTTCTACTAAGGCAGGTTCCTCAAGAAATTCCGGGACTTGACTCAATTTGGCACACCTCTCGGCCAAGGCCATGACATATCGGGCAGGAACTTGCCTACCCTTCTCTTTGCGAATGCATGGTTGAGAGGGACCAGACTCTCCTAATCCTGACTCTAGACTGGACCCTAAACCTGACTCTAAACCCAAATCTAAACTAGGATCTAGACTGCTATGTACAGGACAACTATGTACAAGGGAAGTACCCCCAGAGGGGTGAGAAACTAACGGGGAGAGCGTCGGCCCTTGGCCGAGCGGAAGAGATTCCAAAGAGGAAGGGTGCTCAATGGAGATCTCGCACTTCCAACTTTGATAATCGGCGTTTTTTTTTTGGGAATCAAGGCCCAAAACCATGAGTTGTTGACTCAAGGTAGCCTCGACTGGATGAGTGAGAGACAGGGATGGTGACAGGAATGGAGGGGAAATAGAAGAGAAGGATGTGGATGGAAGATTGGAAGCAGGGGGAGATGAGGGTAGAGATGGAGATGGTGAAGAGGGGGAATCAAACCCAAAGAGAGAGAGGAGGCCGAAGTCATCACATACTTCTTCTATTTCTGCCTTTTCCTCTTCTTCCTCTTCCTCCTCACTCTCAGAGCAAGGCAGTTCTTCGATGAGTGGCTCTCTGGTTCCTAGCTGGGTGGCCCCTTGGACAAAATGTTCATTCAAGGTCCAAGTAAGAGGTTGGTAAGGTATGAATGGATCGGGATGGACAGGGTCTGGGTGGAAACCTAGTCCGGCTTTAGGCAACAACCTCCTAATGGCCCGAACACTCTGGATCTGCCCTTGCTTTTCTTTTCCTAATCCATGGCCATGGACATAGCCGATGTTGGCCATCACTTCCCAACCTTTCCCTTGAGGGCAGGGAGGTTGCTCAGGCTTCTCATCCGATTGGGGGGATTGGCTCAAATCACAGGGTGAGGGGAAGTCAAAGAGAGACATGACTGGCTTCTTCCCCTTATCTGGAATGAAAAGGTGTGGCATCTGTTCCGAAGTGAGAGTATTAAGAGTCTCCACGATGGGAATGCTCTTGATTTTGATGATTCGCCCATTGTAAGGAAATTTGAGACATTGGTGGGCGGTGGAAGGGACCCCTAGAGTTTGCTCAAGCCATGGACGACCGAGGATGGCCTTATAGGCTGGATCGACGTCGAGAACTAGGAATTCAGTGGTCATGGTGACGGGTCCGACTTCCAGCTTAAGAGCAATCTTGCCTTTGGCAACCCTTTTGGAGTTGTCATAGGCGGCGATAGTGGAGCAACTCTTCTCCAGATTTTCTTCCCCTAAACCCAATTGCTTAAGGGTCTTCATCGGACAAACATTGATAGAGGCCCCGGTGTCGATGAGAATGGAGTCTATCAAAACCCCATTGAGGTTATGGTGAGACAAAGAGGGAGTGAGCGACGTTCGGGGTGGCGAGATCCTTGTCCGAGAAAGAGATTGAAGGTCCTTGGGTGAGGCAAAGGATAGCATTGGTGACCCCACTAGGAGGGAGGTCATCATTGACCATGATTTTTGGAGGAATTGGAGGAGAGTGGATTGATGTGACGGCGATCTCCGAATCATTCTAAAATAGACACCCTTGCGGGCGTCTTATCAAGATGTTGGAGAATATCATATTCGGTGCCAGCCGGAGGTGGAGGCCCATTATCTTCCTCATCTTGAGTCGGCCGCAAAGGTGGAGGAACAATCCGATTCCTAAGCGTGACATGAACATCCTCTTGGGGTCTTGGAAGAATCAACTGGAGAGGCCTGGTGGATGACTCACTAGAAGGGGAAGTGAGGACAGTGGGGTAGGTGTTCTGAGGAGGTCGGATAAGCACTAAGGGTCTTTCCTCGAGAATGGCATCCACCGAGGTGGAAGGTTCCTGGGACTCTATAGTGGGACATGGATACCACTCATCAAAGCCCTCTACCCCCCATTGTTGTTCTCTCCTCACTACCCGGGGTTCCGAACAAGTCATGGTGTGGACATTTTCCTGGGACTTGGAGGAGGAGGGGTTGCTGTTTCGATGATTGGGGAGAGGGTTCTGGAAGATGCCTAATTCCTTCTTAGTGTACCTAGACTTGGCTATGGCTACACTGACATCCTCCCAGTTGATTCTCCCTTGATCATTCACATCATAACCCAGTCACGGAATGTGAAACAGTTGTTGATATCGTGGCCATGGGTGCGGTGGTAAGGACAGTACTTGGAAGTATCCAGCCTTGGATTTGTGTTTTCCCTTTGTGGGGGGAGCCGGATAGCTTCGCAAGACATGAGTGCGAAGAATATGTCCTCAAGGGTCTCGGGGAGAGGAGGGTAGTGAGACCTCTTAGGACCAGGCCGAGTGTAGCCAGAAGAGGGAGGAGGAACAGCAGAGTAAGGCTTAGAAGGATGTGATGGGAATTGGTGAGGATTAGAGGGAGGATTGGACGGAGGGATAGAGGATTTGTTGGGAGGCCTCAAAGGCTGGCTGCAAGCACTTACAGACTCATTGACGGTCACCCCCTCGGTGGTGGGTGCCGCGGCAGCCTTGCGTGCCTTTGGCTTTCCTTCAAAGAAGTGTGGGAGAGAGGAGTCCTTGATTTGGTTTTCAACCACCCTGGCTCTGTTATAAAGATGTGAGAAGGAGTGGAACTCACTTAACATTAAAACAGAACGGAGCACAGGGGTAGTGTTGGTAACCAAGAGAGTTATGGCTTGAGACTCCGGGATGGGAATGTCGGCTCTTGAAGCCATGGACCTCCATCGGTTGGCATAAGTAACAAAGTCTTCATTCGACTTCATCTTTTCTGCCATCAAGTCGGAAAGTGTGGGGACTTGAGTGGCCATGTATGAAAAGTGTGAGATGAATCGCTCGGAGACTATGTCAAAATTAACAAGGTCAGATGCGGGTAGAGAGGTAAACCACCTCAAAGCTTCCCCTTCCAATGACTGTTGGAAAAGGTGAACTAAGAGGACCCGATCATATAACCACCGATGGGAATCCATGGTGAAGCCGGCGAGATGAAATTGGGGGTCGGAGGTCCCATCATACTTGCGGTACTTTGGGGCCTTGAAGTCGGGGGGAAAGTAAGCGTTGGGGAGCTTGCAGTAGTTTAGTAGCGAATGAGGTTTAGAGTGGGATAAGGAATCCGCTACAAGCTTCCTAACGAGACCTTCAACCTCCGAAAGGGGAACATATTTAGATTGAATGGGGGGTGCGATTTGGATAGGTGGCGAATAGGCGGAAGGAGGAGTGGGAATTGGAGTAGGCAAAGGAGCGGGAGTGACAGGAGGAATGAAGGCGGAGACGGGAGCTCGGGATGGGGTGACTGGTTTAGGAGTGGGCCTAGATGTGGAGGCATTGAATGGGGATAAAGATGGAGTGGAAGGGGAGGTAGCTGCCCGGACAGTATGCTTTGAAAGCATAGAAATGATATCCTCGGGCGAGTACCGGGACATGAGTTTAGAAAACTCGGGGTCTTCTTGACTGTTTTGGTCATGAGTGGGATTGACCCTCAAACTCACTTCTTCATTATCAGCCTGAGAGGATGATTGGACTGACTCCTCAGGCTGGACATTGGTGTTAATCATACCGACCATTTCATTGATATTATCATCATATTCAAAAGCCGGTTTATTAGCCATGTCAACAGGGTCCAACCAAGTGTCCATTAGCACACAACTTATGGATTTTAAAGTGGTCAAAGTTGATTAACTTTACTGCTTAGACAGAAATGTGGATTTCTACCGAACAATGTTAGCAATCAACGTCCCCAAGTTTTTAAATACCAAAGTTATGTGTTAAGTCAAACTGATTTGTAAGACCGTTCTCTCAAAACTCACTTGAATCCCGGTGAGTAGGTGACTAGACAGGGTGGGTAAAGGTCCTCCTGCCCCGTACCGTGAGGGAATCCACGGAATTTAGGGACTTATAGAGTTTTCTTCGGAGCCAACCCGATTTACCCGAGCGGGAATCCCCGAGTAAAAGGTTGTAAACCGAAGAAGGGTGATCCTAGAAATGTGAGGGGAGGCTAGAAAAGAGGAGAAGAAGACCCCCTGGAGACTGAGAACTGTTAGTGACAAACAGTAAGCAAACAAAAAGTAAAAAAGAAGCAAAACAAACAGAAAACAGAGAAAAACAGGTTTCTGTGAAACTAAACGGCAAACTAGTTGACGCCAAGTTTATCAGAAATAAGTAGACGGCAATATCGACTGACGCTAACAGACAGTAAACGACACCCTATATGGACGCTAAGAATAATTCAACGGCAGGAAGACTGGACGTTTACCTGGGTAGGCGGCAAGATCGATGGCCGTCTACCTGGATGCACTCAGACCGCAGTAGCACTGTTGTCCCATCGCGATCGCCAGAAAAGAGCTGTCGACGTTTCGTTTCGCCTCCGTCTTCGAATGCCGACGATGTGGCCTTCTTCGACGGTGGTTCACGGACGTGCCGCTCCTTCGTTGGCGATGGAGGATGTGCCGGTTGACCCCGTTGACCCCGAGTTGACTGCGTTGACTGAGGAGAAAACAAAGGAAACCAGTGATATAAGGGAGATAGTTGCGATCGCCAGGGCCTTACCTGTGCCCAAGGGGTTGTTCTGATCACGTTGATGTAGCAGCCTCGCGTCGCGGGTGATGGTAGAGATCCAACTTCTCCTCCTTCAGCCGGCCAAAGGAAGAGAGCTCCACGGTCTTCTTCGGATCGTTCCTGCCACAGAACAAGACTCAATTAGACCCTAAATAGTGCAGCAAACGTTCAAACGAAATGTGGAAGGCCCAAAAGGAGAGTCTCGTACCGGTTGCGGACTTGAGAAGAGGGGTGGCCAAGTGTTATGACCACCCTTCTTCCCTCTGTTTTTGGTTGGGAAACCCCTTTCTAGGTGTGTAGGAAGGTGCCCTACGTGCCTAGAGTGTGTGGGAAAGTGTGTGTGATATGCAAATGACTAAAAGAGAATAGAGAAAGGGAAAGGAATGGAGGTGAGGATCCTCGTTTGATGGTGTTGTAGCTCCTTGCAGGGCACCTCCAGCTCGGGAAGAAGCCTCCTGAACGTCCCGAAGTGTGAGAGGAAGAAGAGGAAGAGTTGATGAAGCTTGATTGCAATTTCTCTCTCCTCTTTCAAAGCAACAGCATGTGGACGTCCAGCCTCTCCCCCCTTTGTTCAGAGGGACCAAGGGGGAGTTATATAGACAGTGAGCTCGGGGTTGAGAGCATTGGATGCTCAAGTGTGAAGAAACACACTTGTACATGTGGCAATCTATGTGTTTAAGCTCCAACCAATGGGTAGAGGCCATGTAGGATTTTTACTGGGTCAAGAGGGTGCCTAGGTGGCCCATATACCCGTTGGGAACGGCTATGTGCGTTGCATGGCCGAGACAAGGGCGCTAGTGGGCTGGAATCTCGGGTTAGTTGCGCAGACCTGGTAAACCCTATTGACGTCCAGGGATCAGGCCGCCAACCTCATGTAGACGTCCATCGAGGTGGACGCCAACTTGGGTCAACGTCCAGGGGGATTGCCGCCGACCTGTAGTCGGCGGCCATCGATGCTGCCGTCTACATGGGATCCGAGGCTGGTCAACACATGGTCAAACGAGGCTTAATGGGCCAAATAGCCTTGCGGGAGATGGGCCAAATCTCGCGTCTACACATGGGGCTAAGCATCATGAAGTATTATAAAGGGCAGAAGCCAAGCACATTTAGAACTCAAAATGTGGACAATTTAAGTTGGACTTGTTTAAATTATTTTGAACCCAATGAAAATTGATGGATAGAATCAAAAAACACAATCAAAATTGATGACCTATCCAAGTTTCATTTTTCAAAATTGATGGATAAAATAAAAAAACACAATCAAAATATGATCCTGCCCTCCAAGAAAAAAATGGACTGTTTTACTCAAAACAGACCTAGGAATGAATAAGATAGACCTCACGTGCCAACAGGGTACACATCTACAGAGTTTCCTAAAAGCTGCAAAGTACACAAATATTGCCCAAGAAGCTGCAAGGACAACCAAAGACATGTCATTTGAGTGGCATTTTACACCAAAAGAGCTACACAAAAATACCTAGAGTTGGGTTCTACCAGATTTGATGTTTCAGAAAAATCAGACAAGAAAAATACATAATTGTTTCTAGACCAATGGCATGAAGTGGATGATTACAATCAATACAAATATTCTCTATAACTTCCTCCAAGAATATTAACCAGGAAAATATGACACTTTATGATTGAAACCACCTTTAAAATTTAAAAAGATGAGAAAGGTTGGCCCTGCAGTTCATAGTTCAGTAGGGTCAAGTCCCTGCAGGAAAAAAAATTTCATTGGTAGGAGTCCCAAGCTATAATGCACTTTACCTTGCTTACATCTCCACAATCTATAATGCACTTTACATCTTGATCTACAGTTTGTGCCTCAACTGCACTGGTCGTATGCACATCCACGTGTGGAGATGGAGCACACTTACCATCATTCTTGGCTTAGAACAAAGTTGTCTAAAAAATCCAATCAAATTCTTCAAAGAAAACCTTAAACAAAAACAACTGAAATATGTAAAACTGAAACAAAAACAAAAGAAACCTGGGATCCCATTTCATGTTTTGAGGATATTCAAAACTAGAGAAAGGTGCCCAAAATATGTAAGGATGATGTGTTTGCATATGTTCAGGTAATTGCTTCAAAGAAACACAAAACATATATGATTTTCAACGGACACACACAAATTAATCAACCACAATCCAATATTCTTTGCCTCTTCTCTTCTAAAATCTTCAGCAAGAGCATGCAACTCACAATAAGATAGTTGAGCAAATAGCATAAACCAGTAGTACTAGTGAGCCATTCTTTTGCAGTGTAAAGATAGAACATTCATGAGAGAATGAAAGCACCACCATACTAAAGCTTAATTAAAGATGCATAACTAACAGAAGCTAGGCTTGCATAGATCATTAATGTTTGCATACAACAGACTAACATGGTGGGTCTCTTGGCAACAGGGATAGTGAAATTCATGAAGGAAAAAATCTAAAAGAATATAACTTTGGGTCTATGATATTATCATCAATACAAGTGTGAGATTGTAACCCAATAAACCCCAAGAAATCCCAAAAAAAAGCAAAGCATACCTAACACTGAATTTCGGGTTAGGTATAAAAATCTGTATTTTGAGTTTTGTAAGAACAATAATGGATAATTAGTTTAAAACCCCAAAAGATATGGCGTTTTACAGTAAACACCATATAGTTTCCTATCCCCTGTAGCAAGTCATATTCTGTCATTATATATCTACTTGTTATTTGCTTAACATCCATGGATGAGTTGAGAGAGGAAATAATACTAACCAGCTTTGTTGTGCCCCATCACATAATTAAAATGGCTACACATATACCCATTGTATATTTCTTATAGTCTCCTGGTATCCCCAAAAACTTTATATTCTAAATTTCAACTAAGTTTCAAATGAAATTTTTCTTTGATTTCTAAGTACTGGATATAGAGGGATATGGTTGAGACAACATCATTAAATATGAGGATATTCATTATGATATAAGCAATCACAGGTATACAAATAGTAGAATAAATGATCAGGTTTCATATGTAATTATCCCAACCAATAAAAAGGTCAAATATGTTCCTAATATAGCTATATTAGTTAATGACAGTCTCTGACTGTTTCTTTACTCTAAAGAAAAACCAAATGAAATTGTATGAAGAGTTCCAGGTGTTATGTCAATGCATGACATATGGATTCTTGCTTCTTCCCTTTTCCTTACAGGATGCAACTTTTTCAACAAAAAAAAAAACATCAGAAGTACCACAACATTTCCAAAAGAAAGCTTTCTGAAAGGTGCATAAAAAGAACCACGAACTTACAAGTATTATTAACTTACAAGTAAAATAAGGACTATTGTGAAAACAAGTTAAACAATAAAACTTTCCTGCCAACAGGAAAGAAAGGAGTCTATGGTTGTTTTCTTGCTAGTTGATTCCTTATGCGCACTACAATGAGAATCTATCATCCTGGAGACCAAGTATTATTAACTTAAAGGTAAAATAAGGACTAATGTGAAAACAAGTTAAACACTAGAATTTTGTTGGCTCCAAGTATTATTAACTTAAAGGTAAAATAAGGACTAATGTGAAAACAAGTTAAACACTAGAACTTTCCTGCCAACAAGAAAGAAAGGACTAAGTTTGGGCTTTTAGATATTACACCACTCATACATTGCATCATTGTTATTTGAAGCACTACCTTTATCTATAGTAACATAATTAATGGATATGTGTGGATCTAAAATGTTACATTCTTTCTTGTACTCAGGGCAAAGTTGTTGTTATTAGAGGAGAGGGGCCCAAGGGTGGGCCAGGCATGCCAGAAATGCTGACACCTACAAGTGCAATAATGGGAGCTGGTCTTGGCAAGGTATCTCACCAATTAATATTTTGTCTTTAGGTTTCTAGATCTGGAACAAATCCAAACTAATTTCAACTAGTTAATGGCTATCACTTTACTATTTTTTAAGACTCAAAATTAAGAACTGTATAATAAGAAAAAAATGGAAAATCTCCTAGCATAGCACAAAAATAATATGTCACAAGCTATGAAAGGCATGTTATACACTCTATGCACGAAAAGAATGAAAATTCTTACTACAATACATGAAATCTACAAAATATATTTAATTATGAGAGTGTGAAGAAAGAAACAAGCAATCTACACAATATATTTAATTATTAGTTCTTTATTCATTTTCTTCACCTCCTTTCATTTCATACCACCTCTTCCGATCACAGTACATATTCCTATTCAACACATTCTTATTATCTATCTTCCAATATATTTAATTATTAGTTCTTTATTCATTTTCTTCACCTCCTTTCATTTCATACCACCTCTTCCGATCACAGTACATATTGCTATTCAACACATTCTTATTATCTATCTTCCTCTTTGAAATCTAATAATAGAGCATTGCCAAAAAAAAGAATCTGTAATAGACTACTAAAATGGGGAGAGGGATGTATTTTCCAATCATCTCCTGAACCCTTGGTTTAAAATGTTAAACTTGAACTGTTACTCTGTGAACCCATGTTCTAGTCTACAGGGTTTCCAGGATGGTCAAATCATAAAATTAATTTAAATTAGCCAGAAGAAGAGCTTGAACAAGTTGTTAGATAAAGGTAGCTAAGCTACATACTTTAAATGTACTCCCATAGCACATTATGTGCTCATGTCCCACCATGAGGTGGGATAACTATGGAGGTTGGGGAGAATGTACAGTAAGCAAGGTGTCTCTGCAAGGGAAAGTAGCAATTTTCCTTGTCCTTTCAACCTATAGCATAAACAAAAATCTAAACTCCAAAGAAAAGGACCACAAAGAGTATCCTCTAAATTCACCAAAACAGAAGGAGACCATAAGCACAATAAGCTTGTCAGATCAAGCAGCAAGCTTAACATAATAGAAGGAAAAAGACACCATATTGACAATTCAGTAAGGTGTTATTTTAAATGGGAAACAACTAAAAAAAAGTAGATGACATCAGATGATGACCTGCCCACCATGTCCTACACAACTTATGCAATAAACCTAGTTGAGAAACAAATTAAATTATCTATCTTAAAAAAGGTAAAATTATCCAACAGATGATTATATATGTTATAGTATGAAAAATATAAAACATGGGCAAATCTGAAATTTAAAAAACCAATGACAAACATGATCTTGCTAATCAAATGGATTTAAGAAAGCAACAAAAAACAACAAAGCATAGCAGACAAGTGACTTGTTCTATCTAACAGAAGAAGTTAATGTATATGACTATAAGCCTATTACATTGATCGAGACAACAAAGTTAATACATCCTTCTTTCTGATGAGAATCCCCTGACAAACATCTAAAAATGATAATAAGTGTGCAAATGAACAATGAAGTAAAAATCAAAAGCATGACAGATTTAAAAAAGAAGTAGCATATCAATGAATAAAAGAGTTCAGAAAGTTTTCCCTCATATTTAAAACGGGTCAAACTAGGTACACCATTGAATGCCCATCCAACCGTCAACTTAAGAGATGATGTTCACAAAAGCATCCACTAATTTCTAAGGAAAAAGGCATACTTGACATAGATGGTCACCAAAAGTTTCAATGCATTACATGAAAGAAACAAACTTGATCACATGAATAGCAATACTAAATTTCACCCTTCTTCTGATGCCAATACATTTTTTTTTTCGCAGTTTGGCCTCCATTAATCCCACCACCACCTTTAAGCTTTCTTATTAACCAAATGATGGAAAGGACAAACAGAGATCCTTAAAGAAGGATCAGTCCCCGATCTAAGCAAAGCATTAAAAGTATAGATTTGATCCTTACAAATCAATCGATATGGGGACATCTCATCAACAAAACTTGATCAACTGTTTACCTATTCAAAACATAAGAAAGTTGAGACAAATAATAGACCAAATAAAACCGAATAGATACAAAATCTCTTATCCTCACAATGCCAAAGTAGGTCCATCCAACCTGCTTCGAGAGATGACCAAGCAGGCAGTAATTATTCTCATCCTTCCGAAGCCTCAGTTCCCTTTTTAATTCCATAAACAAAACAAAGTAAAGCAGCAAACGAACGGCGCCACACCATCTACTAGAACATGATATGGAATAGAAAAACTTAATTGAAAACATTAGGGATGACCTTCTTCTTCATTTTGTCATAGGGCGGCGAGACAGCCTCATTCACCTTGAGTCTGGCCAGAGAAGCTACCCCCCCCCCCCTTCGTCTTGTGCAGAATCATCATATGTGACATTTGTCAGATCAAGAGGGGGGGGGGGGGGGGGAGGATGAGGGACAGAAGAAAATTGTTTTAGCAACGTACGCCGGCCTCGCCTTGCCCTAGACCAGTTCCACGAGGAGACTCGTTATATAGTGAGGGGCAGCTTCAGCTCCATCAACCTAGCTCTCGCAATGCCGATGACGGTTGAGGAAGAGGACCCAGCCGACGACTGCTGCCCCAGAGTGATGGCCGTCAAGTCCTCCCCATTGATGGAATCCGTCACACTTTCTCACAAGAAGGAGGTGCTCGACCGGCTCGCCGAATGCCCGGAGGTGGTCGCCTTCTATGATGATGAGGTCAGCATCGAGGTCGACGGACGAAGGCTATACAACGTGTTCCTGGAGTACCTGCCCAGGGGGTCCCTCTCGAAGCTGTACAGGGGGGAGCCAATGGTAGAGGATGATGTGCGAAGGTATGCTACGTCGATGCTGCAGGGGCTGCGCAGGGTCCACGAGGAGGGGTGTGTGCACTGCGACCTCAAGCCACAGAACGTGCTCATCGCCGGCCCTGGGCAGACCAGGATCGCTGACTTCGGGCTTGCGAAGGGGGCAGAGGCGCAGGGTAGCGGGAGTGGCCGTCCGGGGTTCCTGAGGGGGACGCTGTTGTACATGGCGCCGGAGTTTGTGGAGAAGAGCAAGTACGAGCCACTGTTAGATGTTTGGTCGCTCAGCTGCGTAGTGTCGGAGATGGCAACTGGGATACCGACGTGATGGTATGGGGGGCGGGCCACGACATCTGCCGCCGCGCCGCTTCTCCTCCACATCGGCTCCGACAAGGAGTTTTCGGAGATCCCGGAGGAGTTTTCGGAGGAGGGTAGGGACTTCTTGGGGAGGTGCTTCATGAGGAAGCCTAGTGAGAGGTTGACAATGGAGATGCTTCTTGGGCACCCCTTCATGGCAGCAGCAGCGGCCGCTGAAGCGTCCAAGAGTGATGGCGACGATGATGGGCACTCAAAGGAGGGCACCAGGAGACTCCCCTCCAAATCTGACGCATTCGAGGCCGCTTTCTATGGCTTCGATCGTCCCCTTCAAACAAACTTTTTTCACTTCCGGCGGTAAATGAAAAGTATTGGTGCCACAGCTAAACCCTCAACCTACGGTTCTCTTTTTTTTAGATGTTACTATATTGATCAATACATATGTTTTAAATTTTTCATAAGTATATTGTAATTTTTTCTTATGTTTCTTAATAAACTGTGGTAAAAAATAACCACTTTTACACATTATTATATAAAATCATAACTATATGCACGTATATACACACGGCTAAAACAACCATATGTGTAATATTACAATGGATGCTAAAAGCGTATGTAATTCTCATTTGTACCTACGTATTACTCTACCATAGGTAAAATCTGTGGGTATAGACTGAATTTGTTGTAGTGAGTGCACGTCATCATTGTGTGCAAGGCCGACCTCGGCGTGCACGTGATGGCCTATGAGGCGAAGTGATTTAGCACACTAGGGACGGCCAGCGCATTCCATGTAGACTTTTTTGCACCGTTTACATAATGAACAGAACAGACTTCGGTGCGCATAATGAATCTTGATCATGCATACTCCCCAGGGGGTATAGATGCTCCCTTGAATATGTGGATGTTCTCCTGAGTATGCATGTGGATGCTCCCCAGACTGCATATGCTTCTTAGGTGATACATATGCTTTACTTTGAATCCTAATTATGTATGCTCCTCAGAGATTAAGGATGCTTCACTGAAGACATATATGCTCCCCATAGATTGCATATGCTTCTCAGGAGATACATATGCTCCTAGATGTATGCTGGGGGGGGGGGGGGGGGGTCGGCGCACGTGTGCTGGCCAGCGGGGTGGAGCGATGTGTTGCGCTAGGGACATGCTGTAGTACCAAAAAAAATTCATTAATTATAAAATATAGAAAAAGTTAAAAGTTTTATCAAATAATAAATCAAACTAGTTAAAAATAAATACGTGCCATTATTTCATGCATAAAAACTCATATAAATTTTTGTAAAAATAGTAGTTATACTTTAAATAATACTCTCTAATGACCTACCAGGAAATTTGGGCATAGAAAAAATCATTTAGACCAAGTTTAAGAATTTAAGCGACTTATTAGTGTAATTAAGGAATAAGTCGGAGAACCCATTATTTATGAGCTAAAGGGGATGATAAATTAAAATAAACATGTGGGTAGATTTTAATTAATATGGGAAGATAGCCCATTATGTGGACCAATAGATAATCTTGGCCCATGAATAAATTCCCTAACAAAAGAATGATTAAAACCCATTAAGTAAATTAAGTAGATGTGTTGTACAATTGAGCCATACTTAAGATATTGGGCCAAAAGCAAGAGCCCAAATGATGAAGGTTGGAAATATGAGGATAAGTAATATTAAATTTAATTAAGATAAGAAATCAATTGAACAAATATGATAAATAGATTTAAATTAGAATAAAGGGTGAATAAATAGAATTAAATCAATACCCATTAAGCTAAATTAGTAATGAGTTTTACTAATGGTCATAACATGAATTGTTGGACCCAAATATGAAGAGCCCATCATGAGATGGGAGATAATTAAGCCAAATTCGGAGTTAATTAATAAATAAATTAAATAAGGGCAAGATAAATACTAAAATATGTTGTAAATATCCTAAAAAGAGTCCTAAGTCCATCTTAACCCCTTGGCCATGAAATTGGGCCTCTTCCTTACCCTAATAGGTGGATAAATGCTAGGAAATAAGGAGATAAATAGAGATTTTCAGAGTTGAAAGAAGAGAGAAGAGTTTTAAGTAGTTTGGACTCTTAAACCCATTAAAACACCTCAAATTCATCCCTACCAACCCATAGCTCATTGCTGGAACCTTGGGGGACGAAGAGAAGAGTTGAAGAATGAAGGAGTAAGAAGGGAGGAGCTTGGAAAGGAGAGATTTCATCTCGTTCTTCATCAAAACCCTAGGATTTTCTTATCAGCAAGAAAAGATAGGCAATATCTCAAACACAAATCATGTAAATTTAACCCTAGGTAACCCACATGATCCTCTTTGAAAGTCCCATGATTTCCCTATTTTTCGTTGCTCCATGAAGGAGTATTAAATGTTCTAAGTTTTGTCCATACCATGCATCTGAACCTTCATGATTGCTTTCAATCCATGCATATACTTAATATCATGCCGTGCAAAAATTCTCATAAATACTACATCTTGTTAGATTTTAAATGCCCCTATTTTCCCTAATTTTTATCTTGTATTTGTTGCTAATTAAATCGTTCTTCCATGACTGCGCATGTTTAGGTCACCGAAAAGTAACCTTGTTAAAGCATGCACAAACCTTGTCTGTTTCCTAATTACTCATGCTTGTAGATAGATCTATGAGTCTACTTTCATTTAAAACTAGTTTCATATTTTTGGATCATCGTGCGATTTTATATGGATTTTAGAAGAGCTTAGTGTCATGCATAGGAGGGAAGGACCGAACTCCAAAAAGGGAAAAACCCCTTTTTGGGTCGGGCCGCACCTCTGAAGTCGCGACGGCCCGACCCGTCGCGACCTCAGAGGGGACGTGGCCGGACGGACCATCGCGACCTGAACGCAACGACCCGTGCCATCACGTTCTCTCCCCCAGTTCGGCTGTCGCGCCCGGGACCCCCGTCGCGACCTGAACGTGATGACCATACCCGTCGCGACCTGAACGTGACGTCCATACCCGTCGCGACCTGAACGTGACGGTCATACACGTCGCGACCTGAACGTGACGGCCATACACGTCGCAACATCAATGTTGCGGCCAGAACCTGTAATTGCCTATATAACCCTGCAATTGTTACCATTTATACCCTATTTTAACCCTAATTAAATACTGTCATGAATTGTAATGACTTGTTAGTCAATAATGAGTAATGTCTACATGAATTAATTAATTTAAAAGCTATGTGCACAATCCATTATGCTCTCTTGATTTCTTACACATGCACACACTTAACATTCATGTTTGCCATTTGACCTATTAAATTATTTAATAATGTATCTGATAATTAAGTGAAATTAATTACTAAATTCTCCATTTTGTTTAATGACATTTGTCTTCATTTTATTCGCGTGCTTTATACACCGTTATCGCGTCCCTCTGTCTTCGAGCACTCGAGGCAAGACGGACAACATTTTGTTACACATTTTCTCTTAGCTTGGACTACCTCTCCATTGGGAATACTCTCAACTGGGCCAAAGACTCCTTGTCAAGGCCTCCGTAAGTCTTCTTGGCTTTGGCACACGTCCATTGCCGACGAGCTAGTTGTACCCTAAAACCCGTTACACTTTTAGGGATCAGTACCACTACAAAAAATTGCGGGATTACCAACGGATGTTTCCGACGGATTATTTTCCGTCAGTAATTCCGACGGATATTCCGACTAAAAATATCCGTCGGAAAATCGGTCGGAAGTTTGGACCGAAATATGTCCGTCGGAAATATCCGTCGGTAGACCTACGGATATTCCGACGGACATATTTCCGTCGGAAATACGGTCGAAAAAATAGCTTTTTCTCCTCCCGCGAAACCCCCCTTTCGCTCTCTCTCTCTCTCTCTCTCTCTCTCTCTCTCCGGTCACCGACGCCGCTGCGCCCTCGCCGCCACCGGTCGCCGACGCCGCTTCCGCCACGCTCGCCGCTCGCCGCCGCGACCGAAGCCCCTCGCCGCTGCCGCCAGCCTCGCCGCCACTGCCAGCCTCGCCGCTCGCCGCCGCCGTGCTCCGCCAGCCTCGCCGCCTGCAGGTATGTCCCACCCCCCCCCCCCCCCCTCCCTTCCCCGCCACCGGCGACCCCCTCCCCATCCCCTCCACCGACGACTTCCCCCCCCCTTGTCGACCCCACCTCCCCCTCCCGTCCCAACCCCCCCTCCCCCTTCTGTCCCACCCCCCCTCCCCCTTCCGTCCCACCCTCCCTCCCCCTCCACCGGCGACCCTCCCCCCTCCACCGGCGACCCCCCCTCTCCCTCCCGTCTGAGCGCCCCCCAGTCGACCCCCCTCCCCCTCCCGTCCGAGCGCCCCCCAGTCGACCCCCCCTACCCCTCCCGTCCTTTTGGTGCATGACACAGTGTGGATTGTCCCAAGCAAAGGTGCTTGAAACATATAAAGTAGTCATCTTCTCCCCTTTTTGAGCCATATATGTCAGGATGGGTTTCTTTTCTTCAGCCTGAGGTCTATAAATTTCTAAGTATTTAAAAAAATGTCAAGGTAACGGCATTTGAGATTTTAATCCTTGTCATTTAAAGCTTTATAGAAACATGAGAAGCTATTACACTTTGTTAGTCCAAGTTGTAAGGCTCGGTCTCTAAACATAAAAACAGTCCTGGCATTTTAGTTTTCTGACATTGACTAATAGTCTGTTACATCATGGCTTGATTTAGGATGGATCCTAGTGATGACTGATCAAGTGACTACATAAGAAGAAGACACGAATTTGAAGGAACATGAACAAATGGGACTGCATGAGTACTGAAACCGGTCCTAGAGAAGACATGTCTAGAGTGCTATGGTTTTTCTTGATCAGATTATGCATTGCCATTTTAGGTCCTCATTGAATTGGCTCAGATCAGCCACTGTCAGCTTTCCTGCTATCATGAATCATATAGTTGAAACTTTTATCATTGGTTAAAAATATAAAATGCTAAAAATAAAAGTGAAGAGGAGGAGAACATGAGAAAGAAATGATTGATTATCTAGGTAACAGATGAAAAGGCAAAGTTACATCCATTTATATGCTGAAACTTGAATACTCAAAATGTTGAATGCAATCAATGAAGCAAGATTACATATAAATATCATATGTACTGTCTTTATAACAATGTTTGACAAGGGACACATGCCATGAGATAATCAGTAAAAGTAAAATATGCATAACAAGTAGAGACTCCACTGTTGTGTCAACCAAACTCATGATGTAGTTACATTTATGGCCTCTTTGAAGCTTGCTTGGAGATTTATATTATTTTTGACTTGAACTTCATCTAGGGACTGGAATATTTAGGTCCTAGTGGAATGACCACTCAAGATTGAAAAGGGTGCTCTGATCTACGCTATTGGCATCAGATGTGTAAACTGAAAATAGTCTTGTATCTATACCCTTGGCCATATTCCAAAATATGAATGCATGTTGATGCTTACAGTAATGTTTGATTCTCGATGATTGTCCATTTTGTTTACTTCACTTTATTGAGTTTCGATACTTGGGATCTATCATCTAAGAGAATGAAGAGATTTATGATGATGTGACACACAAGATTAAGGCGGGCTGACTAAAATGGAGAAGTGCATCAAGAGTCCTGTGCAATCGTCGTATCCCAGTGAAACTTAAAGGAAAGTTTTATAGAACGGCAGTGAGGTCTGCTTTATTATATGGCACCGAGTGTTGGGCAGTGCGAAAGGAACACGTTAACAAAATATGTGTTGCAGAGATGAGGATGCTGAGATGGATGTGTGGTAAGACTAAGAAAGATAAGATTAGGAATGAGCGCTTCCGTGAGGATTTAGGGATAGCTCCAATTGATAGAAAAATGAGAGAAAATAGACTTAGGTGGTTTGGACACGTGTACCGTCGCCCTAACTCAGCGCCGGTTAAAAGATGTGACCAAATTTTAGTGGATGCTAGTAAAATAGTTAGGGGAAGGCCTAAAATGAGATGGTGCGATGTTATTAGGAAGGATTTGGAGTTCTTGAGTTTAAACACGACTATAGCACTTGATAGAAATCTTTGGCGGAAAAGGATTCATGTAGCCAACCCCAAATAATGGGATAAGGCTCTGATGATGATGTTGTTGTTGTTTTCTACACTGATCACATTGCACATATACTTGGACTTACATATTACTACTCGTAAATGACAAATGGTGGTGGTAATTAGCTAGCGATGGCAGTAAAATGGTGCATTACTCGTTGTATATGTTTATGTGGTATTCACGTACGTGCAGGAGATGATAAATGTGAGATTTTTAAATATCAAAAATGGTAGGCCACTCCAAAAATCTTGGAAGGCATGCATGCAGCGGATGAGGGTAGCTTTTATTAATATTGTTGATTTGAGTTTCTTAAGAAACCAAAACAAGCTGTTGTTAATTAAGCGTCTATTGAGATGTACTTAAGAAGCTGCTTCCTCCGAATATTTCTACACATGGTCATGCATCTGTTGGATCATCCACCAAGGTCTTGCATGAAAAGGATTGGGTGTTTTTGCTGTCCAGAAGGTTTTAAAAAAAGGTATATTAAATTGCACCACTGACTCTTCTAGTTTTTTTTTCCCCCATTTTTTAAAATACCATAGCTATATATAGGAAGATCTAAATCAAGAGTATTTGATAGTTTCTAATTAAGAATTTAAGATAAGTTAATCTACGGATTGATCCTTCAGAGTTATATTTATCTCTGTGTGACGAGTATATGCAATTGGATATGGGTCCACTGTTACTCCAACTTTTGGACTCATCAGTGTTTGCAAGTGGTTTAACTTCGAATCTGGTTAATTATCCGGATAATATCCGTATAGTTAATCGGATAATCCGTATCCGCTCCGAATATAATTCCATTATGGAGCGGATAATTTAATTGGATAATTTTCGGATTCGGAGCGGATACAGATATTATCCGCTTCGAAAATATAAATTTAATAAAAGATATTAAGTGGTCTAAAAATCATAAAAAAATTAAATATATATATATATATATTTAAATATAAATGTCAAAAATATTTTCTAAACAAAAAATTAGCATTAGATATATTATATATTTATAAATATATATATTATATATGAATCATTAGATCTAAAATATAATGGTAAAAAATAATTCTATTTCGGAGCGGATCTTAAACGGAGTGGATCACCCGTTTCCGTATCCGCTCCGTTTATTATCCGGATAATATCCGTATCTGAAATCCGCTCCGTCGGATATTTGTTAATCGGATAATATCCGGATAATCGGATACGAATTCGAATCGGATCCGGATATTATCCGGATCCGTTTACAGCCCTATCCCCCGGACCCATTTTGGCTCCTATGCCCACGGACCCATTATGACCCGTTATCGATTATCGAACAAGCCTTGATCGCCATGCATCTTCGGACGCGATATGGCTACCAAGCACGTCTTTCTTGACGCATTTCTTTGGACATCAAAAAGATAGGGAGTCGCCACTAAACAACTCCAAGCAGACTAATCAGCAGTGTGTTCTTGGACACAAGACGGACTCTGAACAAGCTTCCCCTTATGCGTGTCCCCTAGTATTACAAAGCTATTTGAGAGTCTCCAAACTCCTGCTCGGCGCCTTCAAATTGTGAGTTTTATAGGCAACCCTTGACCTTCCAGCGACCTTTAATGGGATTGCACTGCATACTCTTCCATGATCTGGAATAGCCGCCGCACAAAGTCCTAGAAATGTCTTAAGTGGACATCCTTATCTTGGAAACCCAACGATTACATCCTAGAGACATCAACCATCGAAAATATTTCAAGATCTTTTAGGACCTGCGCCTATATAAGGAACGATGATCTTCGGATTGAGGTAAGTGGAACTTCTCCCTCACAATTGCTCACGTGCGAAAAAGACCCCTCTCCTTGAACGTCTTATTTCCACAGTCACCTTTGACTTTGACATTGGAAGATTGTCTCCGATTCAGACAACTGGGTCCCCTTTAACTAGGGGTGAACACGTGCGAAAAACTCTGTTTTTCATTCTTTTATCACAAAAACTCACATGTAAGATGAGAGTTTTGAACCCGCGCCGCTGTTGAAATATTTATATGCATGCGCTAACCAACTACGCTAGACTCTGTTTGAGTAATAATTATATTCGGTTCACTCAGTTTCAGAATTTGAAACCGAACTAAACTGGGTACACCCCCCCCACCTGCATACGGCCCCCTTCCCCAAATCATCAAAAAATTTGACATTGAAGCATTTTCAAAACTAACTTATCATTAATTACTAGGTTTAGTTATAAGAATCTTAGGTTATGTTTAGTATTTGGATAGACTAGGATAGAGTGAGGATATCTCTAAAATTCCCCACAATTTTAGGGATATCCTCACTCTATCCCAGTCTATAATTTCAAAATTTAGAAGATATTTTCACTCTATCCCATTCTATAACTCCAAAATTTTGGGTACCAAACATAGCCTAAGATTGCCCTTGTAAACAGAAATCTTCAGGTTTAGATCGATCTTTTGATCTGAAGCAGAGACTTTATCTATAGAAAGCACATGAAGGGTCTCAATGATCCCATTCTCCCTCTTGAATTATGTGTTTGTATTATTTGTTGAAAATTTCGGGTGCGTCTATTCACTCCTCTCTGATATACATTTAGTGAGTTCCCTACAAGCCAATTCATATTAGTGATGGCACTTGTAATCTTGTACCAATCTCTTTTGGTAATTAAATGAGGTGTTGTATTACTCGTTGTTTATTTGTAGTCATTTGATTGATTCTTTCATATTTACCATATTATGATTTAATTTCATATTTTAAATTACTTATGAATAAATTGTTATAATTTTTTTTCTAATTAGTGATGAGAGTTCGCGATTGGAAATTAGACTCAAAGAAGAACAAATGTCCAACGTATCAAAGTACGTGTTTGTTTGAACGAAAGATATTACCGATGGATATTCGAAGATTGCATGATGGTTTACTTTTGGTGAAAGAGAAGATGAAGAAAATCATAAAGATTATTCGGAAAGAAGAAAGACAAAGTTTAGAAAATAAAATTGGATTATCTGTTATTGTTCAAGATGAAAAAGGACTGCGATATTCTGTAATCTTACGACGTAGTTGGTGTGGTAGTATGTACATATTTAGTGAAAAAGATTGGTCAAAATTTGTGGAAAATAATTGTGTCAAAGAGCTTGACATTCTGAAAGTTATGTCTTCCCATTATGTACGAAGAGATGTATTTAGTAAACTATATTTAGGGATATCAGTGGTTAGTTCAAAACCTAGGAAATCTAATAAGAAGCTGGTGAATAAAGAGCCGATCAAGTGGTGGTGGCCTAATATGAAGACATCACGGTTTGTATGAACAAATAGTCTTTGTGTTCTTTTTAATGTTCAATACCATTAAGTATTTATATAGTGCTCAAATTTATTTGATATTCATGTATGCTTACTCTTCATTTATCTTTACGTCAACGCTTTATTTCACCCATTAGCTCTGGGACTCTCCATATAACGTATGTATCATATGTATGGTACTTGAACGATATGAGGGTGTGTTGGATTTTAACTCGGGACATGACATTTAATCTGTAGAAAAAATGTCTTATGAGAATCGGTCATAAATGTACCGTGGAATAGTGAATGGAGTTGTGACCGAGGAGTTTAAAGACGGAGTTGACAGTTTTATTGAGTTTGCATTGAGTAATTCATCAGTAGCAGTTGATCCGATGGGTAACATCCGATGTCCGTGTTCGGCTTGTAAGAACAGAAAGTGGATATCGACATGGGATGTGCAGCATCATCTGTATACGAGAGGATTTGTTGGCCATTATGAGTTATGGTCGTGTCATGGTGAGTTGAATATTCAGTCGTCTGCACCAGCTAATTACTTTGCCTCCACAAGTACGTACGTAGACATGGTTGTCGATGCTGCTGGTCCGGAGTTCAATATTCATGAAGATCAAACAAATGAAGAAGTGCCGAATGATACAGCTCAGAGATTTTATCAGTTACTTCGAGATGTTGATGAGCCATTATGGGATGGTTGTGAGAAGCATACACGGTTGTCTGCAGTGTCGCAGCTATTGAATTTGAAATCTGAATTTCATATGAGCGAGAGTTGTTTTGACCGGCTTCTCTTACTGGTCAAGAGCATGCTTCCTCAATCAGAGAGGTTACCTGCTCACTTTTACCGTGCGAAGAAGATGGTGAATGATTTGGGGCTTGGTTTTATGAAAATTGATGCATGTCCAAATCACTATATGTTGTACTACAAAGAGGATGCAGATAAGACATCATGCTGTATTTGTAAGCATGATAGGTTCAAGCCCAACAGAGGGGACAAGTCAAAGCAGAAGGATGTTCCGTATAAGTCATTGCGGTACTTTCCTATCACACCCAGATTGCAGCGATTGTTCATGTCCTCGAGGACAGCTGGACATATGACTTGGCATGCGGAAAGAGTCCGTCGCGACGAAGGTGAAATGAGTCATCCTGCCGATGGTGAAGCTTGGGCTCATTTTAGCCGTACTCATCCCAACTTCTCAAGGGATCCACGCAACGTACGGCTTGGTTTATGCACAGATGGTTTCAATCCTTTCGGAGGCTCGGTGGCATCTTACTCATGTTGGCCAGTATTCCTAACACCGTATAACCTTCCACCAGGCATGTGCATGAAGCGTGAGAATCTGTTCCTTTCATTGCTGATTCCGGGTCCAAAAAGTCCAGGAAAGAATATAGACATATATCTCAGACCGTTGATTGATGAGATGAAATTGTTATGGTCAGATGGTGTGCAGTCTTATGATGCATCCAGAAAACAGAATTTCAATCTGAAGGCTGCATTAATGTGGACAATAAGTGACTTTCCAGCCTACGGCATGTTATCTGGCTGGAGCACACATGAGAGGTTGGCATGTCCTTATTGCATGGAGGATTTTAAATCATTTGTGTTGAAATCTGGGGGAAAATCTTGTTGGTTCGATTGTCATCGGCGGTTTCTACCCAGTGACCATCCTTTCCGAAAGCAAAAGGATTCTTTTATGAAAAATACAACTGTGATGGAGGAGGTAGATATGGAACGAGTGTCTGGTGGAAACATGGCGAGGCGGGTCCAGAATTTACCGACTGTAACACAACTGGCTGGTAGTACCCGACAAATCCCTGGCTTTGGGAAGGATCACAATTGGGTGAAGCAAAGCATTTTTTGGGAATTGCCTTATTGGTCAACACTTTTGATACGTCATAACCTAGACGTCATGCATATAGAGAAGAATGTTTTTGATAATGTGTTCAACACAGTTATGGACGTCAAAGGCAAAACGAAGGATAACGTCAAGGCACGTTTCGATTTGAAAGTACTTTGCAAACGTCCAGAACTAGAGCTACAGCATGTTCAAGGAAAAGTGGTGCAACCTAAAGCTGCATATGTGCTTGGGGCCAGACAGATTAAGGAAGTGTTGCAATGGTTAAAGCAATTGAGATTTTCGGATGGATATGTCTCGAATATTGCGCGTTGTGTAAATGTCAATGAGGGAAAAATATACGGAATGAAGAGTCATGACTGCCATGTTTTCATGCAAAGACTGATGCCTCTTGCTTTTCGTGAGTTGTTGCCGAAACAAATATGGGGAGCAATGACTGAGCTGAGTCAATTCTTCAGGATTTTATCTGCATCAGAACTCAAAATTCATGACTTGCAAAATATGGAGCAAAATATAATTCAGACAGTCTGCAAATTAGAGAAGATATTTCCTCCAGCATTCTTTGATTCAATGGAGCACCTGATCATCCATTTACCATATGAGGCAAGGGTCGGAGGACCAGTACAATTTCGATGGATGTATCCGTTTGAGAGGTATATTTCTACATCTCAATTTATTGCCATTACGACGATCTTTTATATTACTTATGTATGCATTTGAATTATTGTCGTAGGTGCATGCACGATCTTAAGATGAAAGTCCGTAACAAAGCACAAGTTGAGGGCTCCATTACTCAAACGTATCTCATTGAGGAGATATCGAACTTCTGTTCGATGTACTTTGACACGAAAATACAAACCCGACGCACTCAACCTCCACGTAATGATGATGGTGGAGATTCCGAGGTGTCAGACCGACTCTCTGTATTCAAGTGTCCCGGACGGGCGTTCGGATCTTCATCTACTCGCGCACTCCAAGACAGAGAGTTGGTAGCTGCGGAGATCTACGTGTTCATGAATTGCGAAGAACTAGACCCTTACATTCAGTAAGCTCTCCACGCTTATTCGTCATCATTTGCGTGCATTGCTGCAGAACCTAACGGTTGTGTGACATTTACATTGCAGAGAGTTTGACTCTGTCATACAGCGACGTAATCCACGTCTAACTGACGTGCAGTTTGAAAAGGAACGGGAGAAGTCTTTTCCTACTTGGTTAAGATCTCGAGTATGTGTCTAATTATTTTGAAACATAAGTGTTTTCCCATTATGCAGACTGAGTTGAAGTCATTTATTCAATGTTTGTCTATTTATCTCATAATAGGTTGAACAAGGCTTCATTCCCGATTCAAGAGTACAACAGATCAGTTTTGGCCCCTCGAAGATTGTACGTGTCTATCCAGGCTACATTGTCAATGGACACATATTTCACACGAGAGATTATGGACGGAATAAGTCTACGATGAACAGCGACGTATGTGTGAAGGGAAGTGCCTACAATGAAAATGAAATTGACTATTATGGCATTCTCGAAGAAGTCATTGAACTGCAATTTTTGGGACAAGACAACAATGTATTTCTGTTCAAGTGTCATTGGTTTGATCCGACATCTATTCGTCATGACACAACATATGGATTAATAGATGTGAAGCATAAGTCCAAATTGAGTACATATGAGCCATTCATCCTGGCGGCACAAGCCCAACAAGTTTATTATTCAAATTATACATCCCTCAAATTAAGAGATTGGTGGGCTGCAGATAGAGTGAAATCAAGACTATTCCCTGAGTATGAGCTTCTCCCGACTGATGATGAGCTCGAAGGTGTTAATGACAATTTTTTCCAATCAGATCGGAGTGATGCACGAGAGTTAGCAGCTTCTACGCAGTACAATGTTCATGATATAAATGAAACAATTTGCTTACATAACGATAACGAACAAGAAGAAGTTGACCCAAATGTCGCTGAGCGGGAGGTGGAGTCTGATGTGGAGGAAGACTCCCAAGATGATGAGGATGAATTCCAGGATGATGATGAAGATGATGCTGAATTAAACATGTCTTCAGCATCTGATGATGAATATAGATAATATACTGCTTATTTTGTAAGAAATTGGTGTTGTTGTTAATTACATGTTCATAATAAATTGCTACTTCAAATTGAGTGCTGATGACTTGCTATATCTTTATTTGTATCAATAGAGATATGGTACGTGGAGGACGCAGTCGGACGGTTGCCACGTCCGTTGGCAGAGCGTCCGCGACCCCGTCCACGACAGGTATACGTATGTGTAAACACAATATTCTAGAATTTATTGTTCATATTAAATGCATGAGAACTAACGTACATACAAGAAAGCAGGGACTGCCTTCCCGTCCACGTCTGCCTCCAGGTCCGCGACAGGTATATGCATATGTACACAAAAAACCATATGGGTAATATTGTTTATATTGATTTCACGAGAACTAACGTACATACAATTTTACAGGGACTGCCTCCCCGTCCATGCCCGTCGTCCCAGCGACAGGTAAATTTCTATATTGTTGTTTATTTGAAATTCATAATTTCTAATGTGTATGAAATTTTACAGGGACTGCCTCCCCGTCTACGCCCGTCGTCCCAGGGACAGGTAAATTTCTATATTGTTGTTTATTTGAAATTCATAATTTCTAATGTGTATGAAATTTTGCAGGGACTGCCTCCCCGTCCACGCCCGTCGTCCCAGTGACAGGTAAATTTCTATATTGTTGTTTATTTGAAATTCATAATTTCTAATGTGTACGAAATTTTGCCTCCCTGTCGACCATCCGAGCAGTGACACCTTCGTCTTCTTCCTCACCACAAGGTAAACGTATGTTTCAATAGATTAGTATGTTTGGTCTCTTGAAATTTATACAATAATAGTGTACTAAATTATTTTCAACAGAGGTGGAGAGCCAGCATCCAGCAGCTGAGGAGGGGCCTTAGCTACCAGGACGACAACCATGCTGGATCTCAGGGTAAAGTTCATCATCTCAGTGTTACTGTATTTGTTATTTAGGATATACATTTCATGTAGAAAATTAATGTGGAATTGCAGGGGGAAGATAGATCCCTGTCCTGCTTCCCGCTATATTACAACGCTGGTCCACGCACATATTCCAGGACCAGTGGATGCATGGAGAGACTTCCCGGTGCCAATCCGGGATTTATTATTTGACATGTTTACGATATTTTATAAGAGTTGAAGTCATTTATTCAATTATTATTAATTTGGGTTTATTGCAGAACGTTGATTAATTTTATTTCTTTACAGCGGAGGTTTGCGTTCACGAGACCCGAGGATCTCCCTCGAGCTCGAGCCGTCTGGGAGATTATAACCCAGACTAATTTAAGAAAGTCGATGTGGGAGGTACGGGATAAGGCAATGAAGACCACAGGCAACCGGGATCCTATGGCTTGGGTGGATTACGGCTCTGTTTGGCTGCGGAGGGACTATTGGGAGTCCCTTTGCGAGCGTTGGGCTGCTGGACCATGGCAGCAGCGGTCACAGGCGGCAATACGCAACAGAGCAACTCAACCAGAGAAGAATGTGCATACTAGTGGATCCGTATCTTATGCGACCCACAGTAAAAAATTGGTAAGTATTTTATTGTTCAGTTCATATATACATATGGATTATTATTGTGAAACTAACTAATTTTGTTGAATTTTAAGCATCACGACCTGGAGCGTGCTCCTACTTTCCGCGAGTTTTTTGACCGGACTCATAAGCGGAAGGGGACAGATGACTATGTTACCGAGAGTGCCCGCACGATTGCTGTAAGTCAAGCTTTAAATTATGAATTCAATTATGATATTAAAGTAATTTATTTTCAATAATTTAATTTTAAATTATTTTACAGGAGACGTAAGACAGGACGATGGCGGAGCGCTACACAGAGGGCACTCCCCAGCCAGATTTGGATGCGGACGCTTGGGTCGAGGCAACGGGAGTGCCGAGGAAGGGTCGAGTGTACGGCTTTGGGGACAGCCTGGATACTCATCGAGTGTTGTCCTCATATGCCAGTTCGATCGCTCCCTCGGCACACGCGAGTTCATCTTCTGCGCCGCCCGTCAATGGTGTAGAGGACATTAGAGGCATCATTCGGGAGGAGCTACGTGCAGAGCTACAGACGCAGCGGGTAGAGCTACAGACGCAGCGGGTAGAGCTACAGACGCAGCGGGTAGAGCTACAGACACAACAGGTAGAGATAGAGACACAACGGGTACAACTACAGACGCAGTTCAGCGATATAGTTCAGCAGTTCATCTCAATAATGCAGGGAGTACGCCCCACACAGCCAGCAGCTCAGGTCAGTATTAGTATTAATTTCATATATTTAGGATTGGGACGGGCGTTCAATTGACGGATCTAAAAAACAACAAATTAAATATAAAGGGTTAAAACACACAACCCGGGGGTCCAAAATCCCAAATAGGGTTCGGATCGGAGTGCCGTTTTCTCCGACACGATCGGGTGGGTTAAAGTGACGTGTGGGAACTGACGGAATCCAATTTGGATCTCCAGATTGGGTTGGGCATTGAAATGACGGATCTAAAAAACACCCAAGTATATATAAAGGGTCAAAACACACAACCCAGTGGTCCAAAATCCCAAATAGAGATCGGATCGGCGTGCCGTTTTCTCCGACACGACCGGGTGGGTTAAAGTGACGTGTGGGAACTAACGGAATCCAATTTGGATCTCCGGATTGGGTTGGGCATTGAAATGACGGATCTAAAAAACAACCAAGTATATATAAAGGGTAAACACACACAACCCGGGGGTCCAAAATCCCAAATAGGGATCGGATCGGCGTGCCATTTTCTCCGACACGACTGGGTGGGTTAAAGTGACGTGTGAGAACTGACGGAATCCAATTTCGATCTCCGGATTGGGTTGGGCATTGAAATGACGGATCTAAAAAACGGTCAAGTATATATAAAGGGTCAAAACACACAACCCGGGGGTCCAAAATCCCAAATAAGGATCGGATTGGCGTGCCGTTTTCTCCGACAGGACCGGGTGGGTTAAAGTGATGTGTGGGAACTAACGGAATCCAATTTGGATCTCCGGATTGGGTTGGACATTGAAATGACGGATCTAAAAACACCCAAGTATATATAAAGGGTCAAAACACACAGCCCGGGGGTCCAAAATTCCAAATAGGGATCGGATCGGCGTGCTGTTTTCTCCGACACGACCGGGTAGGTTAAAGTGACGTGTGGGAACTGACGGAATCCAATTTGGATCTCCGGATTGGGTTGGGTATTGAAATGACGGATCTAAAAACACGGTCAAGTATATATAAAGGGTCAAAACACACAACCCGGGGGTCCAAAATCCCAAATAGAGATCGGATCGGCGTGCCGTTTTCTCCGACACGACCGGGTGGGTTAATGTGACGTGTGGGAACTGACGGAATCCAATTTGGATCTCCGGATTGGGTTGGGCATTGAAATGACGGATCTAAAAAACACCCAAGTATATATAAAGGGTCAAAACACACAACCCGGGGGTCCAAATCCCAAATAGAGATCGGATCGGCGTGCCGTTTTCTCCGACACGACCGGGTAGGTTAAAGTGACGTGTGGGAACTGACGGAATCCAATTTGGATCTCCGGATTGGGTTGGGCATTGAAATGACAGATCTAAAAAACACCCAAGTATATATAAAGGGTCAAAACACACAACTCGGGGGTCCAAAATACCAAATAGGGTTCGGATCGGCGTGCCGTTTTCTCCGACACGACCGGGTGGGTTAAAGTGACGTGTGGGAACTGACGGAATCCAATTTGGATTTCCGGATTGGGACGGGCGTTCAATTGACGGATCTAAAAAATAACAAATTACATATAAAGGGTTAAAACACACAACCTGGGGGTCCAAAATCCCAAATAGGGTTCGGATCGGCGTGCCGTTTTCTCCGACACGACCGGGTGGGTTAAAGTGACGTGTGGGAACTGACGGAATCCAATTTGGATCTCCGGATTGGGTTGGGCATTGAAATGACGGATCTAAAAACACGGTCAAGTATATATAAAGGGTCAAAACACACAACCCGGGGGTCCAAAATCCCAAATAGGGATCGAATCGGCGTGCCGTTTTCTCCGACACGACCGAGTGGGTTAAAGTGACGTTTGGGAACTGACGGAATCCAATTTGGATCTCTGGATTGGGTTGGGCATTGAAATGACAGATCTAAATTAAAAACACCCAAGTATATATAAAGGGTCAAAACACACAACCCGGGGGTCCAAAATCCCAAATAGGGATCGGATCGGCGTGCCGTTTTCTCCGACACGACCGGCTAGGTTAAAGTGACGTGTGGGAACTGACGGAATCCAATTTGGATCTCCGGATTGGGTTGGGCATTGAAATGACGGATCTAAAAAACACCAAAATATATATAAAGGGTCAAAACACACAACTCGGGGGTCCAAAATCCCAAATAGGGTTCGGATCGGCATGCCGTTTTCTCCGACACGACCGGGTGGGTTAAAGTGACGTGTGGGAACTGACGGAATCCAATTTGGATCTCCGGATTGGGTTGGGCATTGAAATGACAGATCTAAAAAACACCCAAGTATATATAAAGGGTCAAAACACACAATCCGGGGGTCCAAAATCCCAAATAGGGATCGGATCGGCGTGCCGTTTTCTCCGACACGACCGGGTGGGTTAAAGTGACGTGTGGGAACTGACGGAATCCAATTTAGATCTCTGGATTGGGTTGGGCATTGAAATGACGGATCTAAAAAACACCCAAGTATATATAAAATGTCAAAACACACAACCCGGGGGTCCAAAATCCCAAATAGGGATCGGATCGGCGTGCCGTTTTCTCCGACACGACCGTGTGGGTTAAAGTGACGTGTGGGAACTGACGGAATCCAATTTGGATCTCTGGATTGGGTTGGGCATTGAAATGACGGATCTAAAAATACGGTCAAGTATATATAAATGGTTAAAACACGCAACCCGGGGGTCTAAAATCCCAAATAGGGATCCGATCGACGTGCCGTTTTCTCCGACACGACCGGGTGGGTTAAAGTGACGTGTAGAAACTGACGAAATCCAATTTGGATCTCCGGATTGGGATGTCATTCAAAGGATGGATCTAAAAACGGGCAAGTATATATAAAAAGTTAAAACACACAACCTGGGGGTCCAAAATCCCAAATAGGGATCCGATCGACGTGCCGTTTTCTCCGACACGACCGGGTGGGTTAAAGTGACGTGTAGACTAACAGAATCTAATTTGGATCCCCGGATTGGGTTGGGCATTCAAAGGACGGATCTAAAAATACGGTCAAACATATATAAATGGTTAAAACACCCAACCTAGGGGTCCAAAATCCCAAATAGGGATCCGATCGACGTGCCGTTTTCTCCGACACGACCGGGTGGGTTAAAGTGACGTGTAGAAACTGACGGAATCCAATTTGGATCTCCGGATTGGGTTGGGCATTCAAAGGACGGATCTAAAAACACCTAAGAAAATGATGGATCTAAAAATAGTATTGTATTAAGCTTGAGAAATAATCACATGTTTTAAATTTTATTTTTGAAAATAATGTATGTCTTTTATTTATTATTAATGTTTCTCATTTTAATTTGTTTTAATATAGGATCCAGCTCCAGACGATGACGAGGCAGGGACAGCAGACGATCCAGCAGATCTATGTTGATTTTTGTATTCATTATTCTATATGATTTTATATTTATTGTATTTTATGATTTTGTGTTGATTGTGAGTATTTGTTAAATTTATGAATATTGTAGTAGGTTTGACATTGTAGCAATGTTGACAAATCATTTTTATTTGCTTATTTTTTAAAAAAATATGGTGTATTTTCCGACGGATAAGTATCCGTCGGAACTTATAAATTACCGACGGAAAAATACCGTCGGTAATTCCGTCTGAAAATACGGACGGATTGTCCGACGGATAAGTATCCGTCGGAACTGATAAATTATCGACGGAAAAACACCGTCGGCAATTTCGTCGGAAAATACTGACGGTGTTCCCGACGGATTATATCTGTCGGAGGTTTCGACCGAATTCCGACGGAATTGTCATCTGTCGGAAATTTCTGACCAAGTATTTCCGACGGACAGTTTCCGACGAGCTTTGGACAGAAAGCGGTCGGAAGGCGCCTTTTCCGACGGAATACCGTCGGATTTCCGACGGATTCAGTCCGTCGGAAATAGCGCATTTTCTTGTAGTGTACAATCCAAACGGCCTTAGTGTCTCTCTCTTACCTTTGGATCACGCCGGACCATTTAGCCAGTGTTCATAACGCGGCTAATGGGCGGATGTGAGTTCTACCTGACTGCCGGTACCCGACCTAGTGCCATGCAACTGTTACTATCGTGATTTAACGTTGTTTTAGGTTTATACCCCTATCTCATCTACTATCCTTGTACTCTCATCTATTCACGTTCACTCTACTATCTCGTCTATTCATCTAGTACTCTCTTGAGACTCTTGAGCTGTTGTGGCTCCTATTGCTCGTACTATATTTGACTGTCTAACGCTATAATATGGGTCTTGTGACTCTACTGACTCGAATGCATACTATGTAGGGCACGGAGAGTGTCCGAGGGGCTCCAATCTAGTCCTAGGGGCAGAGAGCCACACGAAAATACCTGCAGGGGCTATTGACGGTGTCTGCATTGCACCGGTTCTGACTAACTGTTCTAGACATCTGACTGTTATGCTGTTACTGTTAGTCTGATTAGTTCAGACGTACTGTGCGATTACTGTGCTATCGCTGACTGTTAGTGAACGACTACTGTCCTAGAGTGACTACTGCCGTATTCTTCTAGTGCACTGTTGTGCAACCATACACGCTATCTTGTTACACGCTATCTCGTTATATGGTCAATTATCTATCATCCTAGTTTTACAATAATCTTGTAGAATGTAATATCGTTCACTTGTTATCGTGTGCTATTTCTCTCTTGACTATACTTGATCGTTCTCTCTAGTTAACCTACTTTACAAGACATTAATCACTTTAAGCATGCTTGTTTACACGAGATATTAAGTCCTACTGAGCATTATCGCTCACCCTTCGTTATTTGTTATTGTGTTTTCAGGTAAGTCGGGTGATGACCTTACACACATCAACGGGAATGGACTAGAGTGATGAGCGACCTGGAGTCGTAGCGATGTAATTTTCTTAGTACCTTAGAGTTTAGTTAGATATTTGCTTAGTTATCCTTTCCAATGTAATTAAGTCATTGAGCCTGATGTTTTGACTCTGAATTAGTGGTTGTAATAGTTTAGTTGAATTATCAATAAAATGAGGAGTTTATTGCAATTGTTGTTCATTAAATATTCTGATATTTGCGACTGTACGTGCAATTGTCGTTACCATACACGTTGTTCATGCCTCCCTGATTTATTCCGCTGCTAAATTGGCGGGGCATGACACATGCGACACATTCGACGTAGACTTTGCTGCACCTAAATCAAACATTTCTCAAAATTTAATGCACTTGCTCAAGAGCAATGACATGGTAGTTCATGTAGTTTTAACTTGGATGCCACGTGGGTAGACAGACATGGGAGAGCAACGGGCATCGGTTAACATCGGCGATTGGTGGCGAGCGGCGCGACAAAGCTCATAAATATAAATCTTAGGTTTCAAAATATAAATCTTGTGCTAAAAAATATAAATTTTAGATTTTAAAATGTTATCCTTAGGATTTAACAATATTGACTGGAGTCTAAAATAATAATTTTGATCTCCAAAATAACAACTTTAGCCCACTAGTAGAGGCCATTGATCGCTGGCCATCATCGTCTATCGTCACCAATCACCCACATTTCTCCCCTATTATGTGTTGGACGTCATGCGATCTACCATATTGATTTAGAGAAATGCTAGGCTCGCTGAGCTGGAGGGGCTGCGCCCCTCCACACGCACGCCGCGTGGAGGGGGCGGGCCCCTCCAGCATTAAATGTTGTTGTTTTTTTTTTTTTACAATTTGTGCACACAAATGATGTATTTGTGCACACAAATACATCATTTGTGCACACAAATAGTACACAAAAAATGGAAAAAAAGAAGAAAACAAAGTATTTAATGTGCGGCGGGGGGGGGGGGGGGGGGGGGGGGGGCCTCCACGCGGCGCGCGGCCCCCCCAGCTCAGCTATGCTCCAGGCAGTAGCATTTCTCATTGATTTACTGCATTCACTGCACTCTTTCTCTGATTTTGACATACTATACTAGTTCTCAGAACAGAAAGGCTCAATGCAAGAATCAAATGTGGAAGAAAAAATCTCAACATTTGACTCATCATCATCATCATCATCATCATCATAGCGGTATCTCATTATTTGGGGTTGGCTATATAAATCTTTTTCTGCCAAAGTTTTTTATCAACTGTTAGTCTCAACATTTGACTACGATGGTATAATAAAAAAATATTGTTTCATCTATATTTGAAGAGATTTTTCTGTCCAATTCTTCGTTGAAGGCCTTACTTTAAATATGCATCATCTTCTCTCAGTTAAGTAAACATCATTCTAACAAAGTCCTATGACAATCTTCTCCAATCTTTGACTTGAAACTTAGTGCTGCCGACCGTTGGTTTTTCTTCTTTCATTTACGAAGAGTTTAACTTCATGATATTTCAAAGAAACTTAAAATATGACCATCAGACGCTTTTTTTAATTTGCTTAATTTCGAAGTCCAACATTTGTCCTTTAAAATAAGAATATATATAAAAAAATGGAAAAAGGGTTAAAAGCAATTTTCCTAATGATAGTATTGATAATTCCTTGAGGCTATACCTTAAACCACGTTTTACTATCAATGATATTTTTTTTATGTGATCGGTAATATGTATGAAGATGTGATTTGAATCTAGCTAGACTACCAAAAAATATATAGGGCAATTTAATTATAAAATCACTCATGTACTTCCGTCAATAACTCTCCAACAACTAACCTAGAAAACATAGAGTAAATTTGTTGAACTACCACAATTCTCTTATAATTTAACAACTCGATCCGCATCACCTCATCGAGGTACCATGTAAACGTTTTCAGCTACTCATAGATGATGGTTCGAAGCAACGACAATTGGTGGAGCCCAAGAACAGACAATACTTCAACATTTCACCTCATATTAACGCTAAGTGCACATCCAACGATGATATGCCACTAGCATGAGGGGGGGGGGGGGTGACATGACACTCATCCCAAACCCCCCATATAAGTGGTATTCATCTCCACCATCAGATATGATTATATTAAACTAGGAGAATTAAGTAAAGAGATCAAAAGGCACAATAAATTCTTTTGGGATTCTATCAGCCCATGAAAATAGTCTTCGGCAAAGGACACAAAAATTTTATTCATAGATGTTATTCCGTCCAAGATAACGGGGTCATCATAGTTTTAATTCTTTTAACCAAAATTTTAAAGTAAATCAAAGAGATTTGAGAAATTTAATAAAATTACAAGACCCACTAAATTCTTCTTGGAACTGCTAGTACTGTCTCTGATTTTTTGTGTCGGTAATGACAATGCCGACTCCAAAGTCAGTCTTGACAATGTCGACTTTGCAATGCCAACGCCGACTCTAAAGTCGCCATTTACAATGTCGACTCCGAAACCGGTATTACCTATGCTGACTCTATGCTGGAACCCAGTCTCCCGATCACCAAGTTGTCAACTTGGTGACTATTTTGAGAATTACTTTTAAAATGTGATTATTTAACTAATTAAATAATTAAATATAATTATTTAAATAAAAACCGTTAATAAATGGACAAGGGAGAATTGGTTAAGATTACTTAAAAGAATAAAAAGAAGTAGGGTGGAGACATATTAGTCAAATCTGTTTATGTTTTCTATAGCCTTTGTTATGATACAAGTACTGGGACGTATATATAATAGCATCTCTACATGCAAAAAGCCCCTGCTTACTCTCGTAGGTTACATTCCTTCTCCAGTTTTCTCCTGGAAGATTCCAGATTCCATACACACTTTCTTGTCCGAACAGGTTTCCACTGAAATGCTGTTGTTCGGCCTACTTGGACCGGCGAGAAGTCTTGGACGAACCGGTGCCGGTCGAGACCGAGACCGAGACCGGCAGGGCGGTCGAACCGGCGCCGTTGAAGAGGTCGGAGAGGCGGTTCCCCAGGTCCTCGGGAGCGAACCGCACCACCGCCGGCCGGGATCCACTCTCCTCTCGCAGCAGCGGCCGGCAACTGTCGTAGAAGGCCCGGTACGCAGGCACGAGCTTCCTCGCGATGGATAGCTTCAGCTCCTCCCGAAATCTCCCGTCGGGAACCACCCACTTGGCCTGTCCCCGGTACGCCCCCTCGAAGGCCTCGTTGAAGCGCCGCATCTGCTCTCTCGCCGCCTGGGCGTCCATGTTTGCCATGGCTGCACGGTCCTGTGGGATGGCCGCCAGCACCTTGCTCCAGGCCAGCCGCTCGTAGCTGGAGGCGTAGCCCCTCGCCTTGGCCTCCTGCCGCGCCGCCCAGACGTCACCGAGGAGCTCCAGTAGCTTGCATCCCTGGACCTTGTTAGCCACGTAGCGGAGGTTGTTCGCGAGGAATAGGTATGCCAGGGCTACCTCTCGGTACACCTCCGCTTTGCTGTCGAGCTTGCAGAGGAGGACCAGGACAAGCCACGCTATCCGAACACTAGTGGTAGAGGTCGTGAGGTAGTCTCCACCCCGGAAGGATGGAGATGACGGCGCGGAAGTCGACGTGGGGGCATGGAAGAAGGATTCCGGAAGGGGGGTGGGTATGTGGAAAGGGTAATCGGCATATATGCCGTCGAGGACGTCGCTGTAGTCGGCGAGGAAGGCCACGTAGTTCATCACGTATCGAGTGAGAGGATGGAGAGCGCCGCCGGGAACTGCTGCTTTGGAGTTCTCTTTCTGAATCGCAGACTCGAAGTCGGCGAGTAAGCACCGGACGACTTCGCCAAGCTTCAGGAGGGAGGAGGTGGCCTGTGATCGCACTGCGGATATGGACTCGGAGGAGAACACTGCTTCTATCTCGGGCCACACCTCGGTGATGGAGCCGTGCAAGTCCAGGATCCGGAAAACCCTCTCCGGCGATAGCTTCATCTTCGACGCCACAAGCTCCGGGAACGCGAAGAAGTTCACGGCGGGCTCCTTGGAGATCTCGGCAAAGCAGGTCTGGCGGATGGTGTCGGAGGAAGCGAATACGTGGTCGCAGAGGGCCCGTTCGCCGGAGAAAAGCGTGCGGATGACGACCTTGGAGGCCCCCAGCCAGCTGCGTATTCTGATATCAAGGATCTCCCAGTCGAGCTTCTGGACGTGTTGGGGGGTTATCTTCTCGAAACCCAGCTTGTAGAGGCCTTCATCGACGATGGAGCGGCGGATGGTCTTGTAGATATCGACGCACTCCTTGCCGTAGCCACAGGAGATCATGCAGTCGGCGATGGAGAGGAGGTCAGCCATGGCGAGGTTGGAGACGCGTTCAACTTCACCGATACACTCGGTGGCTCTCCTGATCTCCTCTTCCTCGAGATCGGAGACGGAGTAGTTGGATCCGAGAGAGAGGGAGGAGCGGGTGGACGTGGAGACGGAGTCGGGGTCGAGGCGGTCGCGGTTGGCGGAGAGGATCTGGTAGAACTCCTTCTGGAGGCGGCGCATGGCGGCCTGCATGAGGGACTGGGCGCAGACGAGGAGGGCGGAGTGGGAGACGGGGGAGTCGGCCATGAAGAAGCGCATGGCGCGCTGGAGGTCGACGACGGCGCGGAGGAACTGGCGGGCCTCGGCGCGGCTCTCGTAGAAGATGGAGGTGATGCTGGCGAAGGAGGTGCCCTGGGGGTCCCACTTGGTGATGATCTCCTCGGCGTTGGAGATGTTTCCCTCCATCAAGGCGGTGGAGATGGTATGGCGTGGAGAAGCGGACGAGGGGGCGGGGGAGGCCTGCCGGCGTCGGGAGGGGCCTCCATCGTCGTGGGAGGGGGAGGGGTGGTAGCAGATGCTGCGCATTCCTTTCCTCGTCATTTTCTCCGTTGCCGCCGGCGGAGCTGCTAAAGCTTTGGGTGGGCCGGCGAGGAGGAGCTAGCAGAGGGGAGAGACCTGTCGGGTATCTGTAACGGGGAAGGTGAGATGTTCTTCTGGGTTCTACGTGATCTCTGGAGGTCCCCTCCTACAATAAATGCTATTGTCTCAGCTGTGGGAGCTCCTCAAATATTGGGAAGGTCTGGAATTGTGAAGTGGGAACGGGGTTACATTCGGGTGCACTTGGGGGAATCTACACGAGTTTGACATATCAACAGTCAACGTTTTTTTTTATATATAAATTTTCAAAGTAAAAAAAAAGATGTATCTGCTAATGATCTTTATGTGTAATTTAGTAGAAGAGAATTGTCACCTCGAATGTACACGAAGATACGGCAGGATAGGTCTTTGGGCCGGTCCAACAAGTTTAATTGACTCATGTGGTCATCAGCTAGATCTGTAAGGACATATATAGATAGATGCAGTAAGTAATTATCTTAAAAATTAATATAAAAGTTAAGAAAAAAAATACAGCCTTTAGATGTAGTCGACGTGATAGATTCATTAATTACTGTACACTTTTTCATTATTTTATTTTTAAATTATTTGATCTGACAATCAATTTTTGTAAATACGATAATCTATTTAATATGTGGTTAGCTAGACGTGAAGGCGAAGACAATGTCGTACATCCATCAATGGATAGTGATACCATGTTGCGTGGGAAGCCGCAGCCAGGGCATCCGAACACGTCACTCCCAGCTCATCGGTACGTAGGATTGGTCATCATATAGGTACGGCCGAACGGGGATATACGCGGCACGTATGTACGAAACAACCCCATCGGTACGGATGGGCAAACAACCGACCATTAAAACGACCATAAAATACTGGACAATTTATTAAGTAGATTAGGGTGGTAGTGTTCCTCCGCATTCCCACGCCCCTCGGACATGCGAGAAGAGGTAGCACAAATGTTCACATTCAAATATATATATTCTCATATTTATGTATTTTATCATGTAATTTTTATCTTTAATTTTATCTATATTTAATTTAACCATAATTAAGTTAAGAGGAGGGAAAAAATAATTTGTTCTCTACAACTCTCTCAAAAAATAATTTTTTTACAATTTTTTCTCTCTTTGCTAGGTCCTAATCCCAATGGAACATTTCTCTCTCCCCTTATGAAAAAAGATATTTTAATATTTTTACTTTTTATTTAATAACTATATTCACATATTAATCGAATATTTATATTATTTTAATATATTTCTAATTACATGAATATAATTGATAACCTTTTTCAATTTCAAAGATATAGAATATAATATGAAGATTTTAAGGGCATATATTCAAATATGAATATATGATAGATTAATGCATATATATATATATATATATATATATAATGTTTCCTATTCTTTTTCTCCGAAACAACTGAACTCTGGCTTAACATCACTAGCTAATAATCACATTTCATTTTCTCTGTATTATTTTGTAGTTATATATAGCTTGTTTTATATGTATATACTCTTCTAAATTAACATATTACATCATACATTAAACTTGTTTATGTTTCTTCTGGGATGGATGCACATGTGGTGCTTGGTATATGCGGGAGACGGGAGGAACATCCACACGTGGGGACGGGCTGTGGCCAAATGCGACTGCGCCGCCGCTCCGAACAAGAAGAATGAAGACTGCAACTTGAAAGTTAACTTTATGCACAAATAGATGCGAGAGATCTAATATCTTAATTAGCTTAAGAACTCCTGGTCTGATCATATTTAATTTAATAATAAATTCACATTAGATCAAAAATTAAGGAGATGGGATCCCTTCGTCACAGTGCAGGAGGGGATCCCGTCACCGCGCAATCAATACAAATAAAAAAATTATATTTTACGTTTAACTTCACTCTATGTAATTTTTTTTACGTTTTTCATAAAAATTAAAATGTAAAATATTATATTTTTATTTTGTACTGACGGGATCCCTTCTCACATGGTGCTGAAAAAATCACGTCTCAAAATTGAGAGAAAAAAAAACTCTTTTTTTTTTCAAAATATAAAACTTTATATTTTTACCTTGTACCGACGGGATCCCCCTGCGCGGTACCGAGGGGATCCCGACTCGAAATTAAGAGGAAAAAATACTCTAATTTTTCTTCTGGCTTCCATACATTTCGAGCGCCATACTGTAATCAGTTTCTGGGTCCTTCTTGAAGAAGTCAACGTTCATCTTTGTGAGCTTCCGACAGAGATCGCGCTTTTTCCAGTCTTTTTCCCCTCTCATGCAAGTTAACGCTAACGTGGCTGTTCAACTTATCTCAGTTTAATCTACTACTTATTTCATCACATATGTTGTGTGTGTTTGCTAATATCTTTAAATTTTGAGTATTATTGATCATATATATATTTTAGGGAGCCACAAATTAACTTCTATGTCGCAGCACTTTTAAGTTCATGAAGAATGGTAGGTGATAGTGATAAATATGATTAGTAACAATAACATATGATACATAAGATAAGATAAGTCAATTATGCTGCAACATTAGATGACAAGATCATAAAAATCTAAAGTGACGTGAACCAGATCGAGTGTCCCAATCTACTATATATGAAGTATCTTGGGCAGCACATGTCCGCTCCCAATTAGTAGGGGTGTAAATGAATCAAATTGAGTTGAGTAGCACCTCGTTTGAACTCGACTTCTTGAATTTTTAGCGAGTTCAAATTTGCCTCGAAATTTGCCGAACATCTGCAAGCACTATTTGAACTTGACTCGTTTAAATATTTTTTGTTCGAATTTGACTTGTCGAACAACTAGTTTATGTAAATGAACTCATACATGAGCTCAAACTCGAACCCAACTTCAAAGAGTCACTCACCTTCGTCGTTAAAACTTTTTTTTTGGCCGAGTTGGGGTGCTAACTCGCTTATTAGGTTATCTTATGGCGAAAAGGCTGTAGGGTCCTTTTTTGTAGGCAACTTAAATCACGATTTTTCCCCCCATTTTTACAATATGATATTAAGCGGCTTTGGAGATGCAACTTCACCGGTGTGGGGGCTAGGGGTGGGCGATCGGTGCAAGACTCGTTGGCCGGAGAACGCCATCGCAGGAATCGTAGTTGGCGTCCGACATTGCCGTGGATGGCCGAGGAGGCGTCGCTTCAACGCAAAGGGCGCCGATGCCCAGTGAGGGAACTCGGAGAGAGAAGCTAGAATGATCGGAGGTGGAAAACTCAAACGGTCGCCGCACCACTGTCGAGAGCTCAGTCTAGCATTGACGGATGGTCCATGACAGTCGCCATGCACTCCCACAGTCGCCGACGCCAACGCCCTCACGCCTGCATAGAGCGTAGGGTGAGAGTGAATACTAGGGGAGAAGAAGATGGGTTCACGGTATGAGGGACCCTAAAAAAGTCACATATGATGTATATATCCTTTTTATTTATTTCTTTTTCTTATTTACTTATGTTTACTTGATTTGTGTATTAATCCCTGATATTCAATCTTTTACATTTAAGTACTCTTTACATTTAACTTTTTTATATCAACTTCTAACTTGTATGTTTATCTATTATATCTCATGGGTAGCAAAAAAGTATATTTTCTATAAAATATTCAATAAGTTAGTATATTTAGTAACGAGTATCTAAATAAATTGTTAACGAGCTAGTACTTAAATGAGTTTTTAACGAGTATTTGATCGAGATCCAATGAACTGTTCGTGAGTATAATCGAGTCAAGCTCACATGTGTTCAGACTTGAATCGTTTATAAACTATTTTTTTTTATTCAAACTCGGCTTGTTAATTAATAAACAAACCAAACCGAATTTTTATCTAGTCGAATTTCAAGCTACTCGTGGAACGTCTGCTTGATCTGCTGGATCGTCTGCTTTATCTATTTTTACACCTCTACCAATTAGCACACGATTGCAGATCTTAGATCCAATATGTCAAGCATATGTTTGATCATTTTTTTTTTTTTTTTTTTGGAAAATTAGTTTATTATATTTTTTTAAAACTAGTCTATTATAATATTTTTAGAAATTTCTTATAAGTTAATTACACTACAAGAAAATGCGCTATTTCCGACGGACTGAATCCATCGGAAATCCGACGGTATTCCGTCGGAAAAGGCGCCTTCCGACCGCTTTCCGTCCAAAGCTCGTTGGAAACTGTCCGTCGGAAATTTCCGACGGATGACAATTCCGTCGGAAATCGGTCGAAACCTCCGACAGATATAATCTGTCGGGAAAGCCGTCAGTATTTTCCGACGGAATTGCCGACGGTGTTTTTCCGTCGGTAATTTATCAGTTCCGACGGCTAGTTATCCGTCGGGAAAGCCGTCAGTATTTTCCGATGGAATTGCCGACGGTGTTTTTTCGTCGGTAATTTATCATTTCCGACGGCTAGTTATCCGTCGGAAAATCCGTCAGTATTTTTCGACGGAATTACCGACGGTGTTTTTCCGTCGGTAATTTATCAGTTCCGACGGATACTTTTTCGTCGAAAAATCTGTTGGAAAATACACCATATATTTTTTAAAATAGGCAAATAAAAATGATTTGGCGACACTGCTACAATGTCAAACCTGTTACAATATTCATAAATTTAACAAATACTCACAATCAACATAAAATCATAAAATACAATAAATATAAAATCATATAGAATAATGAATACAAAAATCAACATAGATCTGCTGGATCGTCTGCTACATGTCCCTGCCTCGTCATCGTCTGGAGCTGGATCCTATATTAAAACAAATTAAAATGAGAAACATTAATAATAAATAAAAGACATACATTATTTTCAAAAATAAAATTTAAACATGTGATTATTTCTCAAGCTTAATACAATACTATTTTTAGATCCATCATTTTCTTGGGTGTTTTTAGATCCGTCCTTTGAATGCCCAACCCAATCCGGAGATCCAAATTGGATTCCGTCAGTTCCCACACGTCACTTTAACCCACCCGGTCGTGTCGAAGAAAACGACACGTCGATCGGATCCCTATTTGGGATTTTAGACCTCCGGGTTGCGCGTTTTAACCATTTATATATGCTTGGTCGTGTTTTTAGATCCGTCCTTTGAATGCCCAACCCAATTCGGAGATCCAAATTGGATTCCGTCAGTTTCTACACGCCACTTTAACCCACCGGTCGTGTCGGAGAAAACGGCACGTCGATCGGATCCCTATTTGGGATTTTGGACCCCCGGGTTGTGTGTTTTAACCTTTTATATATACTTGCCCGTTTTTACATCCGTCCTTTGAATGCCCAACCCAATCCGGAGATCCAAATTGGATTCCGTCAGTTTCTACACGTCACTTTAACCCACCCGGTCGTGTCGGAGAAAACGACACGTTGATCGGATCCCTATTTGGGATTTTGGACCCCCGGGTTGCGTGTTTTAACCATTTATATAAGCTTGACCGTGTTTTTAGATCCGTCCTTTGAATGCCCAACCCAATCCGGGGATCCAAATTGGATTTCGTCAGTTTCTACACGTCACTTTAACCCACCGGTCGTGTCGGAGAAAACGGTACGTCGATCGGATCCCTATTTGGGATTTTGGACCCCCGGAATGTGAGTTTTAACCTTTTATATATACTTGCCCGTTTTTAGATCCGTCCTTTGAATGGCCAACCCAATCCCGGGATCCAAATTGGATTCCGTCAGTTCCCACACGTCACTTTAACACACCCGGTCGTGTCGGAGAAAACGGCATGCCGATCCAATCCCTATTTGGGATTTTGGACCCCCAAGATGTGTGTTTTGTATACTTGCCCGTTTTTAGATCCGTCATTTCAACGCCCAACCCAATCCGGAGATCCAAATTGGAATCCGTCTGTTCGCACACGTCACGTAAACCCACCCGATCATGTGGGAGAAAACGGCATGTCGATCGGATCCCTATTTGGGATTTTAGACCCCCAGGTTGCGTGTTTTAACCATTTATATATGCTTGACCGTGTTTTTAGATCCGTCATTTCAATGCCCAACCCAATCCGGAGATCCAAATTGGATTCCGTTAGTTCCCACACGTCACTTTAAACCACCCGGTCGTGTCGGAGAAAACGGCACGCCGATCCGATCCCTATTTGGGATTTTGGACCCCCGGGTTGTGTGTTTTGACCCTTTATATATACTTGGGTGTTTTTTAGATCCGTCATTTCAATGTCCAACCCAATCCGGAGATCCAAATTGGATTCCGTCAGTTTCCACACGTCACTTTAACCCACCCGGTCGTGTCGGAGAAAACGGCACGCCGACCGGATCCCTATTTGGGATTTTGGACCCCCGGGTTGTGTGTTTTGACCCTTTATATATACTTGGGTGTTTTTTAGATCCGTCATTTCAACGCCCGACCCAATCCGGGAATCCAAATTCGAATCTGTCAGTTCGCACACGTCACTTTAACCCACCTGGTCGTGTCAGAGAAAACGACACGTCGATCGGATCCCTATTTGGGATTTTGGACCCCCGGGTTGCGTGTTTTAACCATTTATATATGCTTGACCGTGTTTTTAGATCCGTCATTTCAACGCCCAACCCAATCCGGAGATCCAAATTGGATTCCGTCAGTTCCCACACGTCACTTTAACCCACCCGGTTGTGTCGGAAAAAACGGCACGCCGATCGGATCCCTATTTGGCATTTTGGACCCCCGAGTTGCGTGTTTTAACCTTTTATATATGCTTGACCGTGTTTTTAGATCCGTCCTTTGAATGCCCAACCCAATCCGGAGATCCAAATTGGATTCCGTCAGTTTCCACACGTCACTTTAACCCACCCGGTCGTGTCGGAGAAAACGGCACGCCGATCCGATCCCTATTTGGGATTTTGGACCCCCAGGTTTGTGTGTTTTGACCCTTTATAAATACTTGCCCGTTTTTAGATCCGTCATTTCAACGCCCAACCCAATCCGGAGATCCAAATTGCAATCCGTCAGTTCACACACGTCACGTAAACCCACCCGGTCGTGTGGGAGAAAACGGCACGTCGATCGGATCCCTATTTGGGATTTTAGACCCCCGGGTTGCGTGTTTTAACTATTTATATATGCTTGACCGTGTTTTTAAATCCGTCATTTCAATGCCCAACCCAATCCAGAGATCCAAATTGGATTCTGTCAGTTCCCACACGTCACTTTAACCCACCCGGTCGTGTCGGAGAAAACGGCACGCCGATCCGATCGCTATTTGGGATTTTGGACCCCCGGGTTGTGTGTTTTAACCATTTATATATGCTTGACTGTATTTTTAGATCCGTCATTTCAATGCCCAACCCAATCCGGAGATTCAAATTGGATTCCGTCAGTTCCCACACGTCAGTTTAACCCACCCGGTCGTGTCGGAGAAAACGGCACGTCGATCGGATCCCTATTTGGGATTTTGGACCCCCGGGTTGCGTGTTTTAACCATTTTTATGTAATTTGTTGTTTTTTAGATCCGTCAATTGAACGCCCGTCCCAATCCTAAGTATATGAAATTAATACTAATACTGACCTGAGCTGCTGGCTGTGTGGGGCGTACTCCCTGCATTATTGAGATGAAATGCTGAACCATATCGCTGAACTGTGTCTGTAGCTGTACCCGCTGCCTCTCTATCTCTACCCACTACGTCTGTAGCTCTACCCGCTGCGTCTGTAGCTCTGCACGTAGGTCCTCCCGAATGATGCCTCTAATGTCCTCTACACCACTGACGGGCGGCGCAGAAGATGAACTCGCGTGTGCCGGGGGAGCGATCGAACTGGCATATGAGGAGAACACTCGATGAGTATCCAGGCTGTCCCCAAAGCCGTACACTCGACCCTTCCTCGGCACTCCCGCTGCTCGACCCAATCGTCCACATCCAAATCTGGCTGGGTAGTGCCCTCTGTGTAGTGCTCTGCCATCGTCCTGTCGTACGTCTCCTGTAAAATAATTTAAAATTAAATTATTGAAAACAAATTACTTTAATATCATAATTGAATTCATAATTTAAAGCTTGACTTACAGCAATCGTGTGGGCACTCTCGGTAACATAGTCATCCGTCCCCTTCCGCTTATGAGTCCGATCAAATAACTCGCGGAAAGTAGGGGCACGCTCCAGGTCGTGATGCTTAAAATTCAACAAAATTAGTTAGTTTCACAATAATATCCATATGTATATATGAATCGAACAATAAAATACTTACCAATTTTTGACTGTGGGTCGTATAAGATACGGATCCACTAGTATGCACATTCTTCTCCGGTTGAGTTGCTCTGTTGCGTATTGACGCCTGTGACCGCTGCTGCCATGGTCCAGCAGCCCAACGCTCGCAAAGGGACTCCCAATAGTCCCTCCGCAGCCAAACAGGGTCGTAATCCACCCAAGCCATATGATCCCGGTTGCCTGTGGTCTTCATTGCCTTGTCCCGTACCTCTCACATCGATTTTCTTAAATTAGGCTGGGCCGTAATCTCCCAGAAGGCTCGAGCTCGAGGGAGATCCTCGGGTCTCGTGAATGCGAACCTCCGCTGTAAAGAAATAAAATTAATCAACGGTCTGTAATAAACCCAAATTAATAATAATTGAATAAATGACTTCAACTCTTCTAAAAAATAAAAATACCGTAAACATGTCAAATAATAAATCCCGGACTGGCACCGGGAAGTCTCTCCATGCATCCACTGGTCCTGGAATATGTGTGTGGACCATCGTCGTAATATAGCGGGAAGCAGGACTGGGATCTATCTTCCCCCTGCAATTCCACATTAATTTTCTACATGAAATGTATATCCTAAATAACAAATACAGTAACACTGAGATGATGAACTTTACCCTGAGATCCAGCATGGTTGTCGTCCTGGTAGCTGAGGCCCCTCCTCAGCTGCTGGATGCTGGCTCTCCGCCTCTGTTGAAAACAATTTAGTACACTATTATTGTATAAATTGCAAGAGGCAAAATTTCATACACATTAGAAATTATGAATTTTAAATAAACAACAATATAGAAATTTACCTGTCGCTGAGACGACGGGCGTGGACGGGGAGGCATTCCCTGCAAAATTTCATACACATTAGAAATTATGAATTTGAAATAAACAACAATATAGAAATTTACCTGTCGCTGGGACGACGGGCGTGGACGGGGAGGCAGTCCCTGTAAAATTTCATTCACATTAGAAATTATGAATTTGGTGGACGGGGAGGCAGTCCCTGCAAAATTTCATACACATTAGAAATTATGAATTTCAAATAAACAACAATATAGAAATTTACCTGTCGCTGGGACGACGGGCGTGGATGGGCAGGTAGTCCCTGCAAAATTTCATACACATTAGAAATTATGAATTTCAAATAAACAACAATATAGAAATTTACCTGTCGCTGGGACGACGGACGTGGACGGGGAGGCTGTCCCTGCAAAATTTCATACACATTAGAAATTATGAATTTCAAATAAACAACAATATAGAAATTTACCTGTCACTGGGATGACGGGCGTGGACGGGGAGGCAGTCCCTGCAAAATTGTATGTACGTTAGTTTTCATGAAATCAATATAAACAATAATACCCATATGGTTTTTTGTGTACATATGCATATACCTGTCGCGGACCTGGAGGCAGACGTGGACGGGGAGGCAGTCCCTGCTTTCTTATATGTACGTTAGTTCTCATGCATTTAATATGAACAATAAATTCTAGAATATTGTGTTTACACATACGTATACCTGTCGTGGACGGGGTCGCGGACCCTCTGCCAACGGACGTGGCAACCGTCCGACTGCGTCCTCCACGTACCATATCTCTATTGATACAAATAAAGATATAGCAAGTCATCAACACTCAATTTGAAGTAGCAATTTATTATGAACATGTAATTAACAACAACACCAATTTCTTACAAAATATGCAGTATATTATCTATATTCATCATCAGATGCTGAAGACATGTTTAATTCAGCATCATCTTGGAATTCATCCTCATCATCTTGGGAGTCTTCCTCCACATCAGACTCCACCTCTCGCTCAGCGACATTTGGGTCAACTTCTTCTTGTTCGTTATCCTTATGTAAGCAAATTGTTTCATTTATATCATGAACATTGTACTGCGTAGAAGCTGCCAACTCTCGTGCATCACTCCGATCTGATTGGAAAAAGTTGTCATTAACACCTTCGAGCTCATCATCAGTCGGGAGAAGCTCATACTCAGGGAATAGTCTTGATTTCACTCTACATGCAGCCCACCAATCTCTTAATTTGAGGGATGTATAATTTGAATAATAAACTTGTTGGGCTTGTGCCGCCAGGATGAATGGCTCATATGTACTCAATTTGGACTTATGCTTCACATCGATTAATCCATATGTTGTGTCATGACGAATAGATGTCGGATCAAACCAATGACACTTGAATAGAAATACATTGTTGTCTTGTCCCAAAAATTGCAGTTCAATGCTTCTTCGAGAATGCCATAATAGTCAATTTCATTTTCATTGTAGGCACTTCCCTTCACACATACGCCGTTGTTCATCGTAGACTTATTCCGTCCATAATCTCTCGTGTGAAATCGGTATCCATTCACAATGTAGCCTGGATAGACACGTACAATCTTCAAGGGGCCAAAACTGATCTGTTGTACTCTTGAATCGGGAATGAAGCCTTGTTCAACCTATTATGAGATAAATAGACAAACATTGAATAAATGACTTCAACTCAGTCTGCATAAAAACATAACACTTATGTTTCAAAATAATTAGACACATACTCGAGATCTTAACCAAGTAGGAAAAGACTTCTCCCGTTCCTTTTCAAACTGCACGTCAGTTAGACGTGGATTCCGTCGCAATATGACCGAGTCAAACTCTCTGCAATGTAAATGTCACACAGTCTTTAGGTTCTGCAGCAATGCACGCAAATGATGACGAATAAGCGTGGAGAGCTTACTGAATGTAAGGGTCTAGTTCTTCGCAATTCATGAACACATAGATCTCCGCAGCTACCAACTCTCTGTCTTGGAGTGCGCGAGTAGATGAAGATCCGAACGCCCGTCCGGGACACTTGAATACAGAGAGTCGGTCTGACACCTCGGAATCTCCACCATCATCATTACGTGGAGGTTGAGTGCGTTGGGTTCGTATTTCCGTGTCAAAGTACATCGAACAGAAGTTTGATATCTCCTCAATGAGGTACGCCTGAGTAATGGAGCCCTCAACTTGTGCTTTGTTACGGACTTTCATCTTAAGATCGTGCATGCACCTACGACAATAATTCAATTGCATACATAAGTAATATAAAAGATCGTCGTAATGGCAATAAATTGAGATGTAGAAATATACCTCTCAAACGGATACATCCATCGAAATTGTACTGGTCCTCCGACCCTTGCCTCATATGGTAAATGGATGATCAGGTGCTCCATTGAATCAAAGAATGCTGGAGGAAATATCTTCTCTAATTTGCAGACTGTCTGAATTATATTTTGCTCCATATTTTGCAAGTCATGAATTTTGAGTTCTGATGCAGATAAAATCCTGAAGAATTGACTCAGCTCAGTCATTGCTCCCCATATTTGTTTCGACAACAACTCACGAAAAGCAAGAGGCATCAGTCTTTGCATGAAAACATGGCAGTCATGACTCTTCATTCCGTATATTTTTTCCTCGTTGACATTTACACAATGCGCAATATTCGAGACATATCCATCCGGAAATCTCAATTGTTTTAACCATTGCAACACTTCCTTAATCTGTCTGGCCCCAAGCACATATGCAGCTTTAGGTTGCACCACTTTTCCTTGAACATGCTGTAGCTCTAGTTCTGGACGTTTGCAAAGTACTTTCAAATCGAAACGTGCCTTGACGTTATCCTTCGTTTTGCCTTTGATGTCCATAACTGTGTTAAACACATTATCAAAAACATTCTTCTCTATATGCATGACGTCTAGGTTATGACGTATCAAAAGTGTTGACCAATAAGGCAATTCCCAAAAAATACTTTGCTTCACCCAATTGTGATCCTTCCCAAAGCCAGGGATTTGTCGGGTACTACCAGCCAGTTGTGTTACAGTCGGTAAGTTCTGGACCCGCCTCGCCATGTTTCCACCAGACACCCATTCCATATCTACCTCCTCCATCACAGTTGTATTTTTCATAAAAGAATCCTTTTGCTTTCAGAAAGGATGGTCACTGGGTAGAAACCGCCGATGACAATCGAACCAACAAGATTTTCCCCCAGATTTCAACACAAATGATTTAGAATCCTCCATGCAATAAGGACATGCCAACCTCCCATGTGTGCTCTAGCCAGATAACATGCGTAGGCTGGAAAGTCACTTATTGTCCACATTAATGTAGCCTTCAGATTGAAATTCTGTTTTCTGGATGCATCATAAGACTGCACACCATCTGACCATAACAATTTCATCTCATCAATCAACGGTCTGAGATATATGTCTATATTCTTTCTTGGACTTTTTGGACTCGGAATCAGCAATGAAAGGAACAGATTCTCACGCTTCATGCACATGCTTGGCGGAAGGTTATACGGTGTTAGGAATACTGGCCAACATGAGTAAGATGCCACCGAGCCTCCGAAAGGATTGAAACCATCTGTGCATAAACCAAGCCGTACGTTGCGTGGATCCCTTGAGAAGTTGGGATGAGTACGGCTAAAATGAGCCCAAGCTTCACCATCGGCAGGATGACTCATTTCACCTTCGTCGCGACGGACTCTTTCCGCATGCCAAGTCATATGTCCAGCTGTCCTCGAGGACATGAACAATCGCTGCAATCTGGGTGTGATAGGAAGTACCTCAATGACTTATACAGAACATCCTTCTGCTTTGACTTGTCCCCTCTCTTGGGCTTGAACCTATCATTCTTACAAATACAGCATGATGTCTTATTTGCATCCTCTTTGTAGTACAACATACAGTGATTCGGACATGCATCAATTTTCATAAAACCAAGCCCCAAATCATTCACCATCTTCTTCGCACGGTAAAAGTCAGCAGGTAACCTCTCTGATTGAGGAAGCATGCTCTTGACCAGTAAGAGAAGCCGGTCAAAACAACTCTCGCTCATATGAAATTCAGATTTCAAATTCAATAGCTGCGACACTGCAGACAACCGTGTATACTTCTCACAACCATCCCATAATGGCTCATCAGCATCTCGAAGTAACTGATAAAATCTCTGAGCTGTATCATTCGGCACTTCTTCATTTGTTTGATCTTCATGAATATTGAACTTCGGACCAGCAGCATCGACAACCATGTCTACGTACGTACTTGTGGAGGCAAAGTAATTAGCTGGTGCAGACGACTGAATATTCAACTCACCATGACACGACCATAACTCATAATGGCCAACAAATCCTCTCGTATACAGATGATGCTGAACATCCCATGTCGATATCCACTTTCTGTTCTTACAAGCCGAACACGGACATCGGATGTTACCCATCGGATCAACTGCTACTGATGAATTACTCAATGCAAACTCAATAAAACTGTCAACTCTGTCTTTAAACTCCTCGGTCACAACTCCATTCACTATTCCACGGTACATCCATGACCGATTCTCATAAGACATTTTTCCTACAGATTAAATGTCATGTCCCAAGTTAAAATCCAACACACCCTCACATCGTTCAAGTACCATACATATGATACATACGTTATACGGAGAGTCCCAGAGCTAATGGGTGAAATAAAGCATTGACGTAAAGATAAATGAAGAGTAAGCATACATGAATATCAAATAAATTTGAGCACTATATAAATACTTAATGGTATTGAACATTAAAAAGAACACAAAGACTATTGTTCATACAAACCGTGATGTCTTCATATTAGGCCACCACCACTTGATCGACTCTTTATTCACCAGCTTCTTATTAGATTTCCTAGGTTTTGAACTAACCACTGATATCCCTAAATATAGTTTACTAAATACATCTCTTCGTACATAATGGGAAGACATAACTTTCAGAATGTCAAGCTCTTTGACACAATTATTTTCCACAAATTTTGACCAGTCTTTTCCACTAAATATGTACATACTACCACACCAACTACGTCGTAAGATTACAGAATATCGCAGTCTTTTTCATCTTGAACAATAACAGATAATCCAATTTTATTTTCTAAACTTTGTCTTTCTTCTTTCCGAATAATCTTTATGATTTTCTTCATCTTCTCTTTCACCAAAAGTAAACCATCATGCAATCTTCGAATATCCATCGGTAATATCTTTCGTTCAAACAAACACGTACTTTGATACGTTGGACATTTGTTCTTCTTTGAGTCTAATTTCCAATCGCGAACTCTCATCACTAATTAGAAAAAAAATTATAACAATTTATTCATGAGTAATTTAAAATATGAAATTAAATCATAATATGGTAAATATGAAAGAATCAATCAAATGACTACAAATAAACAACGAGTAATGCAACACCTCATTTAATACCAAAAGAGATTGGTACAAGATTACAAGTGCCATCACTAATATGATTTGGCTTGTAGGGAACTCACTAAATGTATATCAGAGAGGAGTGAATAGACGCACCCAAATTTTCAACAAATAATACAAACACATAATAAATGAACACCTAATTGCGATCAAACATTCACAGACTGTCCAAAATAGGACAATTCAAGACATTGAGTTAGATATACACATTCTCATTATTGAAAATAAGACTCGTGCACATCAATCTCATAGTCTTCAACGGAAAGGTTCATTGACACGGGCTTAACATGCTCTCGTGAGGTGTGTGCAGTGAAAAAATGCTATACATGCATTGATCAAATTTAAAACCCAAATAAATATGAAAGGAATATGAAAACAAAATCATACATGTGAACAAGTGCAATAATAAACCAAATTCATACATACATGTACATGAATTGCATTAAAGTAAGAAATACAATACTAATCACTAACTGAAAGTAAGTAATTAAAACAATCCATATAATAGTGTCATATTGAAATAAGTTTGAATTAAGGATCTAATAGCCACAAAAAGATTTTGTACTCATTTTTTTAAATGCTATAAATTGAGATGTAACCTCATTAGAGTTTAAATTGAGATGTAACCTCATTAGAGTTTGAATTGATGCTTAGAACTTGATAACTTCTAAAGAACAAAATGTGAGAAAAGCAAGCCCTCATTAAAACTTGATAACTTCTAAAGAACTCCCTCTAATATTGATTTTTTGGACAAAATATTGGGCACATTTGGTTTTTGGGCATATTATTGGTTTTTTTTTTACTAGAGGTTTATCTGTATCTAGGATTAATATGTATTTTGGACTTCTATTTTTTTTTGTTTTTTTCTGTTTGGGTTTTAGTTAAAAGTTACTTGTTAGTTGTCCATGGGCCTAAAGTCTATATTGGACTTATGGCTATCCTCCCTTTGTAAAAGGTTGTATCCTTTCAGTATTTCAGGAAAAATGGATATCCAGTTGAAGCTTTTCATGTTCTTTCTTATGGGAAAGAGTTTGGAGCTATGGGGGATGATAAGAACTTACATATTTTGAAATTGTGACATATTAAATTGGTAGGGATTATCAATCAGTAAAAATCATAATAGTTGTTATCATAATAGATGGAAAAGTTTAAAATATGTGCTTGTAAATCAAATACAACAACAACAACAAAATTAGAAATTTCAGAAATATCTCGAAACACTTAAAACCTAGAAATGAGCCTCGCATGGCCCCTGCTTCACAGGTGGGGGTGGGAGGGGGGTCTTCCGGCAGGGGGGTCACAGGTGGGGGTGGGAGGGGGTCTTCCAGCAGGGGGGTCACAGGTGGGGTGGGATGGGGGTCTTCCGGGGGGGGGTGTCTCCCGGCGGTGGGGGTTGGGGGGGGGGGGGTGTTTGACAGGTGGGGGGGAGGGGGGTCTTCCGTAGGGGGGGGGGGATTCACAGGTGGTGGGGGGGGATTCACAGGTGGAGGGGGGGGTGGGGAGGGGGTGGGTTAGGGGAGGGGGGTTCTTTTCTTCGCAGGAGGGGGAAGGGGGCCGCAGTAGGGGAGGGGGGGCTGGCACAGAGAGGCAGAGGGAAATGGAGGGGGAGGGGGGGTGCGCCGGCTGGGACGGGGAGGGGGGCTGGGACGGGGAGGGGGGGAGCGACAGGGGAGGGGGGCGGGACGGGAGGGGAGGCGGGAAAGGGGGGGGGGCTGGGACGGGGAGGAGGAGGAATGGAGGGGAGGGGGGCGGCGGACAGGAAGTGGGAGGGGGGGGGTTGGGACGGGGGAGTGGGAGGGGAGGGGGGCGGGGACGCGGGGGTGGGGGCGTGGGGGTTGGGCCGGGTGGTTGGGGGGTGGGGGGAATGGAGGGAGGGGCGCGACAGGGGATACCGCTCCGGCAGAGGGCGGCGGCGGTGGGCCGGAGTCTCGACGGCGGCGCGGGGAGCGGCGGCGGTCACTGCAGGCGGCGAGGGGGAGAGAGACCGGGTTCCCACTCTGGCGGAGGGGGCGGAGGGAGCTTGGGGCGGCGGCGGGGTCGGGGTCCCGACGGCGTCCGTCGCTGCAGAGAGAGAGAGAGAGAGAGAGAGAGAGAGAGAGAGAGAGAGAGAGAGAGAGAGAAGAGAGAGAGAGAGAGAGAGAGAGAGAGAGAGAGAGAGAGAGAGAGAGAGAGAGAGAGGAGAGAGAGAGCTGGAGTGGGTTCGTTTCGCGGGGATAGGGAAAGAAGGGATTACCGACGGATATTTTCGACGGAAATATTTCCGTCAGAATTCCGTCGGTAAGAATAATTACCGACGGTAATTTTCGACGATTATATCCGTCGGTGTTACCGACGGAAATATTCCGTCGGTAAAGCCGCATTCTCTTGTAGTGTTATATGCTTCTATGAGATCCGAATCTACGATTTCATCAGATATAATCATTAGACCATTCTTGATATACTTCATAATGTTTGGCTGTTGATGAACAAGAACCGAGCTCACAATATCTCACTAGAATACTGTAAGTATCAAATTGTCCCTTAGATCCTTTTACTCAAAATAAGAATATAAGTAAACAAGGACATGTTAATTTAAAAAAATGTTAAATTTTGCTTTAGGCAGTTGGGTAAAGAAGGGATGGGAGTAATCTTTTGTTATTTTTAGATAGTACGTAAGCATGCTCGATTGGTGCAAAATAGACACTTTACAAGTTAATTTACAGACTCAACTATCTAATTTTTAGGTTACTTTAGTAACCTCCCCATTGGCATTCCATTAAAATATCTCTTCTTCATTCAGGTTGAACTTTTAGGCAAATTGAAAATAGGTCCAAAATACTTTTAATCTCCCATTAAAACTTTTCTATCTCTTGATCTCTCCTTCTATTTGGTATCATGCGCCAGAGAAATATGTTTATGAGAGTATTTTGCACCTAGCATACACTTTTAATTTACATGTGGGAACGAACAATCTTTTAACACCTCCGTAGATATTAACTGGACGGGCATCCACAGTATTAATATACAAAACTTATTAAGAAGTGATAAACAAAACTATACTTCTATAAAAAATTTGTAAGGACTCTCTCTCTCCTCTCTCCTCTCTCTCTCTCTTATATATATATATATATATTATATATATATATATATAATATATATATATATATATATATATATATACCAGGAAACCCAAGAATATAATTAATGGCTTGCTGATCCGACGTCTCTTTCAGATCTTGCAATGACGCCATTAATGATGTATGCTCTTGCGATGAGGACAAACTAACCATCAAGTGGCGGTGGGTTTTCCTTTGTCTTTGAATCGATGATGGAGGATCGATGGGAGATCAAGGTACGTACTTCCAAGTAAGAAGCTGCTGCTTCTTGAAGGGCATGGACGACGACGCTGGATGCATGCAAAGCAAGACCAACGAGTTTGAATGGTCAACTAAATTTACGGCCGCCCACGGCTGAGTTCGTGTATCTCTGCATGTTAATTTGAAGATGATGTCATCATTCATGTCACCAACGAAGAAAACAACACACTGTTGAAATTGGAGGGATGGGTTTCAGATATTTTTTAATTAAATGACGTAATAATTGGCTTCGATAGTGACAAGAAGATCGCACATCAAGTGGTCGATGAGAATCCTCGTGTACTTGCCAACTCTAAGAAGTAGAGTTTAAAACTCCAATTACCTCCCCCAACAAGGGTTCCGAGAAAAAAGAGTTCTCCTCGTCATTACTTGGAGCACTTTTGAAAGCCACCACCAGCTCCTCCTCCTTATTCTTCTTCGTGTACGGGCAGCTGTGGAAAACAGAGCCCCACTCGCGTACCTTTCCCTGTTCCATCTTGCAAGCATGTAGCGCGAGTACAAGCCGAGCTTTGACCTGTGACTGTTTGCGGCTGCTGCAGCGCTTGCGACATTGGCCGGTCAGGGGAAAAAGGGAGGGAGCTACTAGCCAAACTTAATTTAGATGGTTTACTCATGAGTCCCAACAGGATTACGTGTTTTTTTTTTTTAATAATAGAGGCAAAAATTGCCGATTTTATTGAGAAATTGAAATAGAGAGAAACATAGACAATAGCCAGAAAAGAAAACCCGAGTAAGAGATAACTAAAACTCTAAAGAGGATCTATCTCAGGAGTGAGTTCGCGGAGAACAGCCCGGGACGTAGGCCGGTCGACGTGAGCATCGCTCCATATCATCATCATCTGAATCCATTTCGGATGCCTCAGAATGAAAAATAAACCTAGGCATGAAAATATTCTCAACTTTAGCACGTTCAGCAACTGACATAATCTTCGTCTGTAAATCTGTAGGTGGTGCTTGAGGTAACATATATATAGCATTTGTTGGACGCATAGGACTGGGAGATCGTTCTCTAGTGATCGGTAAACAAATCCTGACTCCCCCTTTTCGAGAGGGACGTCCAGAAAATGAACCACTAGAATGGGGAATGGAGTTCTCGCCATTAGTGGACTTCACCAGTGTGGCTGAGGACTGACGCACCGCCTGAGCGAACGTCATGGGAACAGTATCCTGGGCTGCAGAAGGAGAGTTAAATTGCTCTTTTCGGTACCATTTGATAGGGTTAGGGCCGCAAACTGAACTTGAAAATTTGATATTTTGATCTGATGATTTTTGATAAAAAAATATTGATTTTAAAATTGAAAAATGACACACTTTATCAGAATTAATATCGAATATTTCAATAAACTATTAAAATTGAAATTAGAATTAAAAAAATAATCAAAATCAAAATTGATATCGATTATTTTGATAAATCATCCGTAAACTTAAAAGACAAAACTATCGTAAACACCTTAATTTTTCAAAATTTTAGTTCCGATAATGTAATTGGAATCGGAACTATATTTTGATTATCGAAATCGAAATCAAAAACTGATGTTTCCGATTCTGAACCTGACCCAATTGTAGCTCTAAATAAGGCTTTGTGCCTCTTTCCTGGCCAAGTCCAATAAGACCCATCAGAGATCCAACGTCCAGCAATGGGAACAACACCCCAGGTGATCCACTTGAATCTCTCATGGGGAGAGAAATCTTATATCAGAAGATGAAGTTTCTCCCACAAGAGAAAATACTTAAACAACGTCTAACAATTAAATAAAAGAGGATGGCCAACAGGTCAAGTGTCACATCTAGACATTGTCAGCTTTCTTCCCCTCTCTCTTAAAATATTCTTTTCTAACTCAGATTTCACCTTTATTGATTTGATCATCTGAACGTCGTTCTCAAGATCTTCATTTTCTAGATCGACTTCTTTACAAGTTAGGACATGATTGAGCCGAGTAGAGCATGCACTTATGTTCTCCATCCCAACTTTTTAGCCAAGGTCTCCTCAAGACCGAGGTGGTCTTCAGGGCGAACCCATGTTAATGGTGGGGTGGCCATGGCCCCCCCCCCTCCCCCCCCCCCCCCACCATTTTGACTCTCTTTATTATTATTTTTATTTTTTTGTATTAAGTTTTTTAAAAATTTTCAAATTGACCCCCCTTATATTTTATTTTATTTTAATATTTTCTATTTCGGCCCCCCTTATGTTTCATCTGCTTCTGCCCCCTGGTGGTCTTCCAGCTCTATGCCCGTATAAGAGTAGGTCGGGACTGATTAGATGATCACCATCAAACATAGAAGAATGCACATCGGGCGACTTTGAGAGGGCTGTTAAGGGGATAAAATCTATAGTTAAAAATTATTCCGTTTGAGTAGATTGTATAGACTAATCATGGATAATTAAGTTACCCATAAATAAAAGATGATAATAATTAGATCTCACTTACCATAAGAGTAACTAGATAATTTTAGATGAAAAGGGATATAAGAAAGTTGTCAAGAGAGATATAGTGCTGAAATTTATGTTAGTCTATTAATGGATAGACTATCTCAATATAAATTATTCGAAAATAACGAGAGTCTCCAGTAGTCCTCTAAGTAGAACAAGAGATGAGTGCATGTCAAATCTTAGCGTCTGAATAAAAACATATATAGAAGGCCCTACGTACGCGCGACCAGAAGTTGGGCCTGAGTTGTTCGCTAGCTAGCCAACGGACGTCGTACTACGGGACTGACACCCTCCCTCACGCTCCCCTTTCATCAATCCCTTTCTTCTTCTCGTTTGACCCCCCTTCTCTCTTTTCTTTCCTCTTTACTTAATTATATACGGTGACCGGCGTAGGTTTCGTCCACCGATCGTTAGCACGATATAAGAAAATTTACATGCATGGATGAGGTGGTCCATCGCTACCTAGGCTGAAGGCATCAGATTAGAATTATTAGCTTTGTGTGGCTGCCGGTACCTCTGAAGGGAAAGCCTAAAGTACTAGTCCCCGCATTTGCTTCATTAGATGTCAGATGACTGGAACATGCATGTATGTCAGTATCGAAGACTTGGGTGTGCATGGCGTTATAGCAACGAAAAAGGGACCATTTTTCTTAGCACGGAAGTCACGACAGTGAAAGCTGCCTTCTTGTGCAGGAGATGAAAGAAATTTCCTCCGGCCACATGCAACCTCATGCCTGATCGGGGCACAGTTATCGATCATCGTCTGAAAGCTCCATTAGTCAATTACTTTTTTGAAGTATATACCTTTCTGAAATCGGTGGTTAATGTTGTTCGACGTGTCAAGGCGAGATGGGGGAGAAAAGGACGGAGCGCGCCTTTATGATACAAAGAATGGTTCATAGAGAAAGATTCTGAGACAGTGTTGATCAGTTTGGAGATGATCCATGCACGTAAGTGCGTAAAAACAAAAAAAAAGGAGCATGCACGGTGGGAAATCTCCAGAACGACTGTTTACAGGTTGTTTGCCCTATTTGTGCAGCTACCAGGCTATTAATGGGCCAGCACCAAGAGTAAAAAGCAGGGTATGGTCGGTGTTATACTAATGGCACTTGGTTGTAAATATTTATAGGAGGAGGGGCTATCCCAGCCACCGTAACCCTCAGAAAAAGGCCCCTTTAAAAGCCTTTCTGGCCATGCAGCAGAGGGGGTAGAAGGGGCAGAGGCGGCAGAAGGGGGCAGCAGCGGCTAGGGAGAAAAGGCATCTGGGTGAGGCTTTTCTGCAGCAGAAGCAGCGGCAGAGGAGCAGGAGAGGGGACACGGCAGACCCCCTTTCGTCTGGGAATGTGTGTGAGAGCAGAGGATAAGAGAGAAGAGAAAGTGAGAAAGAGAGGGGAGAAGACTTAACCTGTTTTTTTTAGGAATTCTTTGCCACCTCCTTCCCCTGTGTAATCCCTTTGTGTCTTACGGGAGCCCCAAAGATGTCCTCTATTTAATGATCAGATTTTATTTTAATGCACTATCTTATTGCTTTGTTTTTTTTTTTTCCCCATCATGGTCAGAATTTCACGTTGATTAAATGCTCTGGAACATGTTCTGGAACGCAGATATGAGGACCCTGAACTGAGAGCATGGCGCCTTGTTTTGGTTTCATGTTTTCCTTTTATTTTCTGTCCTGTTTAAACCGAACACATGATTTCGTGAGACTGTCTATTCCTTTGTTCCGCTTTGTCACTGTGACCAGCAGGCATCCCTCCCATACATCGAATTGAACTTTATCACAATGTTCACTTCGGTTTTTGGAGTATCGCGCAGTGAATGATCAGGTTCTTTCCGGGTCAATTATAAGTTCTTAGTGATGGGTGATTGTCAGTTACCCCTTTGCTACGAATTGTTAGCCTACTAAATTTGAGCAAGGCAAATTTATGATATAGCGGCCCATTATATGTTTGCTAAACACTCACCTCCTTCATGTGAGATGTTTAGCATTAAATTTAAATGAGCAATATATTTTTTTCTTTTACGTGATTATTGTGTTTTATTTTTCCATTTGTCAGATTTTTCCCCAAATTTCTGTTTCTGAACGGGGCCCTGGGCGATCCCACCGTTCAGATTGCCTCACTGCAAGATGGTCACCGTTCAGACTGTCTCATTGTGGGGCAGCCACCGTTCAGACTGCTCACTGTGAGATAGCCACCGTTCAGAGTTTCTGCATTGTAGAAAGTCCACCGTCAGGTTTTCTGTATCATGTGGGGAGCACCGTTCAGACTTTCTTCACTGTGGAGGCCACCGATCAGGTTTCTTCACTGTGGAAGGGCCACCGTTCAGGTTCCCTTCACTGTGGAAGGCCACCGATCAGGTTTCCTTCACTGTGGAAGGGCCACCGTTCAGGTTCCTTCACTGTGGAAGGCCACCGATCAGACTTTCTTCACTGTGGAAGGCCACCGTTCAGGTTCCCTTCACTGTGGAAGGCCACCGATCAGGTTCCTTCACTGTGGAAGGGCCACCGTTCAGGTTCCCTTCACTGTGGAAGGTCACCATTCAGGTCTCCTTCAATGTGGAAGGCCGCCGTTCTGAATTCCTTCAACATGAAATACCACCGTTCAGGATTACCACGTTCTCTGGCCTTGGTACATAATGGTCTTTTCTGGATATGTCCGGAAGACCAGTACCATGTGCCGCAATGTTGTTGCCTTCGGCATCAACACTCTTGTTGGCACCGTCTCCATCGTGGTGGACGAATGTCATGCACACCCCCCCCCCCCCCATATGTAAAATAAGGGGAGGTGCTGCCGAATTTTCGCCGCGATGATTCCCGAATTGGTTTGTGCCTATATAGTCACCAAGCAACTTGTGTTGTGATTCGGTACTGTTGGCAAACATCGTGTCGCCGCTATGTGGCGAACATCATCCCATGTGCTCGTGTCGCCGCTATGTGGCGAACATCATCCCATGTGCATACCCTTAGGTTGGTGGGTGCTTGTACTAAAGGATCATCCCAACATATGGTGGGCAGGGATGATTCCCATCATGACAAATTCTACCAAGTGACCGGGTTTTTTCTCCGTAATGTTGTAATTATATCGGTTACTTTGTACTTCGTGAGTGCAAAAGAAATAAATGAGTACGGTGCAATGTATGTCATCGATTAACAAATCAAATGCAAAGATAAACAAGGAAAATAACAATAACAACAAATAACAATAATAATAATGATAGTCACAAATGACGACAAAAGAAATGAAAATAAAGGAAGTATCAAAAGAAACAAACACATTTCAAATTGTCCATCAATATTCAGCTTGATCGGTGGTGCATATCCCCCACCGTTCAGACCATACTCATGTATATATGTGCCACCGTTCAGATCCAGTGAACAAGTAGTCAACGTTCAGCCTGATCGGTGCAGGCAGCACTTCCCCACGTTCAGATCCACATGAACAGCAGCCACCGTTCAGCCTGATCGGTGCAGGCAGCACTTCCCTCGTTCAGCCATACATGCATATAGGCAGGCCACCGTTCAGATTTCTATGGCCACCGTTCAGCATACTGCATACATGAGCAAAACCACGTTCTGTCTTCCTGTTCATTTCCAATCTCAATAAAGCCACCATTCAGGTCCATATATACAGTACCCCACCATTCTGCACTGTTCAGCATACACATCACTACACACTCTCTCTCCATCACTAGCCCCACCGATCTGCATTATTCATATATATGCATTGCCTCTTTCATTAATCAACTCAAAATAAATAAATAAATAAATAAAAAGACAAACAACAATTACAAAAGTTAAATAAATCAAACCATTTAAAATAAAATTGCTACAAGTTCAAATCAAGTTTTAAAAAAAATGTATATGAATAAGATGGCTTCAAAAAATATATATATAAATCCAAAAAGTTACAAATCAAATAATCTAAAAAAAAGGAGAGGGGTCAAATCAAAAAAATTTTGAGTTAACCTTTTAATTTGGAATAAAACTCAATAAATTGCAAACTCAAATAAACCCAAAGAAATAAATGAAGAGACATTTGAAATCAAATAAAACACCACATCAAGCCAAAAATCAAAATTAGCCAAACAAAAACCAACAGACAAAGAGATAACCACTAAAAAGACCCAGCAAGATCAAAAAAAAAAATGCAAAAGACTAAAGAAAATAAACCAACCAAATAGCGTTGAAACCAATTCAACCTCTTTAATAAATCTTAAATAACAACAAAAATGCGTCAAGTGTCATATTCTGGTTATCTCGCGTTAGGCGTAACTAAATTACATTTTCGCGCATATCTTTTATCGGATGTTTCCGCTCAAGGCCACAAGGCTCTTTATTCTGGCGATCAATCAAGGGTTTTCCCTCCTAGAGGATGTAATAACGTCGTTGCATTTAGGCAACGGCGGGATCTTGGTACCGACTCGATCTCCACTTTCGTTTGACGAAGTCAAACGTGTGCGCAAATAGACCCAAAAGTCCTTTGACTCTCGGAGGCAGAACATGTTGTCGATCAGCGACTGGCACGCCTGCGCTTCGCTATTATCGATTCATCTTTCGTTATAGTGACTCACTTAGCAATAACGGGACTTCTTGAATTTGAATATGCGGTACACACATGAGAACATGATAAATGAATTTCAATTTTAAAAATTGTGATGGATCTTAAAAAAATCCATTTCCACACAGGTCCAGTGAAAGACGTACGGCCATGTTCTGCTGAATGGCCAAGAAAATTAAGGCACGTACGACGAGTTGCAGACCAGGTTTAATTTTCGTTCTTGAAAACTTCAAATTGTCTTGGTAGGAAAATGATCATCGTGAGGAGTTTGAAGTCCAGATCATTCAAAGTGCACTGATGCGTGAAGAATGAACGTACTGATCAGTTCATATCTCTCGTTCATATCTTGAGAGAGAAACTTATAATGGTGCTTAAGTTATATATACCAAGAGCTTTAATTAGTTATATCTTGATGCTGCGTTACTTCTCAAATACTCTGATGAATGAACGGTGCATATATATGATCCCGTGCATACACGATCGTAGGCGAGAATGGGAACCCGCCGGGAAAGGGCCAAATTGTTGACGAGGACATTAGCATGACGTCTGCAACGTTATTATCTCTCAAGTTTGGACCGTACTATTTTGTCTCACTGGTGACTTAAGCCCATCAAATTGTAGGGATTATTGGGTGCATGCATGACGGCTTCAAAATTAAGTACGGAATGCATACTACTACTTACATCTTGGCTGGCCGCCGGACTACCACCCGCCCCCTTGTTTGTTTGACCATCGAAACCTGTTGATCTCGAATATATTTCTGGCACTTGGTCTGTGTTCTTAGTCCTCCCAATGACGCGGACCCAGCTAACGAAAGCGGAGGGTAGGTAGGTGATGGTGAGAGTTGGCGTCGACAGCTCCTACAATGTAGGCCGGAAACTTACCTATCTGTCGATTTCCTGCCTGCGATCTCTACGTCTATGCTCTCGACTCTCGAGGCTTATGCATGCCATGACATATATATGCCTTCAAGTGACATTAGCGGTCTAGTACTTATGAACCTAGCTAGCTTCATCACTTTGACCTTCAGCGGTGGGAAACGAAGGGTGCCACAAGTTTCAGATGTAAAAGTCTATTTGCCTTGCTCGGATATCATATATATCTTCCCACTCCCAAGGACAGGACTGTGCCCGCTATATACACCTGGGCCGGCCGGCAGAACGAGTCAGATAAAACGTTAACCGAATGCTCTGATATCTTAGTCGCAAAACGATGGCAGTACGTACGTTGAACACTTCTGTCAACCGATAGATCTTTGGCTTTGTTTTCTCCCATTCACATGTTAATTTATTATATATGCTGTCAATAAACCTTAAGCTTGCGGTAAGGTTAGAAATTAGAATAGTCTCACATTAATAGAAAGGGATTAAATAATCTTGTGTTTATAATAATGTTACTCTCTCTACTCAATATCTTAAAATTTTGAGTTGGCAGACCCAATTCCCAATCCAATATTAGATCTAATTTGGTGCAACCTGATTGAGTTACACCTCACGTACGTTTTCTTCGCAAACAATTGGCGAAAGCACAAGCTACATGCTACAACACATACATCATATCATGCAGAAATTAGGATAAACCGGCAAGCCAGCTGCTTTACATAGAAGAGCTCTGTTTTCATCCCGAATCCGCTCAAAGGCCAGGGTTTTCCAAGAAAATTAACCTAGCTTGATATTTCTTTCAAGAAGATCAACGATGAATGGTTCAAAGGAAGTGGCTTCTTCAAATTATGCATGGATAGTATATGTTTCGAGTGAGATCTGGCGATGTACGTCCAATAAGTGCAATGTTTGTTCATTATATGTGCTCCCACTAAAAAATGTGCTCATATTTATCTTATCGTACGGTCATGTGAATATGAATCATACAAATATATCTGCAACTGAATATTATTGCAACAAGTACTTAAAAAAAAGGAATAATGCACCAAGTATTACTCCTACAGCGAATTAAAAGTGAGCTGAACACGTACTGGTTACCCGTAGCTGCTACTACGGGGCAACCGGAAAAATTAAGACTTCGATCTCCCACTGTTGGATGCCCCCGCAAATTTTACGTATAGTAACGAAGCCGCCGCCGTCGGCGAGCCGTAGTCAAATAGTTCGTAAAAAGTAACGAACAGTCCCGTTTGCCGGCGATCAAACCCGGGGGCCACCTCCCCGGCGGGCCACTGGTTATTAGTGTGTTTTCTTGCTTGGCCTGCACAACACGGTCTGCATGCATGATACACAGCTGGAATCAAACACGAACCACTGGTGCTCGTCTTCTCTTCTTCTTCTTCTCCTTTGTGTGCTCTATATATGCAGTAAACGAACAAGTACACAAGTTAATCATGATATGCTGCATGCTCTACATGTGCCCGGAGATTTAGGGACCCCCTCACATGAGGACGCAGTTTATATGTAAATTAAATAGAAGCGAGGTTGACCCATATCGTATGGAGGCATCCATAAAGCTCCATGCCGGTGACCAATCGTGGTAACACTCGGATCTAGTTCTTACGAATTTTGTCACTGAAAAGGGTGTGAAGACAAATCCAAATCAACCTGTAATTAACTGGTTAGATGGCCCTTAAATTCGTTTCACACGCATGCACATATCAGAAGATTTTTCTATAACATGGACACCTGTGGAGATATATACGTACAGATATATGTGTCTATCTCGATATGCAAAAAACTTGATGCTGCACCTACAAACGCACGCATGCATTTGACGTAACTGGGTATGGGTAAATTGTACCTTATGATTCTTTTGTTGGAAAGAAGAGAAATACTTCTTGAAAAATTAATTCTGTAACAAGACAAATGTAGATTATAAGAAAACAATTCTCTTACTTGAGAGAGTTTGATAAGACCTTTCTCTCTCTTTTTTTCTGCTAATCGAATTGCTTTTTTTTTACAATATATATTTCATGTCAGTTTTCTCTTGAGAGAATTATAGGTTAATTTGAATCTGACTGCATATCTACATCTGAATGCAGCATGCATTCTCCCATGGGGTTTCCCCAGGCTAGCTAGACAGGTTTCTGTGGATCATCTTATCTAATTAATACTGATGTTAGGTGGTAGACTCGGACGTACATAGAATGATCATCTAATATGTTGCAGAAAAAGTTCTCTTACGAGCATCATTCCTGCGGTTTAAACTTCCTTTCATGTTAGATAGGCAACTAATTTTAGTATGCAGTTATTTTTGAATAATTAGGGATAACCTTTTTACATGCATAATTTACAAATACAACTCATATATATACAAGTTAAACAAAATGAAAAATTATATATATTCCTAAAATATATATGTTTATTTCTAGAATCTTCATATTATACTCTATACTTTTGTAATTGAAAAAAGTCATTAGTTAATCTATATTAACATTCTGAGATATCCGATATAGATTCAGATGAAGAAGAAATGGAGAGATGCTCACGTTGACCGGGCCTACGTCGTCGGGTTGTTCTCTGACGATCTCACTCCTAGGATAGATCCTCTTTAGAGTTTTAGTTCTCTCTTACTTGGATTTTCTTTTCTACTTTGGGCTATTGTCTATGGTTCTCTCTATTCCAATTTATCAATAAAAATCAGCCATCTTTGGTCTTAAAAAAAATCTATATTAACATGATTAGTAATCCGTCAAAATGCAAAGAATATTCTAAGAACATGCGAACATAATCGTTAAATATAACTATTAAATAAGGGGGTGAAAGTAGTAAAATACCCCTCTTCAAGGGGGGGAGAAAGAGAGATGAGCCAGTGCGGCTGATAGGGTGGGGTTGGAGCTTGGCAGTGAGGAGAGAGAGTTGTTAAATTTTTTTTGAGAGAGAGACTGTAGAGGGCAGATTAGTTTTTTGCCATCTCAACTCAGTTGTGGTTAAATTAAATAGATGAAATTTAAGTGGTCGGGTAAATACGATGAAATACATCAAATATAGGGATATAAGATATAATATGTAGATTTCAAGAATACGCATTCGAATATACTATATTTTATGGGCATATATGTGATTTTCTCTAAAAACATGACCCATATAAAATCGAATATAGAAATATCTCTATCTTGGAAAAAGCATGTGGTGTCATGTTGATCCATGGCTATTTTGAATCTTAGGTGTATGCAATAAATTTATATGTTATATTACGTTTTAATATTTCTAATTAAAAAAACCAAGATATTATGATTTTTTAAAAAAAATCTATAGTTAGACTTTAACTTAATAATTGTTTTAATTTATGCAACAACGAATGACGGTGACTAACAGAGAGAGTATTCAGGCAATTATACATGCAACTAGATATATATATAAGCCATCAAATTGACAAGAAAAAGAACAGCATCCTGAAATTAGTAGCATAATTTGCTAGCTTTGCGGTGTGAACATGTCAAGTATATAGATGCCGAAGTCCCACCTCCATATGGGACTTGGGCTCTAAGCTTTCCCTAGAGGTTCTCATTGTCTTGCCAACTCTATTGGAGTTTCCACATCTCCGCTGTTGTTGCTCTAACCACGTTTCTTCGAACAATTCCTCCTCTTCTTCTTCAATGTTCTTGACTACGTGCGTAGCACTCGGCACGTGGGAAACCTCAATGAGTCAAGAAGTTGTATCTATTGCTACAATATTTGGTTTTTCCTCTCTTTTTTTCCCCTTAGCATCCATTGTACGTATATATGCTATACTAACTAGTAAGAAGACAAATCGTAATATATCTTGTTTTGGTGGCTAGCTAGCCGTTTCCACATTCAAAGTCCTAGCCGAGCAAAACTAAATGTTTACTACTGATCAGTCTATACGACGTGTACATTTTGAAGAAGGCAGTCGCTTATGAATTAAGCGACCCATGTAGATGCATAAGTTTATATATGTATGTTGGACAACATAAGCTAGCATTAGAATCGTCTCCCCTCACGTGGGGAAAGGCTTGACTCGTGAAGGTTATTCCCTGTGCATTGTTTGGGTTTAACATGACCACTCACACTGTTCGTAAGTGGGCCTACACCTTCTCAGTCTTTCCTTTGACAAGTACGCAAAGATGAAGAGTTGTCCATTGAAAAAAAAATGATGATTTAGGGACTCAAAATCTCTATATCTTAATTTGGTGATTGCATTTAATTAATCTGGGCGTGGAACCCTTAGTACCCTTCAATTTTCACCCTTTTCTAATTATCTAGGAAGTCTTGATTTCTTTCTTTACTCTTTTGTTAGCTTTTTATTGAGTATTGTGAAGCACATCTTTCATTTTTTTATCTTTTTTTGAAGTGGAGAATTCTATTACCATCGATGATAAAATAATAACAATGTCATTTAATGTAAAACTACATGTTTCAATCTTCTCTTTCAAATCTCTTGTATTAGCCTGTTTTCGTTCATCTTGTGACGTCTAGTGCTTGTACGTTGTAGCTCTTAGTTTGAGACATTAGAACTATTCCCTTCTTCCACGACGGACTTCGCTAGGTGTAACTGGGCTAGCTCACCTGTTGGACCGGTTGGGTTTAGTTTGGGCCGTGCCCTCCATACCCGTTAATGCAATTTGCAAGTGCATGTGTAGCCAACATACTTCTCTATGTTTTAAGAAATTTTTTCTTATGTGAAATATAGCCATCCAGTATATGTGCATTCTATGAAGATATGCATAAGTTTTGTGTTGTAAGAATATTCACAGGTAAATACATTCATGCCAAGAAATTCGTCTTCAAACTTAACAAATTATATATTATCACATTCACTCTCTTCACTACCAATCCTTTCTGCATTAGGCGATAATTTCGCCTAAGATAGAGGTGGGGAACTCTCAACAGGAAGGGGATCGCGAGATATCCTCCATAGATATGGAGATCACGCTATTAAGGGAGTCAAATATGGAGCCTGTTGCTGCTCCTACGAAATTGCCAAGTAAAAGTTTGGAAAAATATCTATCATATAGCCCGAATAATTCGATGACAACTCCTACGCCAAATGAAGAGATAAAAGCGGTGAATATCTCGGCACCTTCAAATGGGATTATCTTGACACACATAGCGGTGGAGGATGGCCAACTTAACCCACCAATTATTATAATTACTGCCAGCGATCAACAGGTGGGTGGATGTGGGCTAGGCCCAAAGCCCATGCGTGTTGGTATTCCGGAGGACTCAGTGAAAACTTATTCGGAGTCTCAAAGTTTGACAGGGATTTACTCTTACAAAGAGGCTCTCCAGCGGTCATCAACTGGGACACAAGAGAACTCCACCTCACCCTCCATGTCTCGCAAAGGGGGAGTAAGAATTTGTTTATCGATCACTAGAGAACGTTCGCCTAACTCTGTGTGATAGATAAATGCTACAAATGTGTCAGCTCCAACTCCAGTTCCGCTAGAAGATTGGAGGATGAAATTTACTTTCGATGTTGATCTTGCAAAAGCTGAAAATATTTTATGTTGGGTTTAAATTTGATTTAGAGACATCCGCAATGAAATATGAGAAAAATGACATGGAGTGTTGCTCTCGACGATTGAGGTCATGACCTCGGATTGTCCTTCGACGGACTCACTCATGGGACAGATCTTCTATGAAATTCTAGTTAAAAAATTTTCAGCTTTTGTCTTGTATTTGATCATTGCCTTTGGTTTCGAAATTTCTCTTTATTAATAAAATAAAACGGCCATCTTTGGCTTTTGATTAAAAAAAACACTTTCTATATACATTATGTCCAATGTATATATGCTTAACTTGTTCTAATGGTACTGCATGACACGGTTGACTGGGCCGTATTGTGTTTGTGATTTTAAAGTCTCCTATATGATTCGACATATAAATTATTTATTTTTTTCTATAATAAATTTATTTATTTTTGGCTGAACAGAATCGGTATGATTTACCATCTCACGAAAATCTAGTTGGTCCGATAACCCAGTTCTACCAACCATGGTGCATCAGGCATTCTTCTTTTCCAGCTTATAAGCAGTAAAACGATCCTTTTCAAAAGAAAATAATTATTCATATATCATTTGCGAGAAAATTGATTTTTTACTCGTTATAAGGATTAGTCCCCGCTAATATTTCTTACTTATAAATAGTGCTGGAAATTGGTCGATTGATTTTAATAAGAATTATAAAAATTATCGAATTTGAAATCAAATATGGAAATGACAATTTCTATATTTAAATTCGTTTCTTCAAATGATCGAAGATCGAATTTGAAAATCAAATAATGTGGAATATGAATAGATTCAAAAAATTAGATAAAATGGAATCATAAAATCCGATAAAAGAGAAAAAAAAAAGATAAATTAAAATGTTTAACAACATATGTTGGAACATTACAAACTGATATACCTACAAAAATCAACATAGCAAAAGAAAAAATATCTGAAAAGTGAAACCCAAAACAACATGGAGAGCCGGCGGTCTTCTTCTCTAAAGAGGAGATGGAAGCATCTCTCAAGCCTTTCTTATTCTCTGTTGTTGCAAAGACGGCGTTTGGGAGGCCGGCGTTCCCCGACATCCATTCGCATCTAACTTCCAGGTGTGACATTAAGGAATCTTTTGTTATTAGTGCCATGGATAACGTGCATCTTCTTCTGCGTTTCAAGTGCCAAGATGATTACCTCATGGTACTTCTTCATGAGTCTATATATGTTCAAGGCAAGTTTTTTAGGTTCTTCAAGTGGACACCGCTCTTCAAGCCTTCAGAAGATCCTATTGTTGTTCCGGTGTGGGTGGAGTTTCCTGAGCTACCTATCAATCTTTATCATAAGAAACTCCTGGCTTCTATCGTAGGTAATGTTGGCCCGGTTCCGCAAATTGCCCATGCTACAGAACTCTTTATTAACACCAAGGTAGCACGGGTATGTATTGAACTTGATCTCACGAAACCAAGGCCCGACAGATTGTGGATTGGGATGGGGGATATAGGCGGGTACTGGCAAGAAATGATCTATATTAATCTACCTCTGTACTGCTTTTCCTGCCATTGACTCGGTCACTCTAAAGCTACATGTCGATCTGTGGGAGGAGGCCACCCGGTGAAATCTTCAGATGTTGCTGCGATTCCCAACCCCCAAACGGTTTGGGTCCCTGTTCGTGAAGGTCGTCGGCTGTGCGTGCAGATCCAGGCGGGTTCCATGGCCACGATGCTTCAGCGGTTGACACTTGTAACGCCCCGATGCGGAATATCGGAGCGGGATTACAGTTATTAAATAGTACAGAGCGAGAAAAAATAAATAAAAAACCATTGCCAGAATGGAGTAACATCAAATAAACTTCTTTTCCATTAATAATCCACCAGTCATCATTACAATCACTAATAATTTATCATACTTCAAGAACAAACTAATACACCAACGTATCAGAGCCAAGACTAGGACCCAGAGTACTTTATTCAAAATCAAATTATTACATAATGACTAACTGACTCACTAACTCATAACTATACTAACAGACTACTACTAGACAACACTGGTTGCAGAAAGGTCACTGATGAGCCTCCTCATCGGTCCCATCCTCGTGAGTGTGGTCATGATCCAACTCACCTGAAACACATTAAATAAATACACAGGATGAGCAAATAACGCCCAGTAGGACTTAATATCTCATGAACACAAGCATGCTTTAAATAGTTAATGTTTTAATGGCAGGCTAACTAGAGAGAATAATCATGTAGATCATGTAACGATAACGAGAGAACAATAGCAACTGGCACAGGGAAAATAGTACCACGAGAACGAAAAGAGAATGGCCATGTAAAGATATAACATGTGAGTTGCACAACGGTGCACTAGTAACGATAACGCTTGCACTTGTATAGATAGTACTTTGATTGTCATAGATTAATCTGGATAGTATGTTGGCACTAGATGCATGCCGTAACACATCCTTGATGATTTAAACTCCCATGAGTACTGGCACTTTTCGGGCGCTCCTCCCAGGACCTGATCAGGCCCCATTGCGCTGGCATTAATCATTTCTTTATCTTAGACAATCACAAGAATGGCCGATAGAGTACCAAGAATTAGATGAGAGTAGTAGACGATATAGACGAGAGTGTAGAGAGAACGTGAACAGATGAGAGAATATAGATAGTAGATGAGATAGGGACATTCCGTAAAACAACGTGAAATTCCGATAGTAATGATTGCACAGCACCAGGTCGGGTGCCGGCAGTCTGGTAGAAGTCACAACCGCCCACTTAGCCGTGCCGTGTACACAGGTCAGGTGGTCCGGCATGCACTCAAGACGAGAAGGAAACACTAAGGCCATGGATCGTACTGATCCCTAAGGTGTAACAGGTTTTAGGGTACAACCAGCTCGTTGACTAAGGACGTGCGCCAAAGCCAAGAAGACTTACGGAGGTCTTGACAAGGAGTCTCTGACCCAGTTGAGAGTATTCCCGATGGAGAGGTGATCCAAGTCAAGAGAAAGTGTGTAGAAAATTGGTCTGTCGTCCCCCGAGTGCTCGAAGGCCGAGGGAAGCGGTAACGGTGTACGAATCACGCGATTAAAACGAAAACAAGTCCATTAAAACAAATAAGATATTAAGTAAATAGTTAACTCAATTACCAGATATATTATTGAACAATTTAACAAGGTTTCGTGGCAATCATTCATGTATAGTGTGTGCATGTGTAAGATAATCATGAGAGCAAGATTGATCGTGCACACATCTTTTATTTAATTAAAAACAGGTGAATAATACTCAACATTCATTAACAGGTCGTTACTGTTCTTACAGTGCATGATTTGGGTTTAGCAGGGATTAAATGGGGCAATTAGCAAGGTTACACAAGCAAAACAGAGTTTGGGCCGCTCTGTTAAGGTCGCGACGTAGGGTTAGGTCGCGTTCAGGTCGCGACATAGAGTCGGGTCGCAATCAGATCAAGTCGCGACAGGGTTTCTTATCGCATTCATCTCGCGGCGCGGTGTCCGGTCGCGTTCTGCTGAACCGGGCGCTGGAGTGAACCGGGGGGCAAGCCACAACCAGTCGACCTGTCGCGATCAGATCGCGACGGGTCCTGGTGTCACGACCCTCTCTGAGGTCTCGGCGGATCGGGCCGTCGCGATCTCAGGGAGTGGCCCGAGCCCAGAAAAGAGGGATTTGTCCTTTTTCCAGGTGGGTCTACCTGACACATGGCTATTCAAAATTCGATAATAAATCGTATAGAGATCCAAAAAGCATGAGATCAGTTCTAAACGAAAGTAGACTCATAGATCTACCAACATGTATGGCTAATTTGAAAATAGACAAGGTTTAGACATGTTTTGATCAGGTTACATTTCAGTGACCTAAACCTACGCAGTCAGGGTTTACTGAATTAATTAACGATGGATACATGATGAAAAATTCCGAAACTAGGGGCTTCAAAAGCTAACCTGATGTAGTATTTATAAGAATTTTATCATGGTATGAAGTCAAGTATGAACGAGGTTCACAAACAAACATGAAGGGTCGGGTGCATGGATCTGACATGGATTCAAAGAATTAATTCTCTCTCATGGAGATCAAATAGAGCGAAACCAGAGGCGTTTGAGAGAAATACGATGTAGTATTAGTGAGAATTTTCTCATGGCATATGAACAAGTACATGCTAGGGTATAGAGCAAACATGAGAATTTGGGTTCATGATAACAGCAGGGTTCAAGCAATTAATTCACCCAAATGGATGAGCAAAATACAACGAAACCAAAGGTTTTTGAAGATATTCATGAAATCTACCTAGGATAATTTTTACACGAATTTAGTTTGAGAGATTGCCTACATTTGCTTGCAGAAAAGAAAACCCCTAGTTGGTGACGAAAATAAGAGATCCTCCTATGATCCAAACCTTCTCCCCTTGCTCTCCTCGTCTAGAACTCCTCATCTTCGGTCTCCAAAGCTCCAGCCACATTCTATGGGTTGGTAGGGCCGATTTGGGGGTGCTATGTTGGCTAATAGAGTCCCTCCTTCCATAAGACTCCTTCCTTTCCTAAAACTCCGAATTTTTTTCTTTATCTTCCACTTTCTCTCATTTATCCTCCTAATAGGATTGAGAAGGGATCCAATTTCGTGGGCAAAGATTTATGGTAAGTCTAGGACTCGTTTTTAGATAGATATGACTTGTTTTAATAGTTAATTAATTTGACCCTTTTCTATTTATTAATAATTGAATCCAAAATTTAGATATTTAATTCCCATCCCATGGTGGGCTTCACATAATTGGGCCCACCCAATTAGGTTTGGATCATTAGGATAACTCATTAATAATTTAACTTAACGGGTAATGCTTAAATTTCTTTTTATTTCTCTTATTTTTTATTTATTCTTCTTTTATTCTAATTAAATTAATTTAACTCATGTATTTAAATAATTTTTTATTTATTTATTAATATTTAAAAATCAAAATTACTACAACACTGCTCACGTGAGAAGTCGCTTGGCGCCTGTCAGCTTGGCTGCAGGTTGCTTGGCGGACGATGCTGTTGCCGCTGGCGTCACGGTGGCGCCGTCTTGCGAGTCGCCTTCCTCACGTCCTGGGAAAACGGCAACTCTCTAACAAAGGATGGGAACATGCAGCCGCTGTCAAAGGAGCCTTTCGGAAGGAATCCGTGTGCATTCCAACGACATCTCACGCGGGATCCTCGCGGCTAATGAGGTAGTTTCGTCCGCTGGCGGCCCCCGAGTAGTCCTCCCTGGTCTTACGGAAGACAGCCCCGTGGACAGTGGAAGCCCGCGGCCGACTTCATCGGTGGTGAGGGTTGCGTCGCCTGCCAGCCCCGGAAGCTTCAGATGCTCTCCACGTATGGAAGGATCCCCGCGGTCGCCTTCATCGGAGCAGGCAACGGGTGGCCTTCTTTTGCATTCCAATCGGATCCAACGCGGGAACCTCGTGGCGGAAGAGGCTGGTTGTGCTGGCAGTGCTTGCGTTTTAGTGTCTTCAGCGCCATCTTCGCCTGGAATCGCTGAAGGCGATGGGCCATCTCCATTGGCCGGAATGGCTGTAGCAGATGGGTCTTTTCTGGGCCCAAGCAAGGTGGCTGCGCCTGCTCACAAGGAAGCTCACTCGTACGCGGTGATTAGCAAACGGCATGCTTTGCAAGTTGAGAGTGTTGGTCAAGTGGAGGAGAATCCGCCTAGGATGGTAGCGGATCTCATTACTGCTCTGGAAACTACCCCCATGTCATTTGCACAGGTGGTGCGTAAGTCCCCGGCCACTCTAGAGAAGTCTACTATGAGAGTGAACTCCAATCCCACTTCCAGCAGGTCGTCTTCTGAATGTCGTATCTCACGTCCTACTCGCAAAGGAGGTGTTAGGATTTCCTTACCGAACACCCGTGAACGTTCCCCTAGTCCAGTGCGCCCATTAGATGTTATAAATATGTCAGTTCAATCGGATTGGCGGATGAAATATACGTCCGTGGCTGATCTTGCTAAAGCTGAAAATATCTTCATGCCTGGTTATCAATTGGATCAAGAGTCATCTCAAATGGAATCCGATGAAGAAGATATGGAGCGGTGTTCACGACGATCGGGTTTACGCCCTCGAACTGTCCTTCGACGAATTCACTCATGTGATAGATCATCTATGGAGTTTTAGATAGCCAGCCGCTTTTCCTTTCTTGTTATGTATTTGGCTATATCTCTGGTTGTAGTATCTTTGATTAATCAATAAAATACTCCAGCCACCTTTGGTCTTAAAAAAAAAAAAACAACATAGAAAACATAGGAAGTGATACGGTCGTCGTCAGCCGACAAATTGGGTCGACGAGATCAAGGATCGGCCGTACCGACGATCCAACAATTAAGTTGTCGGAAGTCGTCGGCACAGGTTAGTCCATCACTGCGAAGAACTAACTCAAATAAGCACTAAGTCCGGGCGTCCCCAGCCGGCGCCAGGTCACGCTTACCCTAGGTACAGACGAGCCCCGTAAATCACGACCCCCAGCTGGCCCATACCCGCTTTAGGCAAGCGGCTGTCAAGGCAGGACTCTCCCTGTCCAGCTGGCGAGGGTTCCCTGATTAGCGCCCCTGCCTCACGGAGGCTCGTCCGCCACCTTCCTTGTCTGTCCAAAGGACCAGGCCCTTATAAAAAGGATAGAGACCCACGAGGAAAAGGTAGGCTATTCGTAGCACAAAAACTCTCTCTCTCTCTCTCTCTTAACGACTTTCTAACTTGATCGTCGGAGTGTCCGACCACCGAGGAGTCTCGGTGGTTCTTTGCAGGTTGAACTCACTCCTCTGACGACTGCGCGGCGCGACCAATCCCTCGGGGCCCACCCTGCTTGGCTCCGGCCGACGATCCTTGCTGATTTTCTCGGCAACATTTGGCGCCGTCTGTGGGAAGCGATACAAAAAGCTGTTCCTCATGGCACCCAAGGGAAAGGTCGCAGTTCGCCCGTCGGAGGAAGAAGTCGCCCTTACTAGCATTGTTGAAGGGGCAGCAGCTGGAGGAGCCTCGGGCGTGGGGGAGCAGGATTCGACGACCTCGTCGCGGCTCGATCGGGTCGAGCAGACACTGATGCACCTTCAGCAGATCCTTATGAGGATGGAGCAGAATCAACAAGCTCACCCTCCTCGAGGCGAGGGCTCGACTCGCCAAGTAGAACAAACCCAAGGTAATCAGGGTGATACGGAAGCTCTCCACCAGCAACAAGCGCCTCCGGCGGTATCGGCAAGTCACGCCGAAGCGCAACCGACGATAGTTGGGACTCCCGCGCCGGCAATTAACCACGCCGACAACGCTCCTCCCGTGACGCCGGTAGCCGCAGCCGGAAATATGGCTAGGGCCGACCTAGCCGACCACTTTACGGCGGAGTCCACCGCTATCACCATCGGCGAGTCCCCGCTCGATCCTCGGTGGAAGAGCGATCTGCGGGAGATGAATCGGAAAATAGAAGCCCTACAGCTCGGCACTCGCGCCCCATCCGTGGCGACGCTTCTCTCCTCCTCGCCTTTCACAGAAGAAATCACATCGGCTTCGGTCCCACCGAAGTTCCAGTTGCCAAAGTTCCGACGCTACAACGGAACAACCAACCCAGTCCACCACCTCGATCATTTTCAGGGCCAGGTGGAAATGATGAATGTGACTGACGCTCTGAAATGCAGGGCCTTCATGTCCACTCTTGATGATGCAGCACTACAATGGTTCAAGGCGTTGCCGGCGCGATCGGTCTCCCGCTTCTCGGACCTGGCCCAAAGGTTCCTCGACCACTTCTACAACACGGTGCAGCACTCATTGTGCACCGACGACCTGTGGCTGGTATCTCAAAAAGAAAACGAGATGTTTCGAGACTATGCGAAACGCTTTCAGATCGAGGTGATGAAAGTGGTGGACCTAGACTTGAGAACGGCGGTCAACATTCTGACCAGGGTGTGCACGGACGGAGCATTTGTGGCGTCGATCGCCAAGAAACCACCGGTAAGCCTCTCCGACCTCCTCTCTCGGATGCAGAAATACGTCCGCCTGGAATCAACCCTGGGAGCCGCTGGGCGACTGAAGCGGCCGCTGGAGAGGGGAAGCACGAGCTCGGAGGCTAGCGAAAAGAGGCCAAGGAGGGAGGAAGCGCGCGGAGACAGGCGCCGAGACTCAGAGAACCGACGAATGGCTGACCGACGACCCGACGAGTATCGTCGCGTAAGGGATCTCCCCCGGTTCGGGAGGCCACCTTCAGAAATCCTCCCCGTCATCAAAAAGCTACCAGAGTTCAGGCGACCGGAACCCATCACAAGGCCTCCATCGGGACGAGGGGCCGAGCTATACTGTGAGTACCATAAAGGTTTCGGTCACCTAACAGACCAGTGCAGGAGCCTGAAGATGGAGATATCGGAGATGTTGCGCCGAGGGATAATCGGTAAAGACGTCGTCGACGGCAAACCGAAAGACCGCGATCAAGACGAGGATCGCGAGCGCGAGGGGAAAGGCGCCGTCCTGGTCCTCGCCGGCGGATCTGCGGGAGGTGGCGACAGCAGCAGGAAGAGGAAGGCGTACGCTTCAGCCGTCGTCCTCGGGATTCACCAGCCCAATCTGGAGCCGATCACCTTTTCTGCCGACGACGCAATTGGGCTAAACTTTCCTCACGACGACGCGCTAGTCATTCATGCCGACATCGACGGATACACCGTGCATCGCATCCTCATCGACAACGGAGCAGCGCCCGATGTCCTCTTCTACGACTGCTTCCTGAAGATGACGAACCTGAGCACGGAGCTCAAACCGGTCGCCACACCTCTGTTCGGGTTCAGCGGAACTCCAGTCACCGCCGAGGGGTCCATCCGGCTCAAAGTAACACTGGGAGCCAGTCCTCGGCAAGTAACGGTTGAGGTCGACTTCTTGATTGTGAAAGTAAAGTCGGCCTACAACGCGATCTTTGGGCGCGGTCTGCTCGGGAAGCTCGGAGGGGTCCCGTCAACATACCACCAGAAGCTGAAATTTCCAACTCCAAGCGGGGTAGGCGAAGTTGTCGGGAGTCAGGCCGAGGCGCGCCTATGTTATGTTAACTCTATTAAAGCTAAAGAACCAACTATTCCTGAGTACGTACCTGCTGTGAATGACGCCCCAAAACACGAGCCAGTAGAACTAACTAAGCAAATAAAAATCGAAAGCGGACTTCTAATCATCGGGACCGAACTCAAAGAGTTGGAGGCTGACCTCACCACATTCCTCGGTCAGAGTGGCAACGTTTTCGCTTGGTCTGACGACGATCTTCCAGGAATAGACCCGAGCATTATCCAGCACCACTTGAACGTGGACCCCAAGGCCCGACCTATCCGGCAAAAGAAGAGGCCCCTGTCAGCCGAACGACAGGAAGTGGTTGAAAACCAGTTGACAAAATATTTGCATGCAGGAACCGTTAGGAATTCATTCTATCCAACCTGGGTCGCCAACGTCGTCCTAGTACGAAAGGCAAATGGCAAATGGCGAATGTGTGTGGACTTCACCAACCTAAACAAAGCCTGCCCAAAAGACAGCTTCCCCCTGCCGCGGATCGACCAGCTGGTCGACTCAACTGCCGGGCACGAGCTCTTAAGCTTCCTCGACGCATATTCAGGCTATCACCAAATAAGAATGGCCCCAGAAGACGAAGAAAAGACATCTTTCACCACGGAGAGAGGTTTGTATTGCTTTACCCGTATGCCGTTCGGATTGAAGAATGCAGGAGCAACATACCAAAGATTGGTCAACAAGATGTTCGAGAAGCAGATTGGCAAGACCATGGAGATATACATCGATGACATGCTGGTAAAAAGCCGACAAGCCGAGGACCACGTCAAAGACCTAGCCGAAGCTTTCGAAGTACTGAAGCTCTACGGGATGAACTGAACCCCGAGAAGTGTGTCTTCGGTGTCCGAGCGGGGAAATTCCTAGGGTATCTCGTCTCACAACGAGGCATTGACGTCAACCCCGACAAAGTCCAAGCCATCCTCGACATGACGGCTCCGAGGACAATCAAAGAGGTACAAAGACTTAATGGCAGGATAACTGCTCTTAGTAGGTTCATGTCCAGGTCGGCGGAACGTTGCCGGCCTTTCTTCGAGATACTGCGGAAGGGTCGCTTCGAATGGACCGAGGAATGCCAAGGGGCCTTCGACGAACTGAAGGAACACCTAGCGAACGTCCCGACGTTAAGCAAGCCATGCGACAACGAAGAACTGCTGTTGTACCTATCTGCGACTGACTATTCCATCAGCTCGGTGCTCGTCCGAGAAGAAGATCGAGTCCACCTCCCGGTGTACTATACGAGTAAGGCGCTACGAGGAGCCGAACAGCGCTACACCAACCTGGAGAAGCTCGGTTACGCTCTCATCATGGCAGCCCGACGACTACGCCCGTACTTTCAAGCACACAAGATCGTTGTCCTAACCGACGCTCCGCTCCGACCAATTTTCGAGCGACCCGAGTCCTCGGGGAGGTTGGCGAAGTGGGCCGTCGAGCTCGGCGAATTCGATATCGAGTTCAGGCCCCGGGTCGCCATCAAAGCCCAGGCCCTCGCGGATTTTATTTCCGAAGGCACCGCCCGGGCAGCGATGGACGAAGAACCCAACGAGAGTTGGAAAATTTTCGTCGACGGTGCCTCAAATTCCAATGGAGGCGGCGCAGGCGTCGTAATGCGCTCTCCCGAGGGCCTCGACTTAAGGTACGCAGTTCGTTTCGGTTTCGAAGCATCTAACAATGTGGCAGAGTATGAAGCGGTGGTGTCGGGGCTGAAAATGGCAAAAACCCTTGGAGCAAAGAGGATACGCATTCACAGCGACTCCCAACTGGTCGTCGGCCAAGTGTCCCACACGTTCGAAGCGAAGGAGGCGAAGCTCGCCATGTACAAAGCCGAGGTGCTAAGGATGATGGCAGAATTCGACTCAGCGGAGCTCATAAAGATACCGAGGTCCGAGAATGAACAAGCCGACGAGTTATCGAAGATAGCTTCATCGGCACTAGAGGCGCCCCCATCACTGCTGATAGAAGAGCTGACGATTTCAACCATAGCGGCCAGAGATATGATGATCGTCGACGTAGGGACGACGTGGATGACCCCATTAATTAATTTCCTCAGGGACAACGTGGTGCCAGAGGACAAAGACGAGGTCGAGAAGACAAGGAGACGATCGGCCAGGTTCTTCATCCTCGGCAACAATTTATATCGAAAGGGATTTAGCTATCCATACCTCCTGTGTGTAGATCCCACTGAAGCCGAAAAAATCGTCGACGAAATACACGAAGGTACGTGCGGTTCCCATGCAGGCCCCAGATCCTGGTGAGGAGAATAACACGACAAGGGTATTGGTGGCCGACGATGCTTAAAGACGCCGAAAAGTATGTCAGAAGTTGCCGACAATGCCAACTATTCGGCAGAATCGACCGACGACCCCCGTCAGAGCTCGCCAGCATAAACTCCCCGTGGCCATTCGCGCAATGGGGAATGGACATCCTTGGGCCATTCCCCCCAGCCACTGGCCAAAGAAGGTTCATTATCGTCGGAGTGGACTATTTCACTAAATGGGTCGAAGCCGAGCCCCTGGCCAAAATCACTGACACCAACTCTTGGAGCTTCGTATGGAAGAACATCATCTGCAGGTTCGGCCTACCCCGAACGATCATCACCGACAACGGGAAACAATTCGACAACATCAAATTCCGTAGGAATTGCGACGCACTCGGGATCGAGCATAGGTTCTCCTCAGTGGCTCACCCCCAATCCAATGGGATGGCCGAAGTCACCAACCGGACGATCTTGGACGGGCTGAAGAAGAGAATAACAAGCCACAAGGGAGCTTGGGCCGACCAGCTTCTACACGTGCTTTGGGCATACCGGACGACCCCAAGGGAGGCAACTCGTGAGTCGCCTTTCGCGTTGGCCTTCGGGATGGAGGCCGTATCGCCTGTAGAAATGCTCGTCCCTTCATTGAGAGTTCTCGGATTCGACGAAGAAAGTAACAACCGATCCCTACGCGCCGAGCTCGACCTCATAGACGAGAGGCGGGGGAGGGCCTCTACGAGGATGGAGGTTTATCAAAGAAGAATCAAGAAAAGCTTCGACCAAAAAGTCAAGCCACGGCGCTTCGGCGTGGGAAGCCTCGTCCTGAGAAAACTCGCCGTCTCCGAACCAAAGTCAGCTGTCGGAAAGTTATCGCCGAATTGGGAAGGACCTTACAAAGTCATCGATGATCTCGGACAAGGTGCGTATCGCCTATCATACCTCGACGGGACGACCTTGCCGAGGACATGGAATGCCGAACATTTACGACAATATTTCCCATAATGAGGTCGCTTCGGCACTCTAAGCGAGGTCGCTTCGACAACGACGAGGTCGTTTCGGCACTCAACGTAAGCCCGAGGTCCCTTCGGCACACTCTAAACGTAAGCCCGAGGTCCCTTCGGCACTCTCTAAACATAAGCCCAAGGTCCCTTCGGCACACCCTAAACGTAAGCCCGAGGTCGTTTCGGCACTCAACGTAAGCCCGAGGTCCCTTCGGCACACTCTAAACGTAAGCCCGAGGTCCCTTCGGCACTCTCTAAACATAAGCCCAAGGTCTCTTCGGCACACTCTGAACGCAAGCCCGAGGTCCCTTCGGCACACTCTAAACGCAAGCCCGAGGCCTCTTCGGCACACTAAACGTAAGCCCGAGGTCCCTTCGGCACACCCTAAACGTAAGCCCGAGGTCGTTTCGGCACTCAACGTAAGCCCGAGGTCCCTTCGGCACACTCTAAACGTAAGCCCGAGGTCCCTTTGGCACTCTCTAAACATAAGCCCAAGGTCTCTTCGGCACACTCTGAACGCAAGCCCGAGGTCCCTTCGGCACACTCTAAACACAAGCCCGAGGCCTCTTCGGCACACTAAACGTAAGCCCGAGGTCCCTTCGGCACTCTCTAAACGTAAGCCCGAGGTCTTTTTTTGGCACTCTATTAACGTGAGCCGGAGGCCTCTTCGGCACTCTACGAGGTCGCCTCGTGTGAGGACTGGGAGGAGAGGGGGAGTGGTCCCCCCCCCCTTTCCCCATGCACGTTGGGTGCAGGGGAGCCCGGAAAGGCCGCCTGGCCATTTCCGGTAAGAGGGCAGGCCCTCCTTCTCCCCCCCTCTCTCCCGGTTTCCCCTCCTCCTCGCCCTCTTCCTTCTCCCCCCCCCCTGCGGATCTCTCCCCACCCCCCCCCCCCAGTTCTCTCGGCCTCTGTCTTTCCCTCCCTCCCTCTCTCAAGCGGCTCATCTCTCTCTCTCTCTCTCTCTCTCTCTCTCTCTCTCTCTCTCTCTCTCTCTCTCTCTCTCTCTCTCTGTGCTCTGTGCGCCGCCCGGAGGAGGAAGCCTTCGCCGCGCCACCGCCACCCGGAGCCGCGCACGGAGGACGCCGTGCGCGGATGTCGCCGCGTTGCCGTCGCCGCCGCCTGTGGAGCTCGCCACCGCCGCTGCTTGGGGTCGCCGCCGGCGGGTCCTACCGCCGAGGTAGGGATCCCTCCTCCCTCTCCGGCGTCGGCCGGATCTCCCCTCCCCCTGTGCGCCGCCGTAGCCCCCCCCCGCCTCTCTCTCTTCCTGCTCCCGTTTTCTCTCTCTCTCCCTTTCTCTCTCTTCTGTGCGTGACCTCCGTCCGGAGGTGGTTCCGGCGAGGGGAGCGCCGCCGGCGGCCGCCGCGCCGTCCGGCGACCCCCCCCCCCCCCGCCGGCCGCCGGCAGTGGCCGGCCGGCCGCCCCCTCCCCTCCTCCTTCCCCTCCTCCTTCCCTGCGTTGCAGAGGAAACGGGAGGAAGAAGAAGGCCGGCGCAGTGCGCCCAGATCCGGCTGGGATCTGGGCGGCGCACTGCGCCCTTCCCCCTGACCCCCCTGGCGCAGTGCGCCGGGCGCTGGTCTGGGTCTCCTGTGGCGCACTGCGCCGACAGACCCCTTGTGGGCCATTTGAGCTCCGTTTCGCACCGTTTTCGTGCCGTTTTCGAGCCGTTTTCCGCGTGGTGTTGCTCCGGCTGTGCCGGTGGACTGACCCGGGGTTAGTGGTTGTTTGGTCGAGCCATGTGGTGGTCGGACCCACCCGGGTCGGCTCCGACCGGGCCGGTAGTGCCTGTTGACCGGTCAACCGGGGACAGTCGTGCAGTGTCTCCGGCACCCGTCGGGGGTGTTCCGAGGGTTGACCGTCTGTCTCGGATAGTAATATATGTATTTGAGTCGTCATACCACGTTCCTCGATTTCTGGGTCCGCCTGAGTCGGCTCCGACTGGGCTGTTGGGGCCGTTTGACCGTTTGACCCGGACAGTTGCGCTGGGGTTTCCGGCACCCGTGGGGTGAGTTCCGAGGGCCGACCGACTGTCTGGAGTGGTAATATTAGCTTTTCGTGGTTGACTGTCAATCAGGTACTTTAGCGAATCCGTTTCCGCATCGAGTTTCTGTTCTGTACTCGTGACGCTTGTGCTGACTCCCTAGCACTGCGCCTTACTAGTCTTCGCCCAGTGCTGTGGCACTTGAGGGCTTGTCCCAGCGCACGGTGCGCGTTTGGGTTGTTACCGTTCCCCGGGACCCCCATCCTCGTGGGCCCGTTGAGGGTGGTCTCCGAGCCACGAGTGCGTCCGTCGAGCGTTTCTTCGGACGAAGGGGAAAACGGTGTTGGACAACGGCGTTGAGTCGTTTGTTGAGCTCACTTAGTTGGTCCGGGTCCCGCGGAGTTTGGAGTGTCGCGGTGCGGGCCAGCTAGTCCGTTCTCACTGCCTCGCCTTACACGGTTCCGGAGCCGTGTCGGGAGGACAGGCGTGGGACCGTAGTCCGGCCAGACTACGGCTTGTGGTTGTGTTTGTCCACGCGTCTCACTCCGACGGGAGGGGAGACCTGGACTCGTGGTCGAGTGGTAAGACGCCGGTGGGCGCAGCTGACCACTGACTAGTAGAGGCTGGGTTGTGGCTAGTGTGTGTTGTCCAGACGAGGGTTTTACCGTCTGCTCGTGCTGGGTTGTGGCTTTGTCCAGACGAGGGTTTTGTCGTCTGCTTGTGTAGTTGTGTGGCGTGCTCGGAGCACGTCTACCGAGGTTGAGTCGGTGTGCTGTTGTGCCATGTGGCGATACTTGTGGACGTGTATTTTCCGTTCAATTATTTCAGTACTTGCTCAGTTGTGTTATTGCTTTATTATATCACCTGCTTAGTTAGTAGACTCGTTGCTTGAGTTACCGCCGCCCTTCCGCTTGGTGTAGCTAGTTTGTTTTCTTTAGTAGCATTGTTCTTCCTGCCTAGTTTAGTTGTGTTGTTCTTGTTTCCGCTGTCGAACCGGTGAGGGGTTGGGTTCCCTACTGGGCTTCGTTCGCGAAGCTCATCCCCCCCTTACTTCCTTACAGGTTTGTGCTCGAGGGAGCCGATGTTCGTGTTTGGACGGTCTGCGTCGCGTCGCTTGTGGTCTGCAGCGTTAGTTGTGGTTAGTACTTTCTTTATTTGCACTTGAATTATTATCTGGGACTTTGTGTGTATTTTTATTCCGCTGTTGTATTTCTTTAATTGTTTAGCTATTGTAACCTGTTGTATATCTCACTGGACATATTTCTAACCCTTCCGGGTCTTCGGATCCGTGGGTGGCGGTCCAAGGGTCGGGTACTTGGAGGGTTCCGGGTATCGGATTCTTGGGTCGTTACAGTTGGTATCAGAGCAATGTCTTCTGAGATTTACAATGGGTTAATGGCTATGGCTATCCCAGAAAATAGTTCAAGTGCGTTGCTGGCACCGTCTGTGGTGTGTTAGTGTTAGGCTTGTGCCTTGATCGTGTTTTGCAGGTAGGTTGTGGTTCAACAAGATCTTTGTGGGAGATGTAGAAGGGTTGCTGTTGTTGCAGTGTTGCGTGCGTGGAGGGTGGTCCCTGCTTGGCTCGTACTGTGGTACTGATGATGATGGGTTGTTGGTGGAGGTCTTCCTTGTGAGGAGGATTGTTGCAAACAGGTCCGGTGCGGTGCTCCTGGTCATCGTTGGCTGCACTTTCGGCTGCATGTGTTCTGTGGTGGTTGAGAGAGTCTGGTTGTAGTGTGGCTTCCACTGGTGCAGATTTGTTGTCTGCAGGTCCAGTGGAAGGTGCCCTTATTTTTCCTACTTATGTTTGCTCTTGGCTTTGTTGTGCTTTGGTTGCTTGGGCATGTTGCCTCACCTGTTAGGTGAGTTGTGGGTGCCCTGTGTTTCGCTAGGTTGGCATTGTTGCTCAGACTTAGCAGTTGCTCTGTGTGTGCTTGTGATGTTGATGGTTGCCTGTTATGTCACTTGTTGTGTTTGCTTGGTGGCCTTGTGCTAATTGGTTGTGAGTTCTGGTGAGGTGTTCCCAGAGCTCTTTCTTGCTTGTTCTGGTGGAGGTTCTCCCAGAACTTCTTCATGCTCGTTTCTATTTTGTTGCCCTCGGGGTTGAGGTGCGTTGTTGGTTGGCCTTGTGTTCTGGTGAGGTCTCCCAGAACTGTTTGTTGTTGTCTTGGTGAGGGTTTCTCCCAGGACTGCTCCGTGCTTGTTTCTAGTTGTTGTCGTGTTGCCTCAAGGTTGAGTGTGCTGTTGGTTGGCTGGTGCGTTCTGGTGGGCTCTCCCAGAACGGTGTCTTGGTTGTTCTGGTGGAGGTTTCTCCCAGAACTGTCTTGTATTTTTATGCTTGCTGTTGTGCTCTCTTTGAAGATCTGTGTGGATCGGTTGTTTGGGTGTTTGTTCTGGTGGAGCTCTCCTTGGACGACTCTCTGTCGTTCTTAGTAGAGGTCCTTTCCAGGACTGCCTAGTGTTTGATTTGCTTGTTGCTGCTCTCTCTGTAGAGATGAGCTGTCATTGTTTCCAGTTGGACTGTCTGTGTTACAGTCTATCTGAGCATTGTCGGTCAAGGTGCAGTACCTTTGACCGTGTGTCTGGTTGTTGTGTTGGCCAGGTGCCTTGTTGTTTGTTTCCAATTTTCTTGGCTGCGTTGGTAGGACTGCGGGTCTCCCCGTGGCTCGGATGGTTCTACTTCGTTTTCCTGTGCCCAACTCTCTCGCAGTTGGTGATGTGGTGTGTGCCGTGGCCATGTGGCTAGCGGTACTTCTGTGGAGTTTCGTGTTTCGGTCCCCTCTCTTGCCTGCGGAAGAGGCCTGTGGTGCGATTTCGTCCTTTTTTTGTGGGTTGCTCGCGTGGTGGTGCTTCGCTTTTGTGCCTTGGTGTTGTGGTGTATGCTGTTGTGGCCTTCTTGGTGAAGGTCTTTTACCTCGAGTTGTTTTAGGGTTGAGCGGGTTGCTCCCCTCGTGTTGTTATTTCCGCTTGGCGCTGTAGGTTTGTAAACCTACTGGTCTACTGCGTTTTGTTGTGAGGGCTTGTGTGTTGCCTGACTGGTCGATGTGGGACAATGTGTTTTCACGTGATCAGCTCTGGGTAGCCCTGATTCTCTCGCCTAGCATGCTCGTATTGGGGTTATGTTCGCATGTGCTCTGTTTCGTGCCTCTTTCGGTTCTTGGAGGCTTTTGTCGCCTTTCAGTGTGTGGCCCTCACTACTTGTTGTGGTAGGGCCGATGCCTTGTGTGGTGCGCTCCTAAAGAGCTAGCATGCTTGTTGTGCTCTTCAAAGCTCGTGACCTTCCGTGTGTTTTCTCTTCTTGGTGGGTCCCTGGTAGGGAGTCCCTTTGGTTGGCCCCGTGCCGTTTTGGGGCCGCTGGTGCAGCCATGTGCACTACACCTCGTGGTTTTTGGTGTTTGTGGCTACACCGTGTTCTCGTGCCCGTGTGTGCTGACCTTGAGTTTGCACGTTGTTTCGCAGTTTGCGAGGTGCTCTCGGTGTTGAGTGTTCCGCCTCTGGGGCGCGTGTGGTGGCCTGCCCCTTGTGGTCGCACCACAGTGTGGCAGCTACCTTGTTGTTTGTAGCCCTAGTGGTGGTGCGCCCGATTTTGGTTGTGGCTGCGTATGGTGTTCCCTCGCTATGCGTGTTGGGTTGTGCTACCTTGTGTTGGTTTGCGTTCTACTTGGGTTAGCATGCTGCTCTCGGCTCTTACGGTTGCCTAGTTTTCTATTGGTTGAGTGTTTTCTGTGGTTGGTTTTTGGGCACTCGCTCTTGGCATTGCACATTTCGTGGTGGGCGCATTGCCAACCATTGTGTGTTCGTTCGTGTGCCAGGTGGTGAGTCTGGAAGCCGATAGCAGGACTCCTGTCTGTGTCCGTGGTGGCAGTGAGGCCTATCGGCTTGCTGGTGCTTGACCGTGTGAGTCGCTGGCGTCTTGGGTTGCTTGGTTCTGACCAAACCTTAGACGTCTTTTCGACCTTGTCGTTGTGTGGGTTGTGCTTGTGGAGCGTGTTCTGCTTTTGGTTTTCCTGTGACTCCACATTCGTTTGGTGTCCTTGTCGGACCACGAAGAAGGTCTGGGTGAGACCGAGTGGTGTTGTGGATGTCGTTCCACGTGTTGAGGGTTTTCCACGTCTCTGTTCCGCTTAGACTCTGGTTTTCCTTTACGAGGCATCCATTTGGTTGTGTGGCCGATACTAGCTGTCGCCAGCTGCGTGAGGCCATTCGTTTGAGCCCTGTGGTTGACTCGTAGGTCTTTTTCCGAGTTGTCACCAGTCACTGCGGTTTTTGCCAGGTTTTGCTGGTGATAGAGTGGGTTACTGACCGTGTTGGTTTCAATGGTGAGGTCTGTTGAGGACTTCAGCCGCGTGGTTTTCAGCTAGTGCTTCCGTTCGTCTTCGGTTGGTTGGTGTGTGCCACGCTTGTGGAGTTGTCGGCATTCGATTGGGTGCTCCATCCCCGTCTGGGGTGTGCCGCGTGAGCTGTCGGTTGCCTGGTTGAGCACTCCACGCATGGCTGTGTCGCTGTTGTGGCCACCAGGAAGTCGTGATGAGACTTAGTGGCCTTCTTCGCGCTGGCTGTTTCTTGTCGTGTTCTTTTTCCTCGAGTTGTCGGATCAATTCGAGTGAGTTGTTCCTGCCCCTGCCTTACTTCCGTGCTTCGGCTTTGTTTTTTTTGTAATTTCGAGGGCGAAATTGTTTTAAGTGGGGTAGGATGTGAGGACTGGGAGGAGAGGGGGAGTGGTCCCCCCCCTTTCCCCATGCACGTTGGGTGCAGGGGAGCCCGGAAAGGCCGCCTGGCCATTTCCGGTAAGAGGGCAGGCCCTCCTTCTCCCCCCTCTCTCCCGGTTTCCCCTCCTCCTCGCCCTCTTCCTTCTCCCCCCCCCCTGCGGATCTCTCCCCCCCCCCCCCCCCCCCCCCAGTTCTCTCGTCTCTGTCTTTCCCTCCCTCCCTCTCTCAAGCGGCTCATCTCTCTCTCTCTCTCTTCTATCTCTCTCTCTCTCTCTCTCTCTCCTCTCTCTCTCTCTCTCTTCTCTCTCTCCTCTCTCTCTCTCCTCTCTCTCTCTCTGCTCTGTGCTCTGTGCGCCGCCCGAGGAGGAAGTCGTCGCCGCGCCACCGCCACCCGGAGCCGCGCACGGAGGACGCCGTGCGCGGATGTCGCCGCGTCGCCGTCGCCGCCGCCTGTGGAGCTCGCCACCGCCGCTGCTTGGGGTCGCCGCCGGCGGGTCCTACCGCCGAGGTAGGGATCCCTCCTCCCTCTCCGGCGTCGGCCGGATCTCCCCTCCCCCTGTGCGCCGCCGTAGCCCCCCCCCCCCCCGCCTCTCTCTCTTCCTGCTCCCGTTTTCTCTCTCTCTCCCTTTCTCTCTCTTCTGTGCGAGACCTCCGGTCCGGAGGTGGTTCCGGCGAGGGGAGCGCCGCCGGCGGCCGCCGCGCCGTCCGGCGACCCCCCCCTTCCGCCGGCGCCGGTGCCGGCAGTGGCCGGCCGGCCGCCCCCTCCCCTCCTCCTTCCCCTCTCCTTCCCTGCGTTGCATAGGAAACGGGAGGAAGAAGAAGGCCGGCGCAGTGCGCCCAGATCCGGCTGGGATCTGGGCGGCGCACTGCGCCCTGCCCCCTGGCGCAGTGCGCCGGGTGCTGGTCTGGGTCTCCTGTGGCGCACTGCGCCGGCAGACCCCTTGTGGGCCATTTGAGCTCCGTTTCGCACCGTTTTCGCGCCGTTTTCGAGCCGTTTTCCGCGTGGTGTTGCTCCGGCTGTGCCGGTGGACTGACCCGGGGTTAGTGGTTGTTTGGTCGAGCCATGTGGTGGTCGGACCCACCCGGGTCGGCTCCGACCGGGCCGGTAGTGCCTGTTGACCGGTCAACCGGGGACAGTCGTGCAGTGTCTCCGGCACCCGTCGGGGGTGTTCCGAGGGTTGACCGTCTGTCTCGGATAGTAATATATATATATTTGAGTCGTCATACCGCGTTCCTCGATTTCTGGGTCCGCCCGAGTCGGCTCCGACTGGGCTGTTGGGGCCGTTTGACCGTTTGACCCGGACAGTTGCGCTGGGGTTTCCGGCACCCGTGGGGTGAGTTCCGAGGGCCGACCGACTGTCTGGAGTGGTAATATTAGCTTTTCGTGGTTGACTGTCAATCAGGTACTTTAGCGAATCCGTTTCCGCATCGAGTTTCTGTTCTGTACTCGTGACGCTTGTGCTGACTCCCTAGCACTGCGCCTTACTAGTCTTCGCCCAGTGCTGTGGCACTTGAGGGCTTGTCCCAGCGCACGGTGCGCGTTTGGGTTGTTACCGTTCCCCGGGACCCCCATCCTCGTGGGCCCGTTGAGGTGGTCTCCGAGCCACGAGTGCGTCCGTCGAGCGTTTCTCCGGACGAAGGGGAAAACGGTGTTGGACAACGGCGTTGAGTCGTTTGTTGAGCTCACTTAGTTGGTCCGGGTCCCGCGGAGTTTGGAGTGTCGCGGTGCGGGCCAGCTAGTCCGTTCTCACTGCCTCGCCTTACACGTTCCGGCCAGACTACCTTGTGGTTGTGTTTGTCCACGCGTCTCACTCCGACGGGAGGGGAGACCTGGACTCGTGGTCGAGTGGTAAGACGCCGGTGGGCGCAGCTGACCACTGACTAGTAGAGGCTGGGTTGTGGCTAGGTGTGTGTTGTCCAGACGAGGGTTTTACCGTCTGCTCGTGCTGGGTTGTGGCTTTGTCCAGACGAGGGTTTTGTCGTCTGCTTGTGTAGTTGTGTGGCGTGCTCGGAGCACGTCTACCGAGGTTGAGTCGGTGTGCTGTTGTGCCGTGTGGCGATACTTGTAGACGTGTATTTTCCGTTCAATTATTTCAGTACTTGCTCAGTTGTGTTATTGCTTTATTATATCACCTGCTTAGTTAGTAGACTCGTTGCTTGAGTTACCGCCGCCCTTCCGCTTGGTGTAGCTAGTTTGTTTTCTTTAGTAGCATTGTTCTTCCTGCCTAGTTTAGTTGTGTTGTTCTTGTTTCCGCTGTCGAACCGGTGAGGGGTTGGGTTCCCTACTGGGCTTCGTTCGCGAAGCTCATCCCCCCCTTACTTCCTTCCAGGTTTGTGCTCGAGGGAGCCGATGTTCGTGTTTGGACGGTCTGCGTCGCGTCGCTTGTGGTCTGCAGCGTTAGTTGTGGTTAGTACTTTCTTTATTTGCACTTGAATTATTATCTGGGACTTTGTGTGTATTTTTATTCCGCTGTTGTATTTCTTTAATTGTTTAGCTATTGTAACCTGTTGTATATCTCACTGGACATATTTCTAACCCTTCCGGGTCTTCGGATCCGTGGGTGGCGGTCCAAGGGTCGGGTACTTGGAGGGTTCCGGGTATCGGATTCTTGGGTCGTTACAGGGTGGGTCTCCAGATCTGGTTCCTTCGGCAAGTAGATCAACTCCGGAATATTAATGTGGCATAACGCAAGTTAGTAGAGCGAAGACAAACCACATATATATATCCGACCATATCTGTATAGTAAGAGGGGCCGGCTGCAGAAGGTGGAATATGTCGACAGGAGAAAGATTTTGGGTGATACCCCTCCAGATTTCCTCTCTTTTTCACTTCGAAGTCAATCTCGGATCTTATAGCCTTTTCCTGGTTATAAATGTGTGTCGAAGGCATGAAGTCCTCCATGCAGTGCAGGAGATGGCAGTAGTGATAGGGAGTTGTATGGGATGGGATAACGTTAATTTGAGAGAGAGAGAGGTTGGATCAGTGGCATGAAGAGCCTTACATGAAGGGGCAGAGAGTAGAATGAAGCCAAGAATGACTTGCCTACAAAACAACAGGGATCTGCGCGCAAAGTATGACGTGCCCCCACCCCCACCAAATCAAACTACCCATGGTGAATAGTAGGCAAGTTGTTGTTGGCTACGCTCGGCTCTCTTCTTTTCATGCGGGGCTCTTACATGCTTTGCAGAGCAAACCCACACCCAATACTTGATGAGGGTGATCAGATCATGTTCTTCCACTTCTTGAAGAAGCAGATCAGTGAGAGTACGTACGTATGCAGCCAACGATGTATGACTTGCATGCATGCCTTCAACTGGGTCGACAATGGGAAGCAATTCAACTGTCTGCACTCTCTGACCCGGCCGGGTGAATGGTATAGGCAAGTTGTTCTTGGCTACCTTGCTAGTGTTCTCTTCTTTTCATGCATATATATGGCCTTTACAATATGGTTGCAGAGCAATGCAACAGCATCAGCTGCATCAAGGATGAAATGTCCTTTTTGCAGCACGTTGAGAGCCTCACATGATGTAGAGAACGGAATGCAGCCAAGATTAATGACTTGCCTGCATGCAGCTTCAACCATGGGGAGTACTACAATAGTCCCCCACTAGTGGGAGTTATGCAACTTGTTTCTTTCGTTGAGCTGGGTTCCATTAATCTTTCCATGCAGGCGCGCTCTTGAATGCTTTCAGCAATTAATCAAGCATCCACGCATATATTGAAGGCCGGCAATATGTTCAAACATGCCATGAAAACAACAAGTGCGATGCAGCCAACAACGCATGTCTTGGTGGGTTAGAGAGATCAGAGGACCTTGATGTTTACATGCTTATGGATGATATATATATTTACGATATATAGATATGTTTATACTGTATACCTTTGCTTTCATCTACCGGATGTGAACAATGTTTTCAATGAGAAGATGATACCCAAGAGGAAAAGATATGCAGAAAGGAGATTATAGGCAAGCAGTTGCAGGCACGTAACCAAGAAAGAATAATTAATTAAAGCTAGCGATCGAGTTCACACTGACAAGGACCTGTTGGAGAGGATTAAGGGAGACCTTGAAGAAGCACCTGCTAGCTCGCTCGCCGTTCTGAAAAGATTGGTCATGAAACCTGCAGAAACTGATCCAGAAGGTTGTCGTAAGAAGCCTCTGGATCTTCCATGCCGTAAGATGTACGTACGGCACAAAATTGTACACTGGATCTGATCTTGTTGAAGCTACATACATATTGTAACAAATCCTGACAAATTTCAAATATATATATATATGGGGTTTATGCCGATTGTACTGGTCCATCCTTTTGTATATATATTCTTTCCATTAATTAATCCCGGGAACATTCCATTCTAGCTAGATGAAATTTGATAATCGGGATATATGAGACAATCCGAAAAGCATGTATTGTCTGGAATCACGGTCGGATCATACTTGTTCATAGATCCGAGGTATATGATCGGTCCAATTTAATATTTTTTATTATTATATTCTTAATTAACGTAAATTAATTAGAACGAATAAGAACGTACCAATCCAGCGATATGAACACTACCATGGGTTTTACTTACTGCAACATCGCAGCTTCATCATTGATAGAGGAGAATTAGCTTTTTCCTTTAAAAAATGTATTCATCCCTTTTTTAGTTATATATATATATATGCATAATTGATCAGTAATCAGATGGTTTTAAAACAAAAAATAATAAGGATCATAATTCGATCACTTAACCATTTAAATATATATATAATCTTTATTTTTTCATTTAGAGAGACGATGACTTGTAAAATTGTAGGGGCATGTTGAGACCTAACATTGTTAGAACAAAAAAGAAAATAAAAAAATTGTTTTCTCTCACCGGGCCAGGTGTGTAGCATTGCGTTGCAACAAGTAAAAATTCTTTTAGGCCGAATAAATGGGCTGACCCAACATTTTGAGTCTAATATTATTTTATGGATCGTAGTAAAAAAAAAAAAACTGTTCAACCTCGAATATTTGTTCGATAATTTAAACCTCTACTGACACCAATTCGAGATTTTGCCGGTACTAGGTCTAACAAAAATTTCAATACATGATCAAAAGATGTGGGTGAACAGTGTGATCATTTAGGAATATTAATGTATTCACCTCTTTAGTGTGCACTCTAAAATTCGGGCCTTTTTCTCACCTAAAGAGGTTATTAATGCTGCACATTCTATCGCCCAATCCTCTTTCAGAACTAATGTTAAGGGAATTTGGTTTGCTCCTAATATCCCTGCTTCTATTTGATAGATTTTAATCATCATGTTCTGTATTATTTCCTTCCGTAATGAAATCTCATCGTTTTCATTGTCACACAAAAAAAAAATGAAGAAGAGATGAAGAAACAACAAGAGATTTTGAGAGGAAAACGATCACTCTCTTAAAATTTTCAAATATTTCAACATAAATTTGATTTCTGATCGTCACAAGCTGGTGGGATTTATCAGAGTGACCACATTTTCAAAAATTGAATATATATATATATATACATATATATTTATATATTTATATATATGTATCTATGTCGTATGGAGCTATTTTTTAAACATACATACATATATATATAGAGAGAGAGAGTAGGGTTATGGTACGGCGGTGCGGCCCGACCATACTGCAGTCCAACATTGTTGATGATGTATTTAAAAAAATACGACCCTATCATTTCTCGCATCTGCGGTATCTATATATATATATATATATATATATATATTCTTAGAAAAAAAAAGTTTAAGTAGTTGTGGGACATATTCTTATCGACTCAAAATTCCGGAACTTAATCTGATCCATGTTTCAGATGGACAAGTGATACAAGATTTGGGAATCGAATTTTGACATTTTGGATTTATCCTCACTTTTTTTTGATATAGTTGACCTGGTAACGTGATGAACATAGTTGGGAATGTTATCTTGATGAGAACATATGCTTGAGACGGTGTGAGACCAGACATAGAATATACACGGGGGAATGCAATTTCTCTAGAAAGTGAAGAATCTCTGTAGAAAGTATGTATAGATGTGATTGATGAGCCTGTGGGTGGGGGGTACCATTAATGTAAGGATCGTCTCGATGTGTTCGACCCTATTTCTGTATTGGATAGTTATATTAATGTGGAGTGTCAATGTAAAGGAGTTACTTTATCTTCTTAACAAGTTCTGCTTCCCTCTTTATATTGAACTTGGTATATCTTAAGTCATTAGGTTTTTTTTTTCTTACTAAACCTCATTGTTTGTGTGCCTGTACGTACGGTAAGAATTATGTGCAAGTAATATTTACTCGTGCATCTGTCCATATATCTCATGTATGTAAGCTGCTACAAAATGCTGACATATGTCTCATATATGTCAACGATTAATGTAGCGATTCTCATCGTTCGAATCCATTAATTCACTAACGAGTCCGATTCGATTACGTCTCTCGCGAATAGATCGAAGTCTTGCAAGGGATATTATTATATTTATCCATAAAAATATAAAAGAAAGTATTAAACATACCCGAGCTTGCATATATTTACACAGTCTCACGCATATTTATATGAAATGTATATAGTTGATGTTCCATTACAAGCCAACAGAACGAAAAATACAGTATCATGAGGCATACTCTGAGGTGAGAAACAGAAAGAGAATTACACTGCTAGTGGAGCTAGTCCGACTCTGCTATGACAGGACCTGGAACTAAAAGACGAACGTGAATCCTCCTGCTCACTTTCACCTGAAAGAGGAAAGTAGGAGGTAATTAGCTTCACAAATTACTGGCTCAATAGGGCAACTCCCCTGAAACTACAAACAACAAGAACAACTAGAGAAGCAGAAGCGACTACTAACAGGTGAGCTACCTTCAGAAATAATTGAACAAGAAAATGTGCACCGAAAGTAAATAATACCACTAGGTGTTGTAAATAAGTAAACTGCAATACACACACTCAAGTGTACGAGTTAGCGAGGAACAATGTCACACTCAGATCACGAAAACTGGTTCACGACACCAGCTATTGACCCGGACAAGCAACACCATACTACCTCTCAGTCTCGTAGTCATAGACGAAAGATCTAACTGTCACTCCACCTCTACAAATGTAAAAACTGTGGAGACCAATCAACATCACCTGTAAACTTCAAGGTGGTGGAGTTGCTGCAATAGTGGAGCATAGTCCAGCCAACTCGGTGCTGCCGAGATTGTGAAGCACAGTCCAGCCGACTTAGTGCTGCCAAGATGGTGGAGAATGGTCCAACGGATCTAGAAACTTCAAGGTGGTGGAGCACGGTCCAGTCAATCTAGTGCCATGCATGGTGGTGGAGCATATTTAGTTATTGTTATTAAAATGAATTTTTTTATAGATATTTGTTTGTTGTGGAATTTTTTTATTTATGTATTATTATGCTTTTTTAAACAAGTGTTTTAACTATATATTCTGTAAATATAATTAAAAAATAACATAACATTTTCTAACAGATTTAGAACAAAATCCGTTGAAAAATCCCCGACAGTTTTTCGGACAGATATAATCCGTTGAAAATTCTGATGGTTTTTCAACGGATTATATTCGTCCGAATTTTTCAATTTTCTATCTGTCGGCAATCTTCAACACAGATTTCCAGACAAACATTTTTCATCGAAAATCCATCAGCAAATCTTTTACCGACGAAAAAGATCTGTTGAAAAATCCACCTTAATTTCTTGTAGTGGATGCCCATCTTGTTTTTCTTGTTTGGATAGCCAGGCAGACCCATTAGAGTTATTGGACCAGGCCCAGTGGGCCGTTTTGTTAATTTGTCTGACTAGAAAACGATCACAAAGCTAACCACTGGTTCTTTTGTTGGTTTTGAAGCTAAATCGGCCAACACATGTCAAACTCCAAGTGTCAACACTGTTGGTTTCATAAGAATCCAAAACTAATGATAACCCCCAGTGAGAAGTTTCAATAATTCTGCATCAATGAACAATCGGAGCATTAGAGATGTAACATTCTGACAGGAAGGTCTAGCGAAACCTACCTATATATCCCTACTTAGCTCAAATCTAACAACATCATTAGTGGAAGGTTAATTCAGCTTCTAGTAGTGCCCTAGCTAGATTCTCGGCCTTATGTCTGCACCCGGTCAGATTTCTCGCCGACAACCGAAATTGGCAATTCCGTGTGCATGCCACCAGCGCGCCGTAGATAGATTCCCATGCATCGATGTTACGTCCCATACCATAAATGGGAGAAAAAAAAACGGGTTAGTGACGTTATTTTCTAACATATATATTTAACATTATTCATATGTCTCAAATTTCAATGTCTCATTTTAAAGTGTTATATGACATTTTAAAATCTGTGTTATATGAGTGGTGTCAAATATGTTTGTCAAATAATTATGTTATTAAATTATTTATATTTATATATATATATATATATATATATTAGGTTACATCCTACAAATCTTTTGTGGGGACGAAAGGCGGCGATATGAACCAGAAAAGGGAAGATCTAAAGAGGGGCGGTGATGGTCGCGCTTTCCGCCTGTGTGCTGATAAGAACCACAGAACGTAGAGAACCCACCCCATTCAGCAGAACCGACCAGAGGAATCCATCCCTCAGCACGTCCATGCCGAGAATATTTAATTTATTTGGTCTCTTCAGCTCGCTTCTCCTGTGACGCCTCCGTCTATAAATTTGAGTCAAACCAGAGGGAAAAGCCATGCAGTGAACAACATCCCAAGGCATGGGTAGAGTGGTCATGTAGAGAGAGAGAGAGAGAGAGAGAGAGAGAGAGATAGATAGATAGAGAGAACGTTAATTTGGTGACCGGAGATTTGCGTGAGGAGGCAGAGAGTTTGGTGCAGCCAAGGATGACTTGCCTGCAACCTTTGCAGCCCCCTCCCACGGCGATGCCTATATTGGTCTCTCTTCAACTCACGTCAGTCTTCGAGAGCACTGGAGAAGCATCCATGCATGAGAGAGAGAGAGAGAGAGAGAGAGAGAGAGAGAGAGATGAGTGGCGAGAAGAGGCAGGGCATTTGGTGGCCGGAGACTTGCGTGAGGAGGCAGAGAGTTTGGTGTAGCCAAGGATGACTTGCCTACAACCTTTGCAGCGCCTCTACCACGGCGATGCTGCAGGCAGGCTGTTCTTGGCTACATTGGTCTCTCTTCAACTCACGTCAGTTTCACGAGCACTGGAGAAGCATATGTATCTACCAGCCATTAGATATATATATATAGTAGCCATATGAGAGAGAAACATAGAGGTTCTCATTGACAAAATGAGAGTTTCCAGTTTGTTTGATTGCTTGCAAGAGAGAGCGATGGAACGATAGATGCATTAGACAGGTCAAATACAAAAGCCGGAACTAGAGGTAAACTTAGAGCTTGCTATAGATGGGGATACATGCTCATATAGATGACCAACCATGTCCAAGAATTAAATTGAGTAATCCCGACCGTTTCGATATGTCACTAAATCTTTGTGTCTTTTTCTCTAGCTTTTCCTATCCCCTTCAAGTAGCGAAGCAGGAACTTGTTCCTGGGGAATGATCATACTCAAAAGTCTCTACGGATTGCTCACTTGCCTTGGACGTTTTTGGCACCCAGATCTTTCGGATTTCCTTTCCAAACAATGGTCGATCTGTGACCATTTATAAGATCTGCGTTCTTCGATGTTGAAGAGGATCGATGAGGCTAGTTCGGACCCATTTGAGCCCAAAGAAGAATCCAGGGGGCCCAGTAAGGGCGCCCAATGGTGGACCTGGAGAACTACGAAGGCCCAATATGGAGACAGCGCAACCGTGCGTATAAATCTTGAAAAGATTTCTTAATTTGGTGCGCCGTTGGTAGAACACCATCTTCAAATGTAATGTGCTTCTTTAGTTCGTTGCTTGGGTAAGGAAAAATATCTTGAAATTTTCCCTACTTCTAGAACTAAAGAGATCTGTCCTCCCTCTACAGTTGACATCCAACTTTTTCCACACCCACCACCATGTTTTTAGAGAAATATAACTTAGTTCACCTTAATCAGATAATTTTTCAAAAGACGAAGACAAGGAAAAACGCGAACCCTTAACATTCACACAAGTAGGAAAGAATCCACCACTCTTGATTGCTTGCTACTCTGGTCTTCCATAACATGCATGCATCCAAGAAACACTGTTGGTAGCTGATCAAACTCCTGAAAAACTTGGTATATATGTTTGAACTCGCAAGTTCTCCAAGCGTGCTATATATCTTCTTATGGCTATCAGACCACTTTTCTATCTCCAAGTTACATTTCACAAAGCAACTCAGCCACGTCTTAAAAGTTAGATATCCTAAAATCTTGGTAGATAACTCATATATATGTTTCTACCTTCACCTACAATATTACCTAGCTCAAATACCCCAAAATGAACTAATTAGTAGAGTTGTTGTATCCCTTAATGCTTAGATGCCAAGAGTATACATGAATGCAATACCAAACGAGTTGAGAGAATTCTCTACATATAGAGAGACTAATTAAACTCTCATAAATTTCTAATATAGGACTAGCTAAACAACAACGCAAGCCCCAAATTCTAACCTAAAACATAAGTGTTGAGTTGAGTGAATCTTCTACATGCATAGAACTAGCTAGGTGAAACTCTCATAGATTTCTGATAGGGAAACTAAACCGCAACCCTAATATAGTACATATATATAATAAAGTTTGTGGATGTTCAAACTTAATATTCTTGAGGATTTCAAAGATTAATATACATTTAGAATTAATAAAGGTGGATTAATGATCCTTAATCGTAAACAAACGTTAGGTTAACCAATAATGGATCCAATCATCTTTTGCTGGAAATCAATCCTAACGTCACATATATATGGTCATCAAACTACTAAAACAAAATTATGTGTTCTTCAGTAAATAGAAAGAAATCGATGAAAGAGACCAACAAAAGAACTCCTACGTACTACACCATTAGTACACAAAACGGTATCAGCTAGCAGTGCCATGGCCATCTTTTGCCCTGGTATGCTGTCCTACGAGCGCTTAGTAAGAAGGCCAAAACCCCTCCAGCTGGTCCACGCAGGGGTCGGCGTGATGAAACCTTGCGCCGGCTGGCGCGCCCGGAGCACTGACGTCGTCGGGGGCGGATCCAAACACCGGGTCGGCCGTGAGGACGCAGCCCAGTGGCAGCATGGTCGACTTGGGCACGTCTGCTGCAACGGCCATTTGCATCTGTGGCAACAACGACGACGGCAGCGCCATACAGGGAGCCTGCTGGAGTGGAGCGGGCACCGGAGGCATCGCAGGGTTGCCCAGGTCGAGGTTCAGGCCCGACAGTGTGAAGCTGCCGGCGTAGTTGGGCGGCTGGGTTTGGAAGGGAAGGTTCATGCCGGGGTTCCCCCGGAGTGCCCTCGTGAACTCCGCCAGCTCCGCGTAGTTCCGGCCGATTCCGCCAGCGTGGTGGTGGAATGCGTCTGGGTGGATGAGCGACGGCATAAGCGGCGGCGCCATGGCTGTGCCGAGGACGTTGTACGGGTTGGCCCGGGATTGGTTCGTCGGGAACTTCTTCACCACGGAGGAGCTCTTCTGAAATACTCGGCACACAACCCATTCGTCCTGAAGGAGGTACCAAGAAGAAGAAGGTGATCAGATCTGTTAAAACCTGAGTTAAATATTGATCACTTGGCATGGAGAATTTAGTAAACACATATAGTTGGCCGTGAACAAATGGAAGATTGCTCTGTCTGGAGAGAGAGAGAGAGAGAGAGAATTCTATGAACTGAAGGTAGAGAGGAATGCAGCAGTGAACAACATAAAAGATTTCTGTGTATAGTTAGTAATTAAAGAATCAGAGAGAGAGAGAGAGATGTATGTATGTTTGTATGTAATCCTTTTCTTTATATTACGCACCTTGGAGTTCTTGAAAGCGGGGGGCTTGGAGATGAGGCGGTACTCGTGCATGACCCAGTTGGTCTTCTCTCCTCGGGGGGCCCTGCCTTTGTAGAACACCAGCGTCTTCTTCATCCCCACCATCTCCGCCGTGGCAGCTCCGCCGCTGCTGCCGCCGCCGTAGATCTCCTTGTCCTTACCCGTCGTCTTCCAGTACCCGGCGTTGGTCGCCCGGTTCGTCCGCACACCGGTCGGGTACTTCCTGTCCCGCATGCTGAAGAAGTACCACTCCTTCTCCCCCATCTTCGCTTTCCCTGCTCCCATCGCCCCACCACCCAGCCATGCATCAAGACGAACCTTGTCAGTTTCAGACAAACGTGGGTTGTCGGAGAGTGCAGACATAATGCTACATGTACATATGCATATATATATAAATATATATAGAGAGATATATAATTAGATAGTCTCACAAGTTCAAATCACATATTAATTAGCTAGTCATGGAACTGAGGTACCTGATCAGATGCAAGTTGTAAACCACCACGTATAGGCCCAGGAGGAGACTTAATTCCATTTTATAGCGGGATGAATTTTAGAAATTAAAACCCTACTGGATGATTCAGAATTCAGCAGACAGGAAAAGCTGTTTTGGTATGTAGTTATATCATGCGACATATCCAAAAGCACTGCAACTTAATTACACCTAATTTAAAGATTTAAGCGCCTATATATATATATATATATAAACGCAAGTACAGATACGGAACTATATCATGGAACACATACGTACGTACACGTAAAATGATGTGATTTGGTGAGTACTGATATGGCTTAATTGTATTACACCTTGGTTGGATAGATTCGGTAGAAAGTTGCCTTTTTATATTTCATCTGGTGCATAACGATGGCTTGATTAATTATATTTGGACCGATCGATCACCTTGGAGCAAGAGACTCGATAAAAGCTTTATTGTGTTTTTTCAGTTTAAAAACGCTTCAACAAAACAGCACGGAGTATATTACACACCACAGACGATGAAACATAAAAGCAGAAGAGAAAGAGCTGCAAAACAACTCATTAAGTATACCAATCGATCTATTGTTGTAAATTAAATGCTAGTATGAGCTAACTTCTTGTGTGGACGTAAGAAGAACGAGCTACGTTTTGCGATAAACGAGAAATTTGGAGTTTTCCCATGATTCAGCGCCGGCGGTGATCATCTACACCGATCGGTCGAGAAGACGTACATGAGATCCCTAGAGAAAGTGCTACTCTCTCTCTATATGGGTGAGAGAGCTTGCTGAGAAAATCTTGGAGCGAACTGATCTAATTCTTACCTGGTAAATCCCATGGTTCGCATTTGTTGAGGTCGACGTCCGCAATTGCTCTTCCGGTGAACTTGCAGTCGGAGATCTTATTGGTGAGGTAGTATGTTATGAGCTCCTCGTCGGTGGGATGGAACCTGAAACCTGGGGGGAGGGTCTCCTCTTTGCTTGCTCTATCCATCTCTAAGCTTGCTTCTAGCTCTCTCGGCAAACCCACAACTCCTCCTCCTTTGAATTAACCCTAAACTTTTTATTCCTATCAGGCCAGCTAAGAACCTAAATATCCTTGATACACTCTTAAACTAGCTAATTAAGAGCTCAAAAACCTGAAGAATGAGCATAAGTAAAGCCCTCACAATATGCTCTATATATATCCTCTACTATGCTAACCCCCCCAACCAGCACTTGAACTGATAACCTCTTGGCGTCTATAGCATGAAGGTGATCAGAACTCTTTTATGATATATAAGAACCTTTCGACAGCTATAAGGAGGAGGTAAAAGGAGGAGGAAGAAGAAACCCTAGTAGCTAGGTCATCATCTCCACAGAGAGAAGGGGGGCAGAAGAGAAGACAAAGGTGGAAAAGGAAATCCCTAGTACCACGATACTGATGGCCTGAACTCTAGTGGTGTTGGTGGTGGATATAGAACCTTTTGAATCCCTCCGGTGGAGGTCTATCCTTCTTCTGAGGCCCTTCCAAGAAGAAAGCTCCGGCAGTGCTACTGATGGAGGAGGACACAACACAAGAGGGTGTTGGAACTGCTTGATCGGCTGCTATAGCAAAGCCTATGAATCTTCCAGCTGAATGCCCCGGCCCCCAACCCCAACTGGGGAAGATTGTGATATAAGCTGGTTTGCTGGGAGGGTGTGTTGTTGAAGCTTTTACCAACTAACAAACGTGGTCGTCACCTGCAAGATGCCGGATTCGCTACTGCTGTCCTAATAACAATTGGTGCGAAGATGACAAGGGGATATAAGAATTGGGGAAGAACCAGTACGGTACAGCTTTTACGGTCGATTAACCCTGTTATAAGTCTTGCTGGTCAAACCAAATTTTACTCGGCCCACTGCACGTCTAGACAAACATCAACTTGACTGCTGTAGCTAGAAGAGAAGAGGAAATAAAGGGCACAGTTCTTAAAACTTATCGATTGGTTATTGCTTCCCAACTTTGCATCCGTGCTCAGTTAATCGTTTCATTACAAGAATGCCACAGTTTTGAGCTGAGCTCAAGGTTTGTAAAATGAGTAATGCTATGCTCCCGACAGCGCCGAGAGCATAGCCTCGCTGGAGGGGCCGCGCCCCTCCCGACGCACGCCGCGTGGACAGGGCGGACCCCCCAACATTAATTGCTGTTTTTGTTTTTTTTTTTCCTGGTACACTATTTGTGTACACAAATAATGTATTTGTGTGTACAAATATATCATTTGTGTGTATAAATTATAAAAAAATAGTATTAAATATTAGGGGCCCGCCTCCTCCACGCGGCGTGCGCCGAGAGGGGCGCGGCCCCTCCAGCGAGGCTGCCGGGAGCATAGCATTACTCTTGTAAAATATCCAATAACTAGACATTAGAAACTTATGCTAATCATCACTAGAGAGTCGATGGATTTGATAATAGGATAGATGAAGATAGCTGGGGATGATACAGGTCCAAAATCATGGTTTGAGAAGATAAATAAGCTAATTATCTTCCCATAAACTCAGATAAGAGAAATATAAATCTACGAGCACCCTCTTAATTATATCTCGAATAAAATTATCAATTAATCCTGACAATTTTATCTATCAAAATCTAAAATCCAAAAGAGATAATTGAAGCTAAGTTATTGGTATATAGTCTATCATGTACACTTTCCCATTCTATATATCTAAGACCGAAATGGCTAAATTAAACAACTAATTAATTGGATGCTCCGATTCTAAAACATTGAACTTAATTAGGTTATTTTCCTATCAATTTTGTGTTAGTCTGCCATAAAAAGAGTCCAATTAACATTATTTCTCCCACGTTCTTCTTCCACAGACACTAGTGTATTAACAACTAAAAAATAAAAACAACCCTCATCACATTAATCTGTTGATCGATTAGAACTCTTGCTTAAAAGTAGGAGGTTCCGAGTTCGATTTTTGAGGGAGACTTACCTGATTTACATGTAATCTTCGAGATGTGTAGATCTGAAATTTTTTCAGTCAAGTAGAGTAAGAGCAATACGAGTACACGAGAAATAGGAGTTGTCAAGTCTTGACATTGGAGTTCAAGAACACCAATCTCTAAGCCCATAAAATACACGGGACAGAATTTCTCGTTATTAAAAAAAATGAAGGGGAAAAAATTTCTGATTTTTTTCTTGTGAGTGGTACGTTCGTAATATTCCCGGAAAACGGAGTTCAAATAGCCGGGGCCCCTCGGCTCCGGCGGAAAAGACAAACCCGGGAAAGACTGTTCCCGTCTCCACGGAATCCCGCGGCCCTCGGATTCGGCTCCGCCCCGGTCGGGTCAGCACGCAACGTGCGGGTAGGTCCCGCGCCACGTCATCCCGGGCCAACACGTGGGGTTTGACCGCGACGCGAGGAGGCAACGGTCACGCGAGCCGGGTCGCGGTTCCCGGACAGGCGAACCACATCCAGTTAAAAAGAAAAAAAAAAGGATGGGAATAAAAAAAACAAAAAAAAGGCGAGACACCGCTGTTCTTCCTGTGATTCACATGATGTTTCTATTATACATATATATATATATAGAGAGAGAGAGAGAATTTAAAAAATATCTTATTTTAAAAAAATATTTACATAAATATGTCAAAATCTTATATATTTATAAATTTATGCCTCTTACTTATATTGATTCAATATAATTTACACATTTTTTGCAACTTACACATTTTCTCTATAATTTAAACAATCTCAGAATAACTTATATATATACAAAGTGTGTAAGTTACATCAAATTAGTGTAAGTTATAGAGAAAAAATATAAATTGTAGCAAAATTATGTAAATTACGTTGAATCAATGTAACTGAGAGATGGATTTAGAAATATGTTAGACTTAGGCATATTTTGTGTAAATATTTTTTAAATAAGATTATTTAAAAATTTCCTATATATATATGCCTAAAGTTAATGGAGTTAAGTAGATATTATATATATATGGAAGAATATACATGTTTATACCTTCGAAATATATCCAACTCTCGAATTTTTTACCTCACCATCTAAAACTCTTATTTGATTGTATTTTCATCATATATATATATATATGTTCTTATTGTTTCATTCCATTGAATCTATCAAATTATGGTTGAGTTAATGAATGACTAATCTATCTTTCACTTTTAGATCCTACTAAAACATTCTTATCGGGTGAATTTGTTTCTCTCTTCATTGCTGACTAAGAGTTAAGGCCATCTAAGTTAGAGAAAACCTTTTCTTCCCTCCAACCTCATTTGTTGCATAAGTTAGGGTTGTTTGCTTTACAGATAGCTTATATAGGGATAGACTAGCCCTTTATAGCATATGCAGGGATTTAAGCAATCTTAATTTGGCACTCAACGTTGGGATAACTCCAATCACATCGAGATTTCAAATATCTTCAATCACATTTAGGTTATCACCCATTTGATAGTCACCATACATGTTTTTACCTGTCCTATGCACTATCTTGGACAGTCATACATGAATAACTTTTATCCCTTCAATAGAGCCCAGACAAGTTTAGGGATAACTTTAGTTGTCACAGAGCAAAATAACTTTTACTTAGATTTATCACCCCTGTCAAAGAGACTTGAAGGAATATTTCTTAGATGGACGGCTATCTAATTGGAAAGACATGATTGATGAATTTTTATCAAATTCTAGTAATAACAGCATCATCTCAAGATTTTAAAGATATATATGAGAATACATAATACATGTTGGAGAGAAGGAATCTCGACCCTCTGACCCAATCCGTCGAAGGCCTAGTTACAAACTTGGCCATGGGTGAGAGTTCAATTATCAAGTAGGGTATATTGTAAGCGCATAAGTGCCACGAACACCCAATCTGTAGCCTGAGTGGAGGGCCCTTTAACTCGATATTGAAGTCAGGAGAAATGCCCAAGGCAATAGTGAAAGTGTAACGACTCTGGATACTTATACCCAATAAAGCTCCATATCTAGATCTGCCTCCTGCAAACTGACCGAAATCTCTCTAGGAATAGCTTACATGCATGTGTCCAGTAAGAATATAAAAGACAACTACAAAAGTATAAAACACAAGGTAAGTACAAGTGATCACACTCATTTATAACAAATTATCTTGTCCCAAACATTATTACATGTCCAAAAGAAAAGGTACAACTACTTAGGACATATCTCAAGGGAACAAAAATTCACACAATTACTCAACTATTGGTGGTACAAGTTGGCCACTGCAAACCATGTGTGCCGCTAAACACCTGAAAAGGGAGTGTAGGGAAGTGAGCCTCAAAAATTAATGACTCAATTAGGAACCTCCCTAAAACAACAACTAGAGCCAACGATGAGTAACCAGGACCTCAACCCCTCAAGGTCTCACCAACCCAAGGTAACACAAGTAAAGGAGACAAGTAAAAGAGAGCAAGTGAAGCACCAAAACCAGTAATAGCTGATCAGTCTTAGCAAAATTAGGACAACTGCACCACAATTGATAAACCACACCCACCAACACCATCAAAGTGGAGAAGTTGAAAACGAAAAGTACTCAATAAGGTAGAACCATGTCCGCAAAATATAACCACGCAACCAACTAGAACCAGACCACAATGAACCTCAGGTCCAACACCACAAAACAGCCCTAACCACATATTCATTGGGCTGAGTCACCACAAACTATCAAATATACAAATTCTCAGTAAACTATACAAATCACTATTGCAAGGTACAACAAAGAACATTATAACTACTAGTAAATCGAGCACACCATGCTAAACCAACAACAACCACTACGGCTACTAGCAACCCGAATCAAAAAAAACACCACCACGTGGACCAAGGTACCTGGATAGCTAATCCAAGTCCTGCACCGAACAAGAAACCACAAGAAAGCACTCTCAGTCTCACAGCCACAAACGAAAGGCCTAACTGCAGTGCTAACAAACTATGGAGAACAAACCAACACACACAGCAGACACTTACCTACAGTCTCACGTCCAACACCACTAGGGATTCTAGAGTCCTTAGAGAGAGACAGTGAAAACACAAGACTAGCTGGGGAGAAGTACATTTACTGGTGTCCGTCCCCTCCAACCACGAACGCGCTACAAGTGACCACACTCTCACACTGCGAGTCATTGTCCTAATGCAGTCTTTGCCTCAACCGAATGGCTACTCAATAAACACAAACGAGTGAGTGTGTTCCGAAAGATCGCCAAGACTTCAACAGGACACACAATACTTGAACAAATCCTAAGCAACACAGTGTCTAGCTCAAAAAGAATCTAGAGTACTCGACTGGAGAGACATTCGGGAATAAGCGTCGGACTACTAAACTCGATAAATCACAACAATATCCACATTACTCATTAAACCGGTATTAAATATTAAATTCATCACTGAAACCATATACACATATGTCTCATTAGATCCTCACCCGAGGTATAGATGACCTGAAGGGTCTACCCCAAGTTCACAAGTGGATCGCACTGCAAGTAAACTAATAGCTACTCATTAACTAATAATACAACATCTAATGCAAACACTTTTACAATCAGCACCAATCAGAATTAACCACTATTAACTCATCAATTGGAACCTGATTGTCGTGTCGGCTCCTAGGGCCGCGATAAGAAGTTGTTCTGGGTTTGATGGATGGGTCAGAAATATCTGCTCTTCTGGGTTTCTGCTGGCATCAGTACTTTTTCTGATCCAACTCTTCAGAAATTTCTCCTCTTTTAGAACTTCCCCCAGTTAGGCTTGTTGCCACCATCGATCGTCGGCTTCTGGGTTTACACGAACTGATCCCCACTGGGTGAATAAACTGGTGGGATCGATGTGGAGGCAAGCGGTGGGGACTGCAATTAGTATCACTATCCAAGCCGCTATATCACAAGTAACAACAAGAACATGGGCAAGATCGATGGATATTAAACTATATATACAGCTTCTTATTCTAACACACTGAAATAAGAAATATATTATAGACTAAAACTCTAATCTAAAACATAGGCCAACAGAATCTTAAATCTAAAAATCAATGTAAGATTAAATGCTCAAATTTTAACATTCTCTTTCACAACCAAAATAGGCTGTGAAAATTAACTGGATGGAGGTGGAAAAGTGTGAGATTGAGTCCAAACCCATAATACCAAATTTTAAGAGAGAGGTGGTGATCGAGACGAATAATAAATATTTCTCAGGATATATATATTTCTTTGTACAGCTCTAACTGCTAAATTCATGCATGCATCCGGCATGTAAGTAGCCCTGTCATAAGACTGAGGCAACCCTATGAAGAGCAAGCCCATGGTTTCAGTGGAAACATTCATATATTGTCTACAGTATTATACACCTACCCCCCTCTCACTCTCTCTGTATATATAAATATATGCACACGTGTGGGGATATATTATGTTTTTTATCATGATTTGGCTATGTTCATGCACTGATCATATCTTGTTGGTGAGTTCTCAGAGGATGGCTTTTGTTAACATTAATTTGAAGACCCAAGTCTAAAGACTGATCTCGTCATATATATGCATCTCTTTCCACGGGCTTACTTCTGCAACACTTCAAAACCTGAAAGCTCGAGCCATGTCTGACCATGCAATGCATTTGGGAATTAGATATATATATCGGTGTCGTCACACCAAGAACTGGAATATATATATATAATCGCATGTTCAGGCAATGTGGTTGCATGACAGTGACCCAGAACATTTTCTATAAACTGTGACTGAGATAATTGATGGAGATGTTAACCAAATTAAGTGTCACATTTGAACGGCAACTGGCAATGCTGCAGCGTTTTTCTTCCATCTCTTCTGTTTGTTAAATATTAGAAATGGGCAGCTGGTAGCTTGTGCCCATCGATGATGAAACTTGTTCATAGGGTGGTTGTCTGAGATCTTGTGCTTTCTTATGATCATGAACAATTAACTAGGGTGGTGTGAAAAAGATTCATCTAGAAAGAAGTGATTATTCTCTACTACTTTGTCTCCATGGGGCCTAGATCAATCCCACCCATCTGATCTGAACATATCAATGCAGGAAACTTCATTAGATTAATTAGGCGGCTTCGAGTTAATGCCCACAGACTTCTATTGACTGTTTCTAGTTCTTAGCTAGGGAAGTTTTTCTACTGACTCTTTCTCCTGGTATGTATCATTCTGTTCTTAGAGAGGTTAATTAATTAATTAGTGCAGACTAAAGCAGATGGAGGAAGCATCATCGGTGTTTCCAAACTGCCACTTGGATCTTGAAGGAGAGTTAATTGCCTTCTGGAGAGTTTCTTTAGCATATATTAATCAAATGAGAAATTCTCGAACACGCTTGGTGTTTTGATCTTGCATGAATCGTAACAGATAGGCATGGCCAGGGCCATGAAATAAAAGACCACATATAAGAACATTAAAAGCTTAATCAAGAGCTTGGTGTAGACAACTGGTACCCAAACTTCCATTCGTGATCCCAGAAGCTCTTATATATTATGCTTGATGCTCTTATCATGGAACCTAATCAAGCACATGGGAGAAAATTAATTTACCGGAGTTACATGGTCCGGATCACCATCTCTTGTAAAATTGAAGGCACGTACAGTTTCCCCTCTCTTAGACTTAGGACTGGTTTGAGGTCATCAGTTTTAAAATCTGTGAAGAAAAAGTATGTGGTTTTAGAGTGACAGGTTTTTATCATCAATAGTATAGCTTATATATTTAGCCTTCAGAATAGCAGAAGTAATTAGGATAGTCCTGGGCATCAAGCAGGAGAAGATAATGTCACTTTGTTTGAAACATTACACTGAAATGTTGACCCAAAACTATGATCAATCAAGAGACCAGGTGAAACTGAGAAATTAGTGGCAATGGTAAACTCAGATTAAACTGATATAATGAGAGAGAGAGAGAGAGAGTGTGTGTGTGTGTGTGTGTGTGGATGTGGAAGAGACAAATGATCAAATATATAATGGGCACAATGAGTTCTTATAAAGATCGGGTTTTTATATATGCCCAACTAACACAAGTTGTTAATGTACCATTTTCATATATATGAAGTCATATTCTCAGCAGCTCGCCCAAACTACCAAAGCCATGATCTGCAAAAGCCTTAAGCTCGATCAATCAAGAAGCTCCCAAACACATCAATGCACAATATTATAAAGAAAATTTGACATGGACCCTCCATTTCAGTGGCCTTCTCCACGCAACTGACCTACACTAGTGTGATTTCTTTTTGCTCATGATCATGAGAGATGGCAGGCAGGTCGATCGACAGATGCTCCCATGAGAGGGAACCATGTGGATTACTTAAAACAAGGTTGCGGAATGGAATGGAATTTTTTCTTCTCTTACTTGCCAAGCACTTCAAAACGAAGCTTTCAGGAACATACATATGGTTAAAACATGCATGAATACTAGGGCGTAGGGAGTCCTTACCTTTTTACCCTGAATTAGATAGGCAAAAGCGTCCAAGGGACTAAAAAAATTGGAAGTTATTGGGTGCAGGAAGCAAGAAAGAGATAAATGGGTCCCCTGAGATTGGCTAGCTCAGCAACAATCTTATCTTAAAGAGCACTACTTTAGCATCAGATTAATGTCTAACCTTCTATCGGATGACTGATAATTCTTAACATTTTGTAGCTTTAGGTCTTGCATGCATTGTTGTTACCCATGCACTGTGAGAGTAGCATCTTCACACCTGTAAGGAAGACATCTTCCGGGACAAAACAGGAAACATGTGAAAAGAAGAGATTGGCTGTTGCATACTGAAGTGACTATCTATACATATACAAATATACTGGTTGGCTGTTGCATATTGAAGTGACTATCTATACATATATATATACATATTAATATATGTATGTATGTATGTATGTATGTATGTATGTAGAGCTCCTAGACCAGTCCAAAACAGCTGTATTGAGCCCAATCTAGACAAGTCTACTTTGCACATAAGAAAAGAAGAAGATAATAGATCTCCAAAAGAAAATTTAATTCACATATCAGAATCTACATGTTTCTCCTACTCAAGGCCACTTTTAAGAAGTCATCGACAATCTTAATTAGTAAGAGAGGAGGACAAGTGTCAACACCGTACATAGTCCCTCAAATAAATTACTCTTCTCATTATACTCTAATTTCATTCTCAGACGAGTTTTTTCTCTCTACTGATTTGATCATTGGAGGGAAGTCTCCGAGTATACATTTCTTGGATCTACTGTCTTGCAAGTCAATGGGAGTATAGCCGAGAGCAATCTAGGCGTTAGTAATTAGTTTCTCCCCTCATCTAAACTGCTCGAGGTTTCATTAAAATATAACAGATTTTTAAATAAATTTTTATTTAATTTTTATCAATTTAAATAATTTTACATTCATTAATAATTAAAATAAAAAAATCAATATAAATATGTGGTGAGAATAAAAAATCTACTTTATTTACGATCGAATTATATTTATTTAATACGCTAGTGAGACTCGGGCCTTCTGTCACTGTCTCCACTGAGATCTAAAAATTAGATTGGACGTGATGCCAAGAATTCCATTGAAATGAGATTGCACCTTCTGCATATCAGTCCTATTTTCTAATTCTTTCTCCTACTTTGTTTTAGTGGGAACCATCTTGGAGTCCAATTGCCCCACTCTCAATGTGAATCTCTATTTAACATTGCATAGGAATATTGTAAGCATCAACAGGGTAATGTAATTGAAACGTATCAGCTGAATGGTTCAATATAACCCTATTCAGGATACATAGGAAAGTTAAATAAAGTGCACTCTCTCTTTTTTCGACAATGAGTGCACTCATGTTGAAAGGTATGTATGTTATCGACATCTAATATTCTTTTTCCAACATAGAGGTTTAGGTAGGGAGTAGAGGCAAAACCTATTTTCTCTCGTTAATTAAGGGTCCGTTTAGTTGTTTGTAAAATAAATTTATAAGAATTTTTTTTTCAAAAACTAATTTTTACAAAAAAATTAAAAACACAACTATTTATTTGATACTCACGTAAATATTTTTTTTGAAAAAAAAAATTGATATTTATTTTCAAATAAAATATTTATTAAAAATAAATAAAAGTCTAAAAATTAAAAAATATGTTTCGTATGTCGACCACCCAATCGCCCGACGTCGGGCGTCAGGTGCCGACCACCGTGTGTTGGATACCAGACATCAGGCGTTGGACGCAGGACATTAGGTGCCAGTCGTCAGGTGCCGGATTGCCAGCCATCGCCGTCAAGTTTCAAACATCAAACACTAAGAATTAAAGTGAAGTTGTAATCACAATTATGAAAATCCTACGTGAAAACTATAATTCTTAGATTAATTTTTCAATGATATCAAACAAATTATTATACGAAGTTTTTTCCAAAAAAAATTCTGACATAAGATTTTACGTTCAGGATCTTGAGAAAGTTTTCACTCATACCAGTGATGGGGAGATGCAGACGTTAGAGATCAGTGTTTGAACTCTGATCTATATATCTTCGGATCAGATTAGTGTAAAATGGCCAATTTCCCTTGTAAATGTATGTTTTGATTGATAGTGGAACCTAATGTAGATGTGGGCATAACATTTGCCTCCAAATCACATAAAAATTTCTGTATTTTTGTGCGATTGTTCCACCTTCTCCTTTGATTTCTACTCTTTTTTTGTTCCTCGATTTCAAGGCCGCGAAAATTACGTATCAAATTTAGATTACTCCTATCATCCACTCAATCTTATATCCAAAAAAAAAAAAAATCAAAATAAATATGGCATAGGTTGTGGTATAAAAATATGACACCATAAAAATTTCCTCGCTTTTATTCTCAAGTATTTGAAGTCTTCTAGAGAGGCACCCTAGATTAGGGTTTTCAGTGGGCCTAAAGGAAGCCTTGGCCTGTCCCTAGCAATCTTTGATATGGCCCAAGTAACTGTTGGGCCAAGTTAATTAAGCCCATTAAATGTTGAATGCTTTGCAGGAGAGAGTTCCTCTCTTTGAGTGTGCATCAAACTTTTGGTAACATATATATATACTCCACAATGAATTATATGTCCATGTAATCTGATTATTCATAAGATGGAAGGTTCAAAAACAAAGACATTATATCCCAATGAAATATGTATATCACTTTCATCATTTTAGATCCATTAATTAAGAGCTGTAAGTTTTATTTATTTTTTTATTTCCTGATCAAATTGATGATCACATTCCATTGACACATGTGGGATGTGACCCATCAATAAAAAAATGAAAATATTTTAGCTTTATTGCTGCAGACACCGTTTTAGCTTTATTGCTCTAAGGGCCACCTAAATTTGAACTTAGATGGCTAAGAGGATTTATTGAACTAGTTTTGTCCAAGGTTCGCTGTACCGTCTGAACCGGCCGTGCCGCATTCTTCGTGGGAAGGTACGATACCGTACCGTACCGCTAAGATACGATGAGAAAATAACTTGTTTGATTTTTTTTTTTAGTTTTGTGACTTAATGAATATTTAAAATGAGCAAACTTCAAAAGAAGACTCTTCATCCAAACTCAAGATAGACTTTTCATCTCTTCTCGTACATGCACCATTTCTCTCTCCTCTTTCTCTTTTATATTCTCTAGAACTATCAGAGATATCACGCCTTCTACAGCCTGAAAAAGGGCTGATATGCTCACGAGATCTTCATCAAAATTGTTCTATTATGTTTCAACTTCGTCCTCGAAGTGGAATCACCTCAATTGGTGGTCTATGTTCAAAGTTATAGCAGATTATTCTTCACATTCTCTCTCATATCATGATCTACATCTACATGATTATCACGCCTTCCACATCTCAAACGAGGGTATATCTTTTCGAGACTTCTTCATGAAAGTTGTTCCCCACGACTTTCTCTACGAGGTTCAACTAGAATCACATCAAATGAATATCTGTTCTTAAAGATACAGTAGATTATTCTTGACCTTCTCTCTCATATCGAGATCTAAACTAGCAATGAGTGCGGCCTCTCTACAGCCTGAACAAGGATGATCTAATCTTTGAACTCTTCATGAAAGTTGTTCATGATATGACCAATGTATTCCATTAGATCAACACCAAGAATCCAAAAACAGAAACAAAACTATAACGTCTTAAAATTTATAATAAAATATTAATATGACACTAAGAAATTAAAAGAGATAGTAAATTATACGTAAGACATGATCACTTATATAAAACATAATTATCTTTAATTTTAAAATATATATATATATATTATTAATATAATTCTGGTACTATCTTTGATTGTGTATACTTCAACAGGACGACATTCGGTTCCAAAAATAAAGTTAAATTTGAAGTCATCATAATTACTAAAAAAATATACTGATTCTAAAAATATAAAATATCAGGAATTATTGATGCAGTTGTTGAGATTAAGTTGATCTAATGATTTTTGAGATAATTTTTACTTGACAAAAAATTAATTTAAAAAATTAAACTAAAATTACTATAATTTGTATCATCTCTTAATTAGCTTATGTGTAAAATTTCATCTCAATTAGACACCATTTAGATCCCGTGCACACAGGGTTCGTCGCGGTACGGCGAACCCTCTGTGCACTTCAACGGTACGAACATTTGGTTCCGAAAATGAAGTCAAATCTGAAGTCATCATAATTACTAAAAAAATACACTGATTCTAAAAATATAAATATCATGAGTTATTGATGCATAGATGCTGAGATTAAGTCGACCTAATAATTTTTGGGATAATTTTTACTTGACAAAAAAGTAATTTAAAAAATTAAACTAAAATTACTATAATTTGTATCATCTATTAATTAGCTTATGTTTAAAATTTTATCTTAATTAGACACCATTTAGATCTCTTAGATATTGAGATTAAGTCGATCTAATAATTTTTAGGACAATTTTTACTTGACAAAAAATTGATTTAAAAAATTAAAATAAAATTACTATAATTTGTATCATCTCTTAATTAGCTTATGTTTAAAATTTCATCTCAATTAGACACTATTTAGACTCCTTAGATACACCGGATGTGAGAGAGAAAAAAAAGACCGACACGATCCGGTGGACCGCGCAGTACCATCTCGAACTGGTCCACACCGGATCGGTCCAAGCCGCGTGCCGCGGCGGCACGCGCCAGGTCACCCGGTTGGGCGACCCGACTGTGCTTGGGCTCGCCCACACCCAGGTACGCTGCGGTTCATCCGTACCACGACGATACACCTTGGTACCACCAACCATGGTTCTGTCATTGGCCAAAGTTCCTAAAAGAAAAGAGACTTGAGATATTATGTAAATACTTTATACTACTTTTAAGTCAAAATGAATAACTATTAATGTCCTCTCCCTCCTTCTAAGGTGTGAAGTATGATTTGCTGATCCATATCGTATCGAAGCGATTTGGATGTATCGTACTATGTTTAGATGATCACAACACTAAAGCACAATTTACATAAGAGTCATTCGATTTATTTATTTTATGGTAATAGAGTCAAATCATTGTCGTACTATATGATATAATCAATATTGTACTATATCACCAAATTACGGTTGGTTTGAGAGCCTTAATGTGCAGTGTGTCCCCCATGCTTTTCCTTCACTTTTTCCTCAACCAACCCTACACCTTTTCCCATTCCTCAATGTCCAATCTCCATCTCCACCTAATAATTTGCATCTTTACTTACCCTTCCTCTCACTCATTAATATCCTAAAGAATCCTTATTTACCAAAAAAAACATTGCATAAAGAAGAGAGATGGGAAAATAGTTTGAAAATTAGATAATATACCCAATATTTAGGAAATGAAAATTATAACTAATATTTTTTTTGGTAAAAGTTAGTAAGTCAATTAAACTCCTAAAGTTTTGGAGAATAAAAGTACCCCAAATTGTTACCATCCATCCATGCCTTGACACCAATTATGGCACCTCTCTCCATGCAGATGTTGGCTTCTCATCCATGATAGGAAACCTACAGATGGTGACCCTTACCCCCTCCAAGATCAGAAGGTTCCAATGAGGGGCCAACCAAGCAAAACTTGTGGTTGATATATGATTCTATTTTTTCTTAATATTAGAAAAAATAAATATTGCGGCATTCAGATTGTTGCAAAGTTTGAGAGACTAAATTTTGTGACATCATTTTGAGTTTTGTAGGAATGTATTGGCACTTGAACCTCACAAATACACATCAAAGATATTCCCCAAAATTCTATTAGAAACAAATTATGATAAATTACTTTTTTTTATATTTTAGCTTGTGGGGTTCTGAAAAAAAAAACCCATCTCTTTCATCTTTCTATTTCTTCTTTTTTCTTGTCACCATGCCCACATAAAACATGTTAATCTCACATGCTGGCTAAAACCTATTGTAAGGGGGTCCCTTTCTACAAAGATATGTGCATGGTTAATCTAGGGGGACTTATGTTCATGTGGGGGGGGAAAGATTAGTATATCATACACCTCCCATGGCCATCAAATTCTTGATGATTTGACTACAATTAAATATTAATACAGTTTTGTAATCTTTTCAGAAGCATCTTGACTTTATTTAATAATTGAGTTAGTGCCTTCAATGCACATTCAAAACCCAATCATTTGATTCAAAGATTTTGGATGCTACACTTGGTGCACATGGTTCCTTAGCATGGCATATCATTAATTAGAAGAGTTTTCAGGGTTCTAGGGGAAAGATATTGCTAAAAGCATATTTATAAGATGTACTTAGCACAATCAAACAAAATATGTCAGTATATAACTTTGTCTGAATTACACAACTTTTTTTTTAACCTGTCTACACAAAGTAGGAGGCACAGTTTCATATTTGAAAAGCCCATATGACTCTAATTGCAAAAATAATCATATTATGAATAAATAAGTACAAAAATGTCCCTTCCCATTGCAATTTGCCTTTGCACAACAGCTAAATGCAAGAGCACTTTTCCACTTATACTTTTATAATCATGTAGTAAACATTATTTTGATTAATATGCATCTATAGAATAATATTCTTAATCGGGAAAAAAGTGCTGCTTTCTTTTCAGAAAATGGGAAAATATTTCTTAAAGTCTTTGAAATTAAGAAAATTTGGTCTAGAAATGTGCGCTTTTCATGGATTAAAAGTTAAATGATGAAATTAGGAAAAGGCCCCTAAAATGTTATTTCGATTTAAGACTGCTTGGTCCAAAAGACTATTAGGGATTAAAACTTAAAAAAAGCCCCCAAAACTTATGTTATCTCACATCTGTGCTGCGTTCTTAATTTCTTATTGAATCGGTAATTACACCGCTCGTAACAGCCATCGGGGTGGCGTCCAACAAAGAACAAGGTGGTTAGAGAGGGAGGCGAGGGCGCAGAACAGAGAAAACCACGTCCCCCCCTCCTCCCCACGCGGTCGCCGGGATCACAGCAGCAGCAGAAGAAGAGGAGGGAGGAGACGCAGAAGACGCCGCAGAGGAAGGAGAAGGAGAGCGAGCGATCTCTCCCCTTCGCCCCGCCATCTTCTCTCTTCCCGTCTCTTTCTCTCTCTGTGTGTCCGCCTCTAAGCGGAAGGCGCTGCGTAGAAACGAGGGCGGCGGGGAGGGGCGGCGCGGATGGGGACAATGCAGACCTGGCGCAAGGCTTACGGCGCGCTCAAGGATTCCACCAAGGTCGGCCTCGCCAAGATCAACAGCGAGTTCAAGGTGCCCCCGCCCCCGCCCTCTTTCTCTCTGTTGAATTCTCTGCGGTTGTGCATGTTTCAGGGGTTGTCTGTTGTTGCTGCAATCTCTGTGAATTGATGCCAATTGGGATGCGGGTTTTTCTCCTCTTTTTGTTTTGTTGGTTGACACTGTTCCTGTTTTTGTTGGTGGAAGGACCTGGATGTTGCCATCGTGAAGGCGACGAACCACGTAGAATGCCCCCCGAAGGAACGGCATGTGAGGAGTGAGTGATGTCTTCCTTGGACAGTTGGAACCTGGAATCGTTGCCTTTGTGGTGCTGTTTTGTGAAATTCACGTTTTTTGTTTCTCTCCGATTATGGTTTTTCTTATGGGACTGTGAGGATGATCGATTTATGGGTATTTCTGTCAGAATGGGGGGGGGGGTGCATCTCTAGATCTGTGTTTTTTGCTTCATGTGATTGGCCTCGGTTTTGGTTTTGACTCCACTTGGGTGATTAGCTTTTGCTCCGTTTTTGGTTCCCGTTCTGATTGTGTTCCACGTTCCAGAGATATTTGCTGCCACCTCCGCAGTTCGGCCACGGGCGGATGTGGCTTATTGTATTCACGCACTGGCGAGGAGGTTGGCCAAGACGCGGAATTGGACGGTATGCTCTGTTTGCCTTTAGGTGCACAATTGAATGAGATGCTGCATGGGAGGTCGGCTGTTGATTCCCTGGGCAATTAAGTTGTCGATTTTTTTATAGCATCACATAACTTTATTTGGGATTCGGTAGATTCACATATTTTTCTGTATGATGGGGCAATTTTGAGTACTCCAATTCTGCATCTTTTAGAGGAATTTGGTGTCAATACCTCTCAGCACAGTTTTCTTACCCTTCTACCTTTGTCATGCGACCACTTACCTTTTCTTCAAGGTGGTTGGGCTGGAACTTTTATGAGATAAAAGTAGAGAACAGTTATTCAGTTCAAAGGACTGTCCTGCAGTTAATGTAGTCAAATTTCAAAGGCTCAACATGTAATGATCTTCTGCTGCAATAATGATTTCTCCAGACTGCCAAACTGACTGAGACTTGACCAATCTTTATGCATAAGTGCCTTTCTCTATAGGTGAAAGGGACTGTGAAAATTTTATCTGAACCTTTGCCCTTCCTGTAATACCAAGTTGTTTGGTGGACTGCTGATAAGAGCATGCTCTACCAGTTATTATTGCTATTAGCAGGACACATATACAGCATCATTATCCACCTTTCTTTGTAAAAATACTCTGCACATGGAAAGCCAATTGATATATGAAATCTGTTCATTCAATATGTAGGCTTCCACAGAAATTCTCAAGCTGTTTTTTTGTCATAATGCTTTTTAGTTAGAGGGCAGCATGAAACAAGATTTTAAGTAACACACTGCTTCTTTTTGAAAGTTTGATTGTTTAAAATTTTATTTTGAAACATCAGCCATAATGGGTGCCTAAGGTTATTTCATTATTTCTTTCAAGATTATAAGGAGACAAATTTAATATTAGGATACATGATCTTCATTTAAGCAACATATTATCCCCAACCGTTCTCACATAGGCACTTTTATCACTGTATGTTAATAAGGCTTATCTCTATTCATTGCCTTTTGACACACTGCGCTTGCAGACTCAGCACACTTGTTACCTTTGCCTTGTTATTTCTGCTTTCTATTGGCACCTGACAATTATGATTGGAGTTTGGTACACTAGGCAACCAGGGAAAAGATTTAGTTACTAGATACATACTTGTGACAGTTATGTAAGTTTGGTTCACGCACACTGGAAGCCAGGCTTTTATGAAATATCTGCTTTATTGCACAGTCAATCTCGCATTTCTGCTATTTGCAGTTAGATTGACTTAGGGTATCTGGTTTGGAAAGGTTAAAGCAGAGTTACTGGGGGCTGGTTTGGGCATTACTTTAGTACTTCGGCTAGCTGGCAATAATGCAGATAAAAGAAATTAGCCTTCTATGAAGAATAAAAACACGAATATCACGCCTTCACACCATGTCTAACTTAGCAACTTGGCCATTTCCAATGTTTGTAAGACATTCTAAATGTTTAACACATGATTGATTGCATTTTACAGGTTGCCTTAAAAACACTGATAGTTATTCACAGGACACTGAGGGAGGGTGATCCTACCTTCAGAGAAGAGCTGCTAAACTATTCTCACCGAGGCCATATTCTCCAGATATCCAATTTCAAGGATGATTCAAGCCCTCTTGGTATGCTTTGTCATAAAGATGTTCCATTTTGCTGTGCATCATTTGATAGTGTACCAGGAATTTAGGTGAGGTCATCTTTTTGAGGATGCTAGCATTTACTTTCTACAGCTTGGGATTGTTCTGCATGGGTTCGGACATATGCCCTCTTCCTGGAAGAGCGATTGGAGTGTTTTAGGGTTTTGAAATATGATATTGAAGCTGAGCGACTGGTGAAAACTCCGCAATCATCTGCAAAGGTGCAATTTGGTATAAAACTTCAGGAAAAATGCACATTTTGCACTTGGTTGACCTGACATTTTTCATCTCATTTAATTTCCAGGGGCACAGTAGAACAAGGCTGTTACCTTGTGATGATCTACTGGACCAGTTGCCTGCTTTACAGCAACTCCTGTTCCGCCTTATTGGCTGCCAGGTAGCTGCCAATGTGATAGCTTTGTGTTTTTATCTTTTGGATTTTAGATAATGTTTTGGTTTGTCATACTTGCAAACCACATTCTTACTTCCTTGTCCCCTATCTTTATGTAGCCTGAAGGAGCAGCATATGGCAACTATCTCATCCAGTATGCCTTAGCTTTGGTATACTTCTCCTTCTCCCTCTCTCATCCAGCTTTTGTTTTGCTACCATATGTCCTTGAATATCATAAATGTGCTAACTGTCATATTCATTTTAAAAAGATCAATGTAACTTTTGCTTATGAAAGCAACGTTGGCAATTGCCTTTATGCACACAGATACAGCTTCTGAGGGCTCACTCTGACCTGATATATTTTTGCATCTTAACATATTTCTTATCATGTTCATTGATTATAAATTATTGTAAGCACACCAAGCCCTTGGAGATGAGAAAGATCAACTGGTTTTAATAAATTTTGCAAGCAATCTTCAAGGTCTTGGAAATTCCCTCTGCCTTATGGCCGATATTGTCTCACTCCCACATTGCTAAGACCATGGTTTGCAATTTCCCATGAATCTTTTGAGATCTCTTGAGAATCTCTGTCTTTGGCTTGCCAAGAACCAAAATGCCCAAAACACGTAGCCTAAAACACACAAAGTTCAAGTAACATTACATGACTATTTTGAGATTTTTGGATTGGCTAATGTGCATTTTTGTCTTATCTAAGTTCAAGTCTTCAAAACCCCATGACTTCCCTCCAATTACCCCCCCCCCCCCACCCCCATCATGAACACTTGGAGTTGGTATGGGTCAATGTTGCACTACATATCATTGTCAACATACTCCTGGTGACCTGACATGATCCTTAATCTACAATCAAAGAGGAATAGTAGGAGAAGAAGATGATGATAGAAAAAGGAAAGAGTAAGAACAATAAGAAGAAGAAGGGAGGCTTCTACCCATTGTCAACCTACCAATTGATCATTGTGAGCCATAGGGGAGGATTAAAGAACCTACTGCCATTCCCAATCTCCCAAGATTATTTTGAGACTCTGTGAGATCTCTTATCTTTAACCTTTCCTAGATAAACCAAACATTCCTTGGCTAGGGCCTCAGTCTATCGTGTCCTATGCACTCATTTTTATCTTTTTATCATTAAAATAGATCATGTTTTGGTGTTAGTGAAGTGTTTTTTCATATTAGTGTTTATAAATAGCTTTATGTCTATGATTTCTTTTTTGATTAGCATTACTTATGCCAAGTAGAAATTATTTTATGTATATAATCCCTTCAAACATCACATGACATCTATCCCTTTTAAATTTTGTGTAGGTTCTGAAAGAAAGTTTCAAGATCTATTGTGCGATCAACGATGGGATTATCAACCTTGTAGATATGGTATCTGCGAGTTTGACCCATTGTTTGTTTTTCTTCTCAAACAATGATTTTGCTTGTCCACTCATCTCTTCTTTCTACTACTTTCAGTTCTTTGAGATGTCAAGACATGATGCCATTAAAGCCTTCAATATCTACAAAAAAGCCGGCCAGCAGGTTCTTCAATCTGCATTATGTCCTAGAAATTAAGATTCACAACTGAATCATGTATGATTTATCATTTGTTTTAGGTTCTGTTGGTCACCCTGTCCTCTTTCATTCTCTGAAACAGGCTGAAACTCTCTCTGAGTTTTATGAATTTTGCAAAGGATTGGAACTTGCTAGGAACTTTCAGTTCCCAAATCTCAGACAGGTTTGCCACTCTCAATGTCCTGATCCATAATATATTAATATGGATGATCTTCCTTTTTGCTTTGACTGCGTATCCTTTACCACTTGTTGATTTATCTGACCTGCATTTGTACTCTCACAGTCTCACCTATCTCTTTATTTTCTCTATCTTGGCTTTATGTTTGCTTAACATTCATTGATGTTCACTGACCCGCTTTTGGTTATCTATATGTCTTTCTGACAGCCACCTCCGTCATTTCTTACAACTATGGAAGAATATATAAAAGAAGCTCCTCGAATAGGGTCCGTTTCTAACAAGACTCTGGTTAGTATACTTGGGTTTACTTTTTCAGCACCAAAATGATGTTTCCCTTAAGGTGCAGTTCGTATCCACTTTTACTCTTGAAAAAATCTATGATCTGGTATCTCTGTTTTATTTCCTTGACTTACTATGTCCTGTAAAGAGATTGAACATTTTTTTTGTGGCAATTGCTTTCTTTTGGAACTTGTTCCATCCTTTCCCTCCAGGTTCCAAGAATCTAGTTGGCAGAGACCAGCACATCTCTCACAAAAAGAAAACTCAGTCTAACATAAAAGAAAGTGTCCTCGCTAATCGTATTGCATTACATAACAAATTTATTCAATTGCACTTGATGTTTAATGCACTTGAGCCACACTTCAGATGAAGTTATAACTATGTGATGGGACTAAACCAGAAATAAGCAGTCTTTTTTTTTTTTTTGAAAGGTGGATGGTACCACATGTATATTAATAAAAGGAGAAGACAAATGTACAGGTATAGGCCAAAAAGAAGACAACCCAAAAAATGACCCTGCATGCCTATACACCAACAGCTACACCAAGATGGAGTGGCGGACTCTAGGGCCCCAAGTCCCCCAACAATGCAAACAATGAAGAGTTGGACTGGTTCACATTAAAGCCAATTGACATCCACTCCCTAACTTTAATACAAACCCCAGCAAAAAGCTCTTTTCATCGCTCGCCGCTCCAGAGATAGGCTGTCATGGCCATGAATCAAATTACTAACTTATTGTTCTCTTTTTCCTTTTCACCTCTTCTACGTATAAATCTTTTAGAGAGCCACTTACCACTTGTTGGAGTTGCCAGCCCCCTTCTGTCCACAGGCACAATGGGGCCCACCCCCATTGTGCCTGTGGACAGAAGGGGCACAGGCAACTCACGTGGGTTTTAATACTTTCCCAATCTTTTATGCCATTTATCTGGTTGTAGACAGTAGACTACATTTCCACTAGTTGTCGCAAGAGTATATCTCTGTCTTCATTTAATATTCAATACTCATGAAAAGTCATGCTTCCCTATTGTTCCAAAAATCCAGGAATACAAAGAGACGCTGCAGCTGACTTATAAACAGGAGGAACCGCCTGTTGAAGAAAGTCAAGAACCCCCTCCAGAACCCGAGCCAGAGGAGAAGCCGCAAGAAGTTGAGGAGGTTCCTAAACCTACTGATGAGACTGCAAGTCAACCTTTGCCTGCAACTGGAGATTTACTAGTGAGTTGGTTCCTGCTCGATCTAATCATCATTTGTTCTCATTTGCTTGATTTCAGAGATAACGAGGTTATCTAATTTCCTCATGCAGAGCTTGGATGAAATAAATCCTGTGGCAGCGGAACTTGATGAAAGTAATGCTTTGGCTTTAGCCATCATTCCTAATGGTGTGTTTCACCTGTGTTAATAACTTTACTAGATGTTCAGTTCCCTAGTTGATAGATTTTTGTGTCTTGCACTGTGGAGTGTGGAGTGTGCAACTCTATTTCCATGGAATCCCAAATTTTGGATCCCATTTTTTGCAGGTGCTTCATTTTGATGCATATATATATGTTATCCTCTGGAAAGTCAAGGATACACTTGCCTATCTATTTGCTTCATCATCTTCATCAATGTCATAATCTGTTTCCCATCATCAAAATGATCGTTCCACTGCAATATTTTATAATTACTTATCTTCTTTTCTTCTATAGGGGATAGTTCCAAACGCTCTGCGTCTGCTGGACTTGAGACTGGAGTTTCAGGATGGGAGCTTGCATTGGTTACTGCTCCAAGCAGCAATGATAGCCATGTGGCTGAAAGCAAATTGGTAAATGTTTCTTTAACATCTGTGCAATCTAATCTGTACTTTGTCAATTGTCTTCTCTTCTGCTATTTGAAATATATGAAGTATCTTATGATATAATTTCCGGTCTTTTATATGTAAAGATGGAATTAAAGTACCAACGGGCTGTGTTCCAGTTGCTACTGATAGAGCAGTTACGAAGGGAACCAGACACTCAGGTTTTGGGAGTTCAGTAGTCCGGTTTTCTGGGGTTTCTGTGAACAAAGTAGGGAAGAGGGATCCATGTTAACCACCTACCTTTGCTTGTGTTCTGTATGTAAGGACAATATCATCTACAGTATATGTGGAATGATTTTATTTCCGTCTTTAAAGAATTGCATGACAATTTCACACCTGATGCCTTCTATATGTTCCTTCGTAGACTGATATACTCAGTGGAACCAGAGAAACCCGGTTCTTGTTTGATGTATGTTTTCTGTTCCCAGGCTGGTGGATTTGACAGGCTTCTGCTCGATAGCTTGTACGAAGATGCAACCAGGAGACAGCAGAACTTTGGAGGCTACGCCACGGGGCCGACAGCAGGCCCCAACCCATTTGATCCACGGGACCCGTTCACCATGTCTAATGGCATTGCACCACCTACGGATGTGCAAATGGCGATGATGGCTCAACAGCAACAGCAGTACCATCAACAACAGATGGGAATGATGGTCCCTTACCAACCTCAGTTCTCGCATCCCCCTCAATATCCACAGCCCCTGATGGGTTCTACCAACCCTTTTGGCGATCCTTTTGTTGGATTCCCTCAAGCTACTCCATCTCACGGAACTCATCATCTCCTCTGAACGGGGTGTTTTACATTAATGCCCTCCTTTGTCTCTCCATTTTCCTTCTTTTTTTTCCTTCTCTTGGGTGGTGCTTGGGTGGGGGAGAGGAGGACCTGTGGTGTTGGGTTTCCTCTTTCATGTAAAGTTTGAGTTGCCGAGGGTGTTATTCTTTCATTATTTTTTGAAGAGCATCATGGAGTTGTTCCAAGATGTGGTCCCTTGTATGCTGCTGATCATTCTTTAGCCGAATCACTGAAGTTTTTTTTCATCTCATTTCCCCTGTTGCTTTTGTACTAAAGGAATCCTCGAATGTCTCCAAGATGGGTCCTCTCTAAATCCTTGAGCATTCTGAGTGCTTTCTACTTCTTGCTGGCATCAAACATTTTAGTCTGTCTGTAAAAAGATTCCTCTCCTATACTCCCTGCAATGTAGTGAGTCTATCTCTTTTTTCCTTTTCTCTTTTGGAGAAATACTTGGTGCAAGAATACAGTTATATTTCAGTTGCTTTCATTGATCCATCTAAGATGATCCAATATATCTTAACACGTCATTTTATAAATCCAATATAAGTTTTTTGAGTCTAATTCAAATATTTATGAATTTAACTCAAAATTTTATGAATCTGTTTACAATTGAAATATAAGTGTGTTTTTGCAATTTGCACTAAATATTTTAAAACATTTATTTGTTACAAGACATGTCATGCCAACACATTTTTTTCTCGTTCAAAAAAAAAGTTTTAAACGTGATATGCCGCGCCCACGTGAAACAAGTATTTTTTCCCCATCAAAACACAACTTGTAGGTTATTCTTTTGAGAAAAATTTAGTGCATTTGAGTTGTACATTTTTTATTTGTACTTTTCTTCTTTTATTGATCAATAAAAAATGACACAATATATATACTCATCTAACGAGAGGAAAAAAATACAAATAAAAAATATACAACTCAAGCGAACTAAATTATTCTTCACTCTTATAATTTTCTTGTTTTGATCTTCTCAAAGTCCTAAGATCCATCTGCAACTTTTAATGCTTCAAGTTTGGTGATCTTTACGACTTTATCTCACTTGCTGCGGTATCTCCTAGAGTTGGAAGTTGGCTTTTTGTTTGTCTTCTTCCGTTCTTCTCACCATGTTTGATGTGTTATCCTGACTTTTTAAAGATAGGCTACGGTGGGCGGAATCCACGGATTTGGGACATTAGTCACACAATTACGCAAGCGCGTGTGAGCAAGAATCTTTTACTTGGAATTTACAGGTCATTTTTTTGTGTACTAAAAAATAATATTTAGAGGTGGTCGCAAATTAGGGTTCTTAAGAGGCTATCAAAGTCAAATCTTTTCTAGCAATGCCATGATACTATCCCTATTTCTATCTAATAAAATTTTAATTTAAAGCCACTTTTGGCTAGAAGTTAAAAGTGGACTTTGAAATTATTGTATTTATAAATATGTTTCAAGATCTGTTATATTCCTGTCGGAATAACTGGATCAAAATTTACCAGAGTTGAGATATTTTTCGAGCGGGGCTCCTATTTATTTATTTATTTTTGATATTTTACTTTCATATTTTAAATTTTTTGAGCCAAATTAAATTGTGTTTGTATCATCCTATAAATTTTTAGTTTGGTCTGATTCAACTGTACAACCAACTTTATTTCCAATTGAAAGTTGTACCCCCATTGACCTTTAAAATCCGCCAAATATTTCGAATCATAAAACAAAGATCAGACATGAACAATGAGCTGTCGGCTTCCTTCTTCACATTGGTCGATTTTTAAGCCATTTTATGATTTTATCAATACCCACTAAATGCTATGGCATACCGTGAAGGTTATTACCCACACATCCCTAACATTAGGGTACAAGAATTATATGTCAAGATCTTAGAGAAAATTAGAAATTAACCCAGGAAGAATCTAAAAATGACTACTATGGGAATGTTCATGACAATATTATATAAAAAAATATATATATATATTCCTAAAATCTATCATATTTAAATATATACTCCTAAAAGTTTTATATTATATTATATAGTTTAAAAAAATCATCGCATATATGTTTACTATTTGATTCTATCTATTTAATCTAACTATATTTAAGTTAAGAGAGTAAAAAGAGTAACTTGCTTACAACCCTTATTTAAAAAAAAAACAAATCACCCTCTCCTCTTAAAGAAGGATATTATAGTATTTTAATCTATTTTTAATAATTTTATTTACATGATAATGAAATATTTCTTCTGTCAAATGTTCATATATTTTGACGGACTGCTAATTATGGTGATAATTTTTTTATTTCAAAGTACATAGTATAATATGAATATTTTAAAGATAATATCCAAATATATTAAAATTTTAAAGAACATACATATAATTTTTCCTATTATAAACAATATACACAACATAAAAAAGAGAAAACACGTGATTTATTTCGGGTGCTCAATTAATTAAGAGAAAAGTTTACTGTACTTAAGGAATTGTAGTAATTACAATCTACGTAAGATTACAGTCCATATGACATCTTGTTAGATGCCATGCATTTTTATTTTTAATAATCTTTCTATTCTGGAGTCCATCTCTCTATTTTGAAACTTATTTTTTTATTTTAAAATTTAATTTTTTATTTTTGAATTTAAAAAATATTTGAGCTCCAAAACAGAAGACAAATTAGGCTCCAAAATAAAAAGTTAAATTTCAAAATAAAAAAATAGACTCTAAAATAGAGGGGTTGGACTCCAAAAAAAATATTAAATTTCAAAAAATATATATGACATCTAACAAGGCCACATGAACTGCAATTCTATGTAAATTGTATTTGTTATACTTCCTTAAGTGAGTAAGTCTTTCTTATTAATTAAATCGAAGTCCAAATAAGTCAAATATACTTCTGGTAATGGTAATTAGGTAGAAAATATTTTTCCTTACAAAAAATAGAAAGTATTTTTCTTTTAAAATCTTTAAAAAGAAAAATTAACAGAAAAAAACAGGTTCTTCCCATCCACCAGCCCACTATAAATAGCTCAAGACCTCCACCGCCCCCTGTTTTTGTTTCTCTCTCTTCTCGTCTCACTCTCTCTCTCTATATCCGGCCTCTTCCTCCCTCTCCTCCTCCACGCCTACGTCGCTGCCTCCTCCTCCTCCCCTGCCATCGCCGGCTGCCGCAGGACCCCTCCGATGGCGCGGACCCTCTCGGAGGCTCTAATCCGGGAGACCTGTGCCCTCATCCGTGGGCACCCGCCGGCGTTTCACCCCCGCTCCCTCCACCCTCCGTCCTCCCGCCTCCTCAACCTCCGCGGCCGATCTGGCCGCCCGGAGAAGTTCGTCCAGATCTTCGAGGTGGATCTCGAGCCGGAGGGAGCGGGCGGGGCGTCCGCCGAGGGCGCGGCGGCCAGGCGGGAAGCGGCGGCGCGGCGGCTGGAGGACGTGATCCACGGGATAGTGGTGCGGCGGGCGGCGCCCGACTGGCTGCCGTTCATCCCAGGGTCGTCCTACTGGGTGCCGCCGCGGGCGAGGTCGCGCGGGCTGGTGGAGCTGCTAGGACGGGTGTCGAGCCCGCTGACGGAGGAGGCGGTCATGTCCCTGACGACGGTTCGGGGGTGGCCGTGCTCCTCGCATCTTATGGGAGGTGAGAGGGATCTGCTTCCGCTTCACCAATCCTGGCTTTTGGTTATCAGCCTTTTACCGATCTGTAGACCGGCGATTGCCCTCCCCCTTTTTTGTGATTCACGGATTCTGTTTTCCTCGCTGGATTCTTTTCTTGGTTGCGTATATTGATTTCGCATCTTGTGTCGATGTAGTGGTTCTCAAAAGGAGGTTTTTATGGTAGGACTCTTTCCTGTGGATCAAATGTGTATTCTGCTTCTGGGGTTCCCATACATTTGTTAACTTGGGCTACAGGAAAAAAATGTGTTTTGAGGATACATTCATGACCCTTTGCGGCGTTAACTTAAAACCTCTCCTCTTCCAGGAAGGGAAAAAGTTTCTTTCTTGATTTTCTTCTGAAGTTGCTCTTGTCAGATTACGATGACAAATGCCAGATATGGTTTTCCCCTGTCTAATTTCTTGGAGACTGGAATTTTCTGTAAAAAACTGTGCGGATTTCCATAACGAATGCTTCACCGGCGACGCGGACGAGTGAGCGTTGAGGAAGAAAGAGAAACAATGCATGTTTTGGAGTAAGAAAAATAGAAACTTTGTTTCCGAGTTCTGGTCGCATACATGCCCAAATGTTATACTACACATAGGCATGCCAGCTAATTGGGTTTCTGTCGTACATGGAATTGCCCACCCACTGGTCATTCTTTTCATGGTTTCTAGATTTTTTTTTTCTCTCGTCCTAAATTGAAGGAGATATTATGAAAGCCTCTACTACTGCGCCATATTTCAAATGTCACAACCTTAAGTTTGTGAATCCTTTATTAGAGTTAGTTGTACATGGGGGAGTTAGCAGCAAAAATGGGTTTTCTTACCTAGGATATAGGTTGTCTTTAGATAGTCTTTTGATGACTTCCTTCATGCCCAGTTCATATGTACCAAACATGTAGCGGTTTTCTTTTACAACATATATACTAATCATGTAGCGGTTTTGTTTTCCAACTGAAAATGTGCCTTTCTAGCTCCCCCTTATCCTATCATAGATTTGGACAGAGATGGGAAGCATGTTGCAGGAACTGATGAACATCCTTTATAGAAATTTAATTAAAGCCTATAAGCGTGAACCCAGCTTGCAACAAGCTAGGAAACCTGTTTGTTATGTTGTTTGCTTTTATCTTTCTTAGTTGCTTGTTCTACGTTTTGTGCGGTGTGGGCGACTACTGTGTAGCAGACCATCAAATTCTGTGGGAACTACATAAAAAAATGAGAAAGATTTGGTGCACTTCTATGTTGCACTTTAAGTGCAATATGACTAGGTAATAATCTACGGGACATCTATCACATGAGGAGTGATAAAGTGGCAATCCAATTGTTGGATGCCATGTGGATTTGTTGCCTAGTCATAAGTGCAATATGAAAGTGAACTAAATCTTTCTCTAAAAAAATCATCGGATCGTTTTGAGCATGGTTCCATACCGCACCATGCTTGGGACCGTACGTTACCCTCTTCCTTTTTTCAATTTTTTATGATTAAAATTTAGATCTTGTTTGGGTGGGACTGAACTGCACTGGTATGATACTATATGTACCGTCCCACAGGATCCCATTTCGGTCCGGGCCAGCAGAATGGCCAACCATGGTTTTTAGGGGAGTCTGGCCTTGGCATTTTCTTAAAGTTTTGGTTTTTAGCTTATTATGTCTCTCATTGGATGCAGATATGTCTTCAGATGTGGCTGAAAACTGTCCCAAGGAAGATAGTCTCCCATCTGAAGACGAGGACTGATAATTTGCGTCCGGCAATGACAAAATCAAGTGGCGGATGTAGTTGCCATGACTGGTTAGTATTGCTACCAACGCACTGTGATCATTACGTCCTTCTTGTTATTTATTTATGTCTACTTTCAAGTATATCCCAACGCCAAAACTGGTGATGTTAACATGGCAATGACTTCGTTGTTTAAATTAGCTCAAATTACAGGCAAACACCCGCCAAGACTCGAACCCCCAACCCTTTCCTCTTTCCGCCCCACCCCAATGTCAAGCAGGGGACACATGACAATGACTTGAATTTGATGCATCATATTGAGATGGCGTGGTGTTTGGACGGAGCCATGCCATCCATGCCTTTGATGGAATGTTGGGTGGGGCCGACGATTTCTTATGGCACTAAATTTGGCATACATGTTGCCTGCCATTAACGAATGTTGTACTTTTTGACTCACAGGCTTGTATATTCTGGTGCTTCCCGGTTTAGGAGAGCTGTACATAGCCTGAAGCTGATCTTTTGAAGACCATATCTATGCTTCCCAGAACCTCTCATCTTAATTGCTGTTGTAATCGTTTGTATCATTACTAAATCCTGTGTAATAAGCTACTAGATTTCTCTTTTCTTCTAATAAGCTGTTCATTTATCAATCAAAAAAAGGCTTTTTTTCTTTTCTTGTTATTTGTTAACGCTGCTCACTACCAGATGACTTGTGAATTTATATCATACTTGGCAGTCAGATGGGATTCAATGCACTCATGTCTGGTATTATGCTAATGCTAATGATTCTGGTAACATAAGAATATGTGTCTGGCATGGAGTTTTTTGTGAGTTAAGATGCTTGTGGAGATCGTTTCTTGCATAAATGTTCTTGTTCAATCAAAATTGGCAGCAAACAAAAATCCATCCTACTTTTGCATTTGCTCAGATAGACATTTTGCCTTGAGCAACCCACCCTGTCCAGGGGAACACATCTGTCTGAGCGGGGTGTGCCAGCAAATTCAAAAGCATGAAGAAGTTCTTATACATTTTTTACTAACAGGGGTAGTTTTTTTCAAAAAATCCTTGTAGAAAATCATATTTTATGAGCCATTACAGAGATGAACGGATGACCTGTAATGGTAAGCATTTAGGAGCCTCAATGCGAGTGTTAAGTTGCTTATCTCTAATTCGATATTATTTGATAAATAACACCACTCATGAGAGGATAGACTTTTAAGATATGAGGATAATTTGTTCTAAGAAACATTAAAATCAAAAGTTGGGGTTTGGGGGGTGGTAATATAAAAGAAGAGAATTTTGGTTTCGGACCTTTCTTCAAATTCAAATCGATTAGTCCCTCCAACCCACTTGTTAACACTTTCCAAATCTCTAATTTTGCTATGGATAAGACTCTCATCTATACTAATCTAATATTTTTTAGTCTTGGTGCTGTCACGTGACAACACCAAGATAAGTCTCAATTAACTGTCATAATATTTTCTTCCTAATTAAAAATATGAGTATTTATATCTTGCGAAACATGGCAGGTCTTAAATATTTGTAAAAATTTTCAAAAATATGAAAACTTTGAATTCTTAAAAAATTTAAAAATTTTCAAATAATTAGAAACGTTGAATACTATGTATCTGTCAAAATATGGCTGGGTTATCTATTGTAGAAAAAATATCAACGTTACAAATATTTTCCTCCCAATTAAAAATATAAATATTTGTATCTTGCTAAACATGGCAGTTCTTAAACATTTGTAAAAATTTGGAAACACTGAATTCTTTAAATTTTTTAAAACCTTCCAAACTTTGACAGGGAAGAGCATGTTGGAGATGCGTTGGTGAGTAAAGAGGTATTTTAGCGAACATTTGACAGGGAAGAGCATGTTGGAGATGGGGAGAAGAGACGCGGCAAGCGGAGGTGGTGGCGACGGCATTCTTAATGGCCAGCGGATCAAAGGATCGTGAAGCCTCGAGGAAGACGCCCAGCTCATCAAGCTGGTCGACCTCCACGGCCCCCGCAACTGGTCCCTCATAAGCGCCGACATCCCCGGGCGCTCCGGCAAGTCGTGCCGGCTGCGATACCGTGGTGCAACCAGCTGAGCCCCGCCGTGCAGCACCGGCCCTTCACACCCGCTGATCGAGGACGCCGCCATTGTGGCCGCCCACGCCAAGCATGGGAACAAGTGGGCCACCATCGCCCGCGTGCTCCCGGGTCGCACGGACAACGCCATCAAGAACCACTGGAACTCGATGCTGCGGCGCCGACGGCTTGCGGAGTCGAGCTCCCCACGATCCCCCTCCTCGGCGCCCAACTCCTCCGGGCACGAGTTCTCGGACTCGGACTCGGACACGGAGCGGAAGCGGTGCTGCCGGAGGGTGACGGAGGAGGGCGTGGTGACGTCGAACGGCAACCCAAGGCGGAGCTCCATCGCGAGCCGGTGACGTCGTTGTCTCTGTCTCTGCCGGGGGAAGAGGACGCCGCTTCTGGCGATGGCAGTGAGAGGAAGCTTGGGAGGGCGAGGAACGAGCCTCTACTTGCCGCATGCGCCGGTCCCTCCCGCTCTCCCCGTACTCTACTGCGCATGCCGAGTTCGCAGACGGGGTGACAGGTAGGGGAGTGCCCAACAGCTCTCTCACACGCTCCGAGGCCGTGAGCCTTGAAGTCTGACTGTGTTTTTAATTTTTATAAATAATTAAGTTGATTTATTGTTTTGATTTATAGTTTTTTTAAAAAATATAAAAAGTAACATACACATTATTTTTTATGAATAATAATTACTGAAAGCTACAGTACTCTGTACTTATAAAAGTTTTTTTTCTTTCTTAATTTTAATTCTTTTAGTTCTCTAATTTATTTGCTCGCATATATGCAATCCTTTGATTTGTTGAAGAATAAATTATTATTTTTTATAGGTAAGTTGCATTGACGGGGGAAAGTCGAAACCAGAGGAATGATGTTATGCTTGGACAAAAAAGTAGAAGCATGTTGTACAAATAATATGATGTTCTTGGTTACCTTGAAGTCTTCTGCGCAGAAACATCAAATATACCACTGGTAGAAGCTTCACGCAACCAGAAAAGTGACCGGAACAAGTGTGCATAGCCTCCAAGGTATGTGGGCAGTGGCCAGGTCCGATGGTTATATTTATGTATATATTTATTTTTAGAATTTTAGTTTTGATATTCAATTGTATTCTTCGTATGAGTTATTTGATCTTAAATCATTACATATGTAGATTAGATATTAAATTATTATATTTTATATTCATTCCGTAATTTATTCTTTTGTATTTATTCTTTAAAAATAAAGTAGAGATATTATGTTGTTATTGTGTTGTAATGAAGATTAGTATGTTTAAGAATCTTATTGTGTTATATTTTGAATCTTTTTAGGATCATTTTTATTATCTTAAACTCTTCATATTATTATAATATTTTTTGAGATCTATTATTAAAATTATCTTAATTATAAATTTAATTTTTTAAAATTTTAAAAAAATAACGTGCATCGCACGAGTGCTCAACTAGTATGCTTAATTTTTTTCTTAAAATAGATGTACTTACTAAAGAAAGAAAAATAAAGGCAAGTTAATTAGTAATCTTTAACAGATATTTGATTTATTTTTTAGTTCCTAACAGAATTGTAACTCATTACAGTAAGTGTTATCTCTAGTTACAATATACGTTAAATCATGTTACAGTAAGGACTTCTTTATTACAGTCAGAAATTTTTAATTCATTTTCTCAAAATATAATTGTAAGGGTTTGCAAATAAATGTTTGAATTAAAAAGGATGATCTTGAAATAATAAAGATTATAAAATAAAAATTGAAAAAGGGATCACACTTATTGACATGTGATTGTAACTGATAAGATGACAAAACCTATTTCTATGACACAGCAAGTGTTTTTTTTTTAAATGTAATAAATAGAAAAGCGAAATGTAACGGGGTCCACCATCAGGGGCGCCGAGAACCAGCGCTGGGCCAGGCCCAAAAAGAAACCTGGGTTTAGTGGGCCCCAATCTGACGGTCCAAAAAGAAAGCTCCATATCGGCTGTGGTTTGGTGGGCTCAAATCGGACGGCCCAAATAGAAAGCTCCAAAGCGAATCCACCGCCATTGGCCTCCACATAAGGCGGGTGCAAGGCGGCAGGAAGCGTCTCCTCCCTCCACGTCTCGGCGGCGAGGGCTCCTCCGGTGGTAGTCGCGGCGGTGGTCGGCGTCGGACCGCGAGAAGAGCAGAGAGAGAGAGCGAGAGAGAGAGAGAGATGTCGTACGACGACGTGGAGATCGAGGACATGGAGTGGAACGAGGAGCTGCAGGCGTTCACGTACCCCTGCCCCTGCGGGGACCTCTTCCAGATCACGCGCGAGGATCTCCGCGCCGGCGAGGAGATCGCCCGCTGCCCCAGCTGCTCCCTCTACATCACTGTCGTCTACAACCCAGAGGACTTCACCAGCACGAAGGAGAACAAGGGCGTGGATCCTCCCAGGCAGCAGCCAATCTCCGTCGCCTAATCCAGAGAGGTCGGTTTCTACGCATTAGGGTTCTCCGGGTTACTACTGGATCGTCGCCCAACCTGCGCGCTTGCTCCCAGTTGTACGGCTGAGCATCCCCATCGGTTTCCCGCGGTGGTAATTTCGGTGTTCATCTTTGATTCCTCCTCCTCTGATCTGTTCTCCGTGCTTGCTTCTTTAACAGTCTCCAAATAAATTTGTCGTATAAAAATATAAGTGCAAAAATATTCTTACTTTCTGGTATCCACCTTTAGGATGTTCTTACACCTAGTTTTGACTTCCACATGAACTCCTTTTGAAGTTAGTATTTATTCAGCAATATGCCTTTCTAATTTTCCTTGGATATTGCATATAAAAATATGACCATTACATGTAAGTCGGATGCTATGATCATGTGTCAGAATAAGATGTGAATCTACATCTAATTGTCAGGAAGGGCTTGTCAAATGTGTAAGCCAGGTTTTACTCAAACTGCCATGTCTTTGTTGTAAGGTAGCATATGCATCTAAACGAAATTATATATGGTGAATGATAAGATAAGATTTGTTTATAACTGCATCATATCTTGTAGATATGAAGGGTTAGCATGATAAGATTTTTTTTTTTTAAAGACGTACTTGAAGGGTTTATAAAATGAGCAATCTTAAATTCTTAATGGTGCAATAGATGCCAATACTATGTTCCTTTTAAAGGAAAGACAATAGCTTTCTCTTGAGAGTTGGCTATCTTACAATATGTGATTGGAGTAAAACTTTGGTCATTGTAACAACATATGATTGTGGATGATTTGTTCGTTTATATCATTTGAATCATGGAGGCATGGACAATGATCTACCCAAAGTTATGCAACACAATATTCATGTCAAGGAAGGAGCAGTCAAGACTTTTGAGGTAAGTGACATATGATCTTCTGATCGGACTTCCATACTTTTCATTTCCCTACTTTGCACATAATGATATGCTGATTAAAGAAATTTCAGACTTCACGTTAATTTAGAGTGTGAAATGTTCACCAAGTCTACTCTTATTCTCCAAATATCATTATCTTGAAGTTATGAGAATGATCACATATTTGAGTCCCTTGTCTGCAAAACAAGTATATATATATGCTGAGGTGCGATGGTGCGGTCCCGTCGCATCCCAACTATTATCGTTGGATCGCCATCTAACGAAAGCAAAAAAAAAATGGCGCGTGCCTATGGCTCAGGCAATGCACGTTGTCGTTGGATGACGATCTAATAGCAATAGCTGGGTGCGGCTGGGCCGCATCGTCGCACCCCAGCATCCATCTATATATATATACACATATAAACCACTCTATGAAATCTTTCTATATTTTAAAAACCATCCTATAATCTTCATATTTTTAATAACTTCCTATATAATTTGCCACCATTAAAAAAAAAACTCTTGCCATCTGTCACCGTTAAAAATGCCAAATTTAAACAAAGTTAAATTAACCTAACCTAACAAATGATAACTTTCTCTCTTATTGTAAAGGCCCCTCCTCCATAGAAGCATATCTACCCTTGCTTCTCTCACACGCTCACACTAGTTCGATGTTGGAGGGGAGATCTCTCTCTCTCTCTCTCTCTCTCTCTCTCTCTCTCTCTCTCTCTCTCTCTCTTCATATTGAAGGATATTTAATATAATTCAAATATAACATTGCTTATATAAGTGCATTGCCACATCATGTGTTCCTTCAAATTAGAGGATATTCCAACGGGACATCTTTAGAAAAGAAAATCTTAGATTTTATATTTAGAAAATCCCCTCTAAGCTATCTATTTACTACAATCCCCCGGAATATATCTCACAAATTAGCAATAAATAAGCTCTTTAAATCCCTCCAAGAACTTTGGGGAAAGGTTCCCAAATAAATGTGTAATTGTGGGGTCCACTTTTTAGTGAATAAATAGATCATACGGGTGGATTTGTTGTAAATATAAAACATATATAGGTGCAATTCTATACAGGGGCGGACGCAGAATGAAATATGAGGGGGGGCCAAAATAAGAAGATGTGAAAAGTAAAATATCTTAAATTTTATCACATGTGATCTATCAAAATAAATTATTCATTCTTTCAAGTCACGAAAATCATCTATAATTGAATCTATGTTAAAAGTTTCAACAATTTTTTTCTCAATATAGATGATCAAATAATCAGATAAAAAATCATCACTGGACAACAATAGTAGCAGTAGCCATAGCAGCAATAACAATAATAGTAGCAACAACATGGGACATCAGTGGGCAAACACTCTTAAGAGTGAGCAGGGGAAGACATGCATAAATAAATTTTTCAGGTTTTGTGTTTGTACGACACGTACGTAACCGTATATTTGTTGCTGTAAAATCTCTCTTTTTACAGTATAGTCACGTTTACCAATGTCCTTAACACATATTATGATACGTGTAATTCACCTACACAAGTGATAAATGTCTTACGTAGCCAAGGCTACGTAAGAAATTTCTTTTTCTTTCTGAAAATGGGTTACGTACTGGTTGTCCTTATATTTTTATATCTAAATGATGTCTAATAAAGTTGAAATTTCAAACATAAGTTACTGGAAAGATTTTATCAATTATAATAATTTTAGTTTATTTTTTGGAAATAATTTTTCATCCAGTAAAAATTACACAGAAAATTATTGTGTCGACTTAATATCGATATCTGTGCAATAACAATTCAAGTTATTTATGTCTTTAAAATTACCACACTTTTTTTTAAAATTATGGTATTATCATATTTCAATTTCGTTATCAAATTCTGGTGGCGTCCTATCGAATGCGTATATTTGAAAATAGTATTATAATTATATTAATAATATAAAATAATTTTAAATTAAGAATAATTATGTCTCGTAAAATGATTATGTTTAATAAATAAATATATATTTTTTCTATTTTCATATATATTATTTTGAAGTGTTATACGGATAGAAGAAGAAACTCAAAATTTTGAAATTTAAATCTAAACAAAATTGATAAACTTGCAGTACTTGATTTAATCTTCGGTCTCCAATTTCATAAGAATAACAAACAAAAGCAATTTTGTGGTACATGTCTGTGATATTATACCGCATCTATTTGGCCAGTCCAACACATAACAATTTGTTTTTTTTACAAAAAAACATTTTTTTAATTTTAAAGTTTAATATTATTTTTAAAAATTTTAAACTAATTTCACGTATTATGTGCGTACCACATAATAAAAGTATTGAATAATCCAATCCCGAGCCCTCATCGTCAGAGGGAAAATTCCAAACAGAATCATTGATTCTATTTGGCCAGTCCAACACATAACAATTTGTTTTTTTTACAAAAAACATTTTTTTAATTTTAAAGTTTAATATTATTTTAAAATTTTTTAAACTAATTTCACGTATTATGTGCGTACCACATGATAAAAGTATTGAATAATCCAATCCCGAGCCCTCATCGTCAGAGGGAAAATTCCAAACAGAATCACCTCGGCCTCCCCCCCTGCTGCTGATCTTGCCACGTGGGCGTGCGTGAGTGCCTCGTGTGGACCCCACAAGGGCCTCCATCCGGAGACAGCCGGATCACCGGCTCCTATTACATATCAACCCTCGTAATTTTTGGATTGTGTTTTTCTTTTCCATCGATCTTTTTTTTTTTTTTTTTTGATAACGAGGAAATCCCCCCCGTGTGGCTTTGCGGACTCAAGGATTGGTGTTCGTGAACTCCAAGGTCAGGACTTGGCAGCTCCTACTTTCCGTATACCTGTATTGTCCTTACCCCACTTGACCAGAAAAACCCCGGATTTACACACCTCGAGGATTGCATGTAAATCAGGTAAATCCCCCCCCAAGAATCGAACTCGGGACCTCTTGCTTTTAAGCAAGAGTTCTAACCGATCGACCCAACCGGGTCCTCTCTTTTCCATCGATCTCACACGTAAATTCTATTAACTTGACAATTATGATATATACAAGTAGAGAAAGATTTTGTGTATTTCTCAAAGTATAAAAATATTATGTCATCTTGCACTTTCTCCCTCCTATTGGTGGGAATCAATGTGCCACATAAATCTCTCTCCTCTTTTTCACTAATGAAAGGGGAGAAGTGCAAAATGACATGATATTTTTGCATTTTGAAAAATACACAAAATCTTTCTCATATAAATATCCACAGAGGATGGTATAAAGCAAGGTTAGTCGGAACTAACTACTCGTTCAGATTGAAATTTTAATGGTAGGGTATGGATTGAAATGTACCATTAAATATGTTTCGATTTGTAGGATCTATTTTTAAAACATAATATTAAAATATTAAAATAAAAATATCAAATAATAAAATGATATTAAAATAATAGAGTAGTAGTATGGTATTGATTGTGTTAGAAACTCATTGAATCTTTCACACGAACCGACTTAATTGTGATACTCCAAACAATTGCAGGAGTGAGCAAAAGAAAATAGTTTAAAAAAAAAGAGTAGATAGAGAAGAGGTTGGAGGGGTAAGAGCCAGGTTCTATTGATGCATTGGACCGCATAGTAATTTGGTAGTACAATCTAAGGTTGGTCATGTTACATAGATTGATTGTGTTGTATTCTCCGTAATATGGTACGGTATCATATCAATCGGTCGATTGAAAATTTCAAATCGATCGATCGATTTTCGTCTTTTTTTTTTAAGATCAAATAGATCATAAGATGTGGACGTCATCCTAATAGAAATCAGTTGATCGATAAAGAAAAATCGATTGACTAATTTTAGACTTTGGCATGTTAGGCGTATGGAAGTGCTCACTAAAAGTATCAATCAACCGATAAGATGAAATATATCGACGGATTTTACCGTAGTGTATCGATCGTGCTAGAGCTCACGAACTCTCTGACAAGGTACGCCACGACAAATTAGATAATTTTTGTACTAAATCATACTTAGACTGTCATCACTTAGGTATGATATGATACGTATTTTGGAACTGCACTGATACTTTAACAAACCTATCTTGTTTAACACAGGGTTTGTCGTGTCGCTGTGTATCGTAGTGATATGGCTGTACCATTTCGTGTCTGGATATTTGCGAGCCCCAGCACTGTACAATGAAATTAGTTAACCAATTTCTTCTTATCGATCGATCGATTCTTCTAATAAGTACCCTCAGAAATCCAACATATCAAAGTCTAAAATCAATTGACCGATTTCTATAAGAGTAACGTTCAAATTTTATGATCTATTTGATCTTCAAAGAGAGATAAAAATCGGTCGACTAATTTGAGATTTTTGATCGGTCGATCGATACATTACGATTGTATCACAGAAAATACAACATGATCGATTCACGTGATATTACCAACTTTAGTTTAACATTTAAAAGAGATCATTTTTTGCACGAATCCCGTTGAAAATTTTGATATTGCGTTTTTGTCGTTCATTTAATTACCAAGCTAAACCATCAAATGTGAATAATTTAAATTTAAGGAGAGTGGTAAAAAATCATAATATGCCCAAGATTAGATACCTCTCTGTTTTCCTTTTTTCCTGTCAAACATGTCCCCTGGTTCTTTTTCGAATAATTCCCGTTGGTGGGTCTTGTCCCCAATTGCGTACCCCTGGATGGAGCGCGACGTAAAAAGATCTTTAAAAAAAAAATCTCATCTTTCTGCACCCCATCGCCATCCCGCTCAGTGCGAAGACTCCGCCCTCGCAGTCGCGGCACCGCGCATGCTCGTCGCCCCAGTCCAAGAGCAGTGTGAGAAGGCAGACTCGGAAGGCCCAGCGGCGGCCGGAGAGAGGGAGAGAAAGACGGAGAGGGAGAGGGAGAAGGTGCGAGGGAAGCCATGGGGGACGCTGAGAAGAACACCGTGCACTCGACGCTCGTCACTCTCAGCTCAATGATCTCGCTGCTCACGCTCTGCCCGCCCTTCGTCATCCTCCTGTGAGCAGCACCCCTCCTCCCTCCGCTTCTTCAAGATCCGAATTCGCATCCCCCCAGATCGCCCGGATCGCGGTCTATTCTTTGTTTTTCTTTGTTCCGTCCCTTCTCTTCCTCTTCTCCTTTCTCCTTCCGTGGCTTTGGCAAGACAAGGTAATTTTGGGCGCCTTTTTCTTTTAGATTTGATCTGGGTTTTGGAGGTGTTGCTGTTCACCTACTGGGAACGTCTCCAAGTTCGGTTTTTTGCCAGTGACATGTGCCGGTCCCCGTTTCTGGTTAGTAGAACGGGAGAGATTCTGGATCTGGTGGTTTTTGACAGTTATTGTCTTCGTTGCTAAGACTTATAGATCATGCAGGCGTAATGCCTCTCTCTTTGTCTCCATCTGAGCAATGAATTTAATGCATGCATCAGCTAGTTGTTCAATTCAGAAAAAAGGACGTGTCTTTCTTTCTTCTATCAAAACTCTGCTGTCTTCAAGTGAGGAGCTGGTGGAACCCCCTCCCCCCGCCTTTCCTTTTTTATTTCAGTAGGCTATTCGAAGTGTCATCACACCTCAGTCGGACTGCGAACATCACTAAGCCGTCAGCATTTTCATGTATTTATTTTAGTGTTCTATCTTGTTTACAGAAGCTTGGGGGCAGCTTAAAGACGCTAGTAGTGAAAATGGACTTGAATGAAGCTTATAAGCAAGCGCTCCTGCTTCCTGTGTTCCATATGTTTTCCTTATGGTGTTCTGTTGTTAATTCTGTAATCTACTTTGTGAATAGTTGCTCTGAGTCTTAGCTCGTGAAAGAATAGTGGGCATCAAACACATTAGGGTTCTTCTCCTTTGTTGTCATTATTATGTATCATGCCATTGCGCTTCTTCAACTGCTCAACCTTTCAATATAAGTGAAGCAACTGAAATAAATCATCATTAAGCTAATGTTGCTGGAGCCTTACTGATCTAGTTGTTAGGGAGTAAGCTTTAACTGCTCTCTTCATTCTCAAATTTGGGTAATTGTCACTCATTGATTCTTGAATTTAATAGCTACCAATGAAATTTCAATTTCTGATTTTGTTTTTTTTAGTTTTTGTCCCAGTTGGTGGTGTTCTAATTTCAGTTTTGCCATTGCCCTTCTCCTCCTTTCATCAAAGAGATTTTACATGAAAAGCATGTGGTTTCGGTTCTTTTTCTTGTGCAATAGCGCTCATGTCTGTCTTCTCTTCTTTAAATTTTCTGCAGATGGTACACTATGGTGCATGCTGACGGGTCTGTTGCACTGACATGGGAGTACTTCAAACAACACGGGCTTCAGGGTTTCAAAGATATCTGGCCTACCCCATCTCTCATTGCGTGGAAGATTATCTTTGTTTATGGTATTTTTGAAGCTGCTCTTCAGCTATTGCTTCCTGGGAAAAGAGTTGAAGGGCCCATTTCTCCAAATGGAAACACACCTATCTACAAGGTTTCATTTTATGGTCCCGTTTAGTTTTTTTAAAACTTTTGTAGAACTTTTAAGTGGTAATCAATGTTGATGTTGTTAAAATTAATTAGAAAATAATGTAAGAATATCCAAATAGATGGTTATCTGGCCTCTACATACATGTTTTCTCTTTATGGTGAATTGAGCTTCTATGATCAAGGGCATTATTAAAGAGGAAATTGTGAATACGTCTCTAGACCAAATGTCAAATGGTTTGTTAGCATATGAATACAGAGCAAAAACATGTAGTACCTTGAAAAACACTTAAAGTAATCATTTACGAATACTTGATGTTTGATCTGAAATTGTACCACAAGGCTGGGCTGCATATCTTTTTGCTTTATGAGATTAAGACTTTTCACTGTTTCTATTAAGGACATAGAGCCACATCAATTTCCACTTACTTTTTCCCCTTTTTTCTTGAAGGCAAATGGTCTGCAAGCATATGCAGTAACATTGATAACATATCTCAGCCTGTGGTGGTAATTTCTTTACCGTCCTTTTGGTTATAGAGTCGAATTTTTTTTGTCTTTCTCTGGTTTTCTCTGCTTCACGATTGATTGCTTCTACATTTTTTATTGACTTTGTTTAGGAAGAGGGAATTTCTTTTCAGAATTTTGTTTTGGAAGAGTGATTCTTTTTCAGAATTCAGACATGCCAGTGAAACATGGATTTGCTCCAACTGTGGCTTCTACTTTAGAATTTTGACTTCTGAGTTGCTAGTCCACGATGACCTTTTGCAGCTGGGAAGTTGCACTCTTAGTAATCTAATACCCTTTTTGTTTGATGAGCCCCATTATTTGTGTATTTAATTTGATGATTTATTGTGTGAGAAGGGGAAATTTACAAAAAAGACAAATGATTGAAAAGTCCCACATCTGACGCTACCCCTTAAAAACTGGATCCTCTCAACACAATAATCTGATTAAGTTTATGTGGTTTTCTCTCATGCCTGGTCAATTCCCTAAGAGAAAAGCTTAATGCATTTGCCTAAGTGCACTTGCTGCTCTTGGGCAGTGACATGGCAGCCCACGTGGCGCCGAATTGGGCTGCCAGGCAGGGGGGAGCAGTGGGCGGCGGCAGCGGGTGGCGACCGGCGGTGGTGACTGTGGCGGCAGCAGCCAACGACTGACGACTAGTGGCGGCAACCAGAGGCCGGGCTTCAAAATGTAAACTTTGGACTCCAAAATAAATTTTGAGCTCCAAAATACAACCTTAGGCTCAAAAATATTACCCTTAGGGTTTAAAAATGTTGACTGGACTTTTAATAGTAACTTGGGCTCCAAAACACATACCTTGGGCTCCAAAATTGTGACTTTGGATCCCACCGCTGGCTCGGCCGCCGCTGCTTGCTGCTCCCCCCTGTCCACCAGACTGCTTGGCGCCATGTTGGGTGCCACATGGGCTGAGTCTTTCTCATTCCCTAAACAATGATATAGACAAAACTACAATGTGGAGAGGCCCAATGTTTATGAAAGGATGCATACCCATGTAAGGATCCCTTCCTGGTTCTTCATCTGCCAGCTTTCGTTCTCTGTCTGCAAGCTTCTTCGTTCTTTAGAAGGTTTTGGTTTTGTTCATTAAATCAACCATTTGGAAGTTTTGTTATTTTATCCTGCTACAAACTCTGACTTGGCATGTTGACCTTCCCTCCAGGTTTGGGATTTTCGACCCTGCTATAGTTTATGACCATTTGGGAGAAATCTATGCAGCTCTGATTGTGGGGAGCTTTGTTTTCTGTATTTTCTTGTATATAAAAGTAAGATCAAGTGTCTGACCTGATTACAGTAATTTCTTATTTGTTTATGAAATGCCTTTGTTGATTCCAGTTTTTGTTTTCTGTTGGCACTTGCTTCACATGAAGGGCCACTTAGCACCATCTTCTACAGATTCTGGATCATCAGGGAACATCATCATTGATTTTTATTGGGTAAGCTTCTGAAGTTTGTTGTTAGATTCCATGCCTGTTATCATTTTGCTTTGTTGGGTTTGTTTCCTCTGACCTTTGTATTAGATTCAGGATGCTTAAGGATATGCGACTGCATTTTTCACTGTTTTAGGATCTATAATCGTGGAAACCATATCTGGGGAACCCTGGTGCAATTGTGAGGTTGCTCTATTGTGAACTGGAGGCAATGGATTTAAATTTTGAAGCAGCCTCTTTGCAACCCGAAAAAAAATGGAAAATGAGGGTGGGAGACCCTCGTCCCACAGTAATGAGAGCCTCCCCATCACTTGGCTTAATCAATGAAGTCATGTTTTAATTTATAACCTTTCATTTCATGCTCTTTATTAATGGTTTGGGAAGCAATCACATTTACAGTTCTAGTCAGCCAATTTCCTTCACTGATGTCTCAATGCAACTTGGAAACATGAAAATCCTAATTGTACCACAGTGTTAGAGCCTTCGAAGCAATTTAATTATTCCTACTCAAGAAAATCATTTTAAGAAAACAATTCCTACAATTTAGTAAATTTGATGTGAAAACAGAGTCCAAAAGAGCCTGTTAGAGGGGAGTTAATAGTGCCAAAAAGGAGAATTAATATCCATATGCATGTCAACTATGCTGAAATGTGATAAAGACTAATGTAAAATTGATATTGCCTAATATGGCAGCTATATATGTATTTGCATGTGTATAGTATGTTGGGTTTTACGTGCACTGCTGTTTATGGCTTCTTTTTATATTGCTTGTATTTTCTATGCAGGGAATGGAGCTCTACCCTAGGATTGGGAAAAGTTTTGATATTAAGGTCTTCACAAATTGTCGATTTGGTCTGATGTCATGGGCTGTTCTGGCAGTGACATATTGTATCAAACAGGTTAGTCTCATTTGTGTATTAGGAGCATTCTTCCCTTTAGTACACATTATGTGATAATTACTTCATCCATCCTATGGTGATTATCGTGTCTGAGAGATGAGGTGCACATGCAATAAGAATGGATCTATTTTTCAGACAGGATATCATTATAGGTCAAATGTAGTATGCTATAAAATGTTAAGCATTTATAAGGTGCTGTTGCATCAAAGGTTCTTGCTTTCAGTAATCTCACTGCCGTTAATCACTCTATTGCCAATTGCCATTGCAATCTGGCTTAGTTAGCATATTATTCTTTGTTTGCATCTTTACATGCCTGATGGATTGTGCATGCTCTATCCTCTAACTTGAATATCTTCTCAGTATGAAGAAAATGGTCGAGTAGCCAATTCGATGCTCATCAATACTATATTGATGCTTGTTTATGTCTCAAAATTCTTTTGGTGGGAGTCTGGCTATTGGTGTACGATGGATATTGCGCATGACAGAGGTAACATATTTGGTTTTTATTGGGCTTTTTTGCACATGTTCATTATTTGGATCACTATGTGAGCTATGTCTAAAGTTAGTTGTTGGCACACCCATGCTTAGATCACAAACTGTTACAAGGCATAAAAATTCTCTTAAATGAAATAGTGACAAAAATCTAGCATCTTGCTTTCGCTTTTTCCCTTCAAAGCTATTCCATGTTAGACCTTTTAGAACCTTACTGGTAGAGTAAAGGCGTCATTTTTTATGTTCCACAATTTTTTTTAAAAGTAAAATAAAACAATCCCAATCAATCATCCGTTCATTTATTATTCTAGATGAATATTCATGTACAAGTCTTTTTACAGAAAGCACGTGCATTTGTGATTTCTGACCGGCATTTGAACTTTGGGTTTTAGGACAGTTGTGAAGACTTTGCTTGAATTTCTTCAGACCTGAGCAGGTTCCCAACTCGAATGGGGTTAACTAAAACATTTGAATATTGGTAATAAAATAATGACATAATCACAAGTATATATAAAAGAAAAGTTTTATCAGGAACAACCTGTCTAAAATGATCACAGGAACTTCCTTTTGTGGAGCAGACTTTGACCGTCCACTTTGGAGCACAATGGGTCTGCATTACTGCTAACTCATAAAGAATAGGTTGACTTTTTGTGCTTATGCTGATTTCTATCCGGTTCCTTTCACTGATGTAGTCTTTTTGCATCTGACTCTGTCCATAAAAGAAGTAGATAACCCTCAAAAGATTGAGAAGGTGATCCTTCATCACTCTGTCAGTCTTTCTTTTGCTCACTATTGTGTCCTGCAATTTCAGTTGTCACTTGGTTGCATGGAGTTAATTTATCTTTCATGTTTCTACCAACATTGTTTCTGAAAGATGCCAGATCCTGCAGCACATTAATAATTGTATTTCTTTATAATTAATTTATTTTTCTTTCTCAATCAGCTGGATTTTACATTTGCTGGGGATGCTTAGTATGGGTGCCATCAATTTATACATCTCCTGGGATGTATCTTGTCAATCACCCAATTAATCTGGGCTCATCAGTAAGTTGTGTTTACTTTTCATGTGTATTATAATTTATAATAACCCTCTTGTTAATTTTCTTGATCATATCATCACCTACATGGCTACATCCATTATATATCTTTATTTCACAAGCACTATTCTCTAATTTCAAATCCAGTCTTAGTGCTCCCTTGATTTAATGCAGCTTGCTATATCCATTCTTCTCTCTGGCCTTCTGTGCATCTATATCAACTATGATTGTGACCGGCAACGGCAGGAATTCCGCAGGACAAACGGCAAGTGCTTGATTTGGGGGAGAGCTCCATCAAAGGTATTTATAATGTTAGCCCATAGACTTTAGTGATTCAGTTACTAAATGGTGCTGATAAATATGCATATCTATATGCACAGATAGAGGCCTCTTATCTCAACACAAAGGGAGAAACAAAAACCAGTCTTCTTTTGACTTCTGGTTGGTGAGTAACTGCCATTCATTTCTTACATTATGGATTTATGGGTACAAATGTTTGAAATCTTCAATACTAAGTAATTGGATTGGAGACAAAGTAAGCATTTCTTTACTGTTCATTAATGTGTCCTACAGATGGGTATGTTTCTCGTTGCAGCGTAATATTTAACATTCATTGCTATGATGTGAAGTTAGGAAGTGGGAATTGAGGCAGCACTCTTATTCTTGTCTTTTGGAGGGACAGCCTTGCATGAAACTTGCATATAATCCTTATGTACATTGCGACTCAGCACCTAAGTGTGCATGAAAGTCACCCCCTTAACTGCACTTTGCTTGTCATATGCACCACGTGATTGGAAATCTATCGGAAATCTGTCGCAACAGTAAAAGTGTGGCCGACTGGTTTACGACTGTTTCTTATTATCACTTAGTTCTGGAGCTAAAGGTGATCAATTACTGGAAAGGGTACTATTGAGTTCACTGATCCAATGAATCTTCCAGGTGGGGTTTATCACGTCATTTCCACTATGTGCCAGAAATAATGGCTGCATTTTTCTGGACTGTTCCAGCACTCTTTAACCATGTAAGTAAATTTTTGTTTGATCGTATCTTAGTGCTTATAGCAATCAATTATTTAATTGTTTCTCCTTTTCAGTGTCTCCCATACTTCTATGTGGTTTTCCTTACGATTCTGCTCTTTGATCGTGCAAAAAGAGATGATGACCGGTGTTCATCCAAGTAAGCTAGCACATCTAATTGATGAACCCTTTTGAATTTCATTCATTTCAGTGGTTCTGAATTGTGCATGCTGGTGGCTGTACATATTTTGTTGTCAGTTTCTCGCTTCAAACTATCGACGTCCAGTGTATAAATTATCTAGTAGTGTCTTAATCATAATTTACAAATTTAAGTCTTTTTGTCGTTAAATCACCAAAATCCTTTTGTAACCTATGTGAATGAGCACAGGTAGCCCCCCACCCCAACCCCCACCCCTCCAAAAAAAAAAGAAAGGAAGAAAGAAAGAAAAAGGATAAGAAAGAACAATAGAGGAGGAAAAGCGACTCATTAATGGAGCTATTGGTGACTGTTGGGTATTGGATGCCGACCTGGACTCAGAATTCTGGAGTCCCCTTGGAAGTTGCCCTGTCTATAATCTTCTGACTGATGAGATTCTCAGAAATGTTGCTTGCATAAATATAATAGTGGAGGTTAAATATCACAAAAGAAGAAAAATAAGAAAGATAACATGTGAAATATAATTAAAAAAATGTGAGAAACGTATATTTGAAGGACACAATTGTAAAAAATAGATAAATTAATAATTTTCTTGCAAAAATAGATAAACTAATAATTTTGTCTCATTTCACATGATACCTTCCCTGAATCCCAATACATATATTACACTAGGAATGGCATCTAGGAGGGTATTTGGTTAGAGTTGTTGATAGCTGACCTACAGTATTAGTCTGGCTTCCAGCATTCCTCTTTTTTTTTTTTTTTTTTTGGGGGGGGGGGGGGGGGGGGTACAGGAGTACCGTCAACAATTCAGCATTTTGGTGCGGGATATATCTCTTGCATTCCTTTAATACAGGAAGGGATCACCAGAGCCTGTTTCTTCCAATAATTCTTTCTCAGCACTAATGTTCCTTCCCGTTTGTCTTCAAGTTGTATTCCTAGAAATCCGAAAATTTGAATAGCCTGGACCTACATCTTATTACCTCAAGACACGCTTGAATGTTCTCTCACTTGGTTTTGCTGATTTTCTGGTATTGTGCCAATTGGACTGTTGCAGTATCTCCCTTCATCCAATTAATGGTAGATGATAAATATTTATGACCAACTTCAACAGGTACGGGAAGTACTGGAAGCTCTACTGTCAAAAGGTGCCCTACAAGATCATTCCTGGGATCTATTAGTCCGAGTTGGTGTAAACCTTGCGAAGGAACCCTACTACATCAGACTGTTTGATTTCTTTACTTTGGTAACCCTGTTAAAGATTTGTATAACAGATGTTGTGACTGCTGAAACACTCCAGGTTTTTCCATGAACATGATGAAATCAAGATGAACTTTTAATCTTGTGTTTCTCTGTTGGTTCTTCCCAACCCCAGTCCTGGCTAGAACGTTTTAGAAGCCTTGTTGTTAGTATGATGTGTTTCAAGTAAATGGTAAGCACAGTGCTATCCATAGTTTGTGGTCTCAAAGGGAGCACAGCAGTTAGCAGGCGAAGCCAAGAGATGAGCCCACTGGCCAAAGGGAGGAGGGAACATACATGTATATGGCTTATGTGAAGCCATGTATCGTTGTGTAACCATGAGGAGAAATGCTTTTTACCCGCTCGGCAGGTTTTTGTTTTGCCATCCCTAGCACGGGAATGGTCTCATGTCTGGTCTCCACGTCTCAAAAGTAGGGGTGTAAACGGAACTCGATATTTCGATATTTCGATCTGATTTTGATAAAAATTATCGATTTCGGAATCGAAAAATGATACTGATAGCTTATCGAAATTGATATCGGATATTTCGATAAGCTATCGGAATCGGAATTGGTATCGGTTATTCCGATAAATTATCATAAACTCAAAAGGTAAAATTATGGTAAATACTTTAGCTTATCGGAATTTCGGTTTTGGTAATGTTATCGGAATCGGAACGCAATCGGAATTAACCATTCTGATTTTATCAGAATCGGAACCATATTTTGATTATCAGAATCGGAATCTGTGTTTTCGATTCCGAACCCGACCCGTTTGCAGCCCTACTCAAAAGTTGCTATAGCAACATGGGCCCCGGCATGGGACTAATCCTATACCTTTGGCAGATAAAAAGTATTTTTTCAACCATGAGAGGAACTCCTCCCGGCCCAAAAAGGGGAAACCATTTTGTTGCATGACAAGAGATAAATTCGTTAGTCTTTTTATTTATCGAATATATTTGAAGCATGATGAGAAATACTTATTGCACTTGATATGAAGCGATCACCGATTCTTGATGGAAATGGGCGAATTGGAATTGGTGGGTGATCTTTTGCAGGTTGGAGCTCATTCTTGGGGATGTTTATGAGCTCGATTTGAACCCTAACAATAAGCTATGAGCTTGTTGGAATTGACCTCGGGAAAAGTCCCACTGTCACTTGTGTTCAACAGGGTTTTAAGTGTTGAAATCTGCCTTTCGTTTACTACGAAATCAGCATTAAGTTGGTATTTCCTCACATCCTAAGTAGGACTGGCAATGGGCCGGGCCTGGACCGAGCCCGTGCTGGCCCGGGCCCAGCCCGGTCTTTGATCGTTCGGCCCAAGTCCGGCTCGGCCTTGGACGAGGCCCAAAATTTTAAACCCGGCCCGGCCCGAAAAAATGAGGTAAGGCCCGGCCCGACCCGATTTTTTTAAAAAATATTTTTACTATTTTTATTTATTTTTATAATAAATTTAGTATTCATTTAATCAAAATATTATAAAATAAACATTAGACTAATCTAGATAAATTTATTTCTAGTTATTACAAATATAAAATAAATGTCAAGTCATTACATATAGTTTCACAACATAATTTTCAATCCAAAATTTTAGAATATTAGAATTATTACCGTGTTATTTATTTAAAAAATATATATATACCGGGTCACCGGGCCGAGCCAAGCCCGAGCCCGACCCAATTTTACACCGGGCCGGGCCGGGCTTAAAATTAAAAAAATATTAAAACATCCGGCCCAAGCCCATGTAAAACCGGGCCGAGCCACCGGGCCTTCGGGCCGGCCCGGCCCAATTGACACCCCTAATCTTAAGTGTGTAACTACTGTATAACATCATGCATTTTTATTTATACTTTTTTTTTTCTACTTGTCTTAAATTCTGGTTCGGCTTAGGAATCAAATCGGACAGTCAGGAATCAATGATCTAAGTTTAATGCTCTCAAATTAGCCAATCCAATGGAGTAACTTCTATTTAGTGCATCCATGTTTGAGTGCACAAAAATTAAGTTACCCAAAATATTGGAAAAAAAAAGGGAGAGAAAAACTTAAGTTGCCTTCTCTGTCGGGTATTTTAAACATTTTATTTCGAATCACATCATCTTAAGTGAAAAGAATAGTAATAACAATGTGAACGACACACCTTTTTGTCTAAACCTCGTAACTTATATGAACTAAATCAGCGTAATTTCCAGATTATTTGAAGGTAAATAATTTCAGTTGATAAAGTTAGACAAAATTTCCTTATCTTCAGTTAATAAAAGCATCAATTATGACAGTGTGCCATACAGTGAAATCTGGGGAAATTCATGTGACATCTTATTTAAAAAAAAAAAAATCCACCTTGATTGCAGGGCCCTCACATTTACATAACCCAAAGGGCAATGGACTACGAAAAAGGCCGCAGACTTGCCTGGGAATTCATATCCGGCAAATGGAAGAATGGTAATTACAAAATTTATGTACAGATATAACCTGAAAAAATTCACATCTCAAACAATAGGTTATTAATTTTCCGAAGCTCTTTAAGAGCTGCCATGGCTGTTGCCTGCCCTTTTCCTCCAAGAATGTTGTTTGACAGGTTCTCCAATGAGCCCACCTGACCTCTATCTTGCTGGAAGATGGACTCCAGCACCTGTCCAAAGTAAATAGTATGAACGTGGGGTGTCAGTTTGATCAGATGCAAGTATTGTCTTGGGGAGTTCTAGGTAAAAAAAAAAAAAACATTTTCTATACAGCAAAGTAAAAGTTATGGCCAATTGGCCACTAGGGCAAAACATTTTTCAACCTAAGCTATTAGATATGCATCTAAGGACTAAACAAAGGTGCTAATAGGGAGGACCTTCCAGTTACCAGGTCAAAGGAAGCTATTTCTCAAAACAATATACATGATACATATACATCTATAGTAGAATTAACTATGACAGTTTGCCTATCTCACCTGAATATTTTCTAGCATCGACTGCCCAAGGTTTTTCAAAGTCCCCATCACTTTCTTGTCGCCCACTTCTTGTCTGCCCATGCTTCCAGCGCCAACCAAAGATGAACCCAAAGTGTCTTTCTGGATATTTCCTGTTGTTGATCTGTGTGCCCCTGCATTTGCTTTCTCTACATTCCCTTCACTTGCACCTCTTCCGAATTTCCAAAACCACGGAAATTTACTGGACGGCAGTTTCTTTTCCTTTTCAGTGAGTTCTTGTTTTTCCGTCGCATCCACATTGGACCCATCGTTACTGGGAGTCGCTGAATTAGCCTCCAAGGCTCCAGTCACAATGTTATGATGAGGGTTACTGAACGAGTCCTCTACAGGATTAACCTCGCTCTCATCATCACCCTTCAATGAATTTGATGTGACGCTACTCTTATCTGAGTCATTTTCTTGGTCATTGGTCACACTGAGGGGGCTTGTTGCAGTGGAAAACAATGAGGAATTCTCCCCACTCAAAGATGTCTCTTCACCCATGCAAGATAGGTGATCATCCATGGCATTTTGTGCAGTTGACTCTGTGAAATTCTTCCTTATGTTTATTCCCACAGAAAGAGGATCCTCAGCATCTGATGGACGAGCCGGGACTTCCTGCTCTACGCTAGCATCACCTACCTCAGAATCAGCATCTTGAGATAAATCATCGAACAGCCTTCGTCTAACATTAGAGTGACTGTCCTTTTCTCCACTTACGATTCTTGTGGGGGAAGGATCTGACTCCATCCTGAAAAGATTATATCTTCCTCTACCAAGTGACTTGTTTAAGACTCCCTTCGAAACTGGATCACTCTGACTTTCCTTTCGTAGTTCTTCTGCCCTATGCAATACTCGCCATTTTTCTTCCCAGTAACTCTCCGGCAATGAATAAGCATGAGTCTTGGGGGAAACCGGACCAGAAGAGATGCTATGACTTCTAACAAGTTCTGAACTACCTTCACCAGAAACAGATCCCAAGTGAGTTGAGAGATTTATGTCCATTGCAAGAGCCTGCAGTGATTTTGCCTTCTCAATCAGCTTCTTCATGTTTATATTCTCCGGAAAGTTGAGCAACCTCTGAAGGCAGGTGGTTGCATTTTCAGTGGCAAGTAGAGAAGACCTTAAATGGAGAATCATGGATACTGCCAGTGCCGAAATGAATGCCCCACGAGGAGAGCATAAGATCCTGAAGTTGAAAAGTGCCTCATTTTCTGCAGTCAGATGGCATATGCTGTTGGAATAGGAGAATATTTCATCCCATATGGCCAAAAGAACCTGAAGGGAAAATTCCCGTCCAAATAAAACACGCAACCATCGGAGGGCAAAGTACTGAGGTTCGACCCCAAGTTCAATGAGGTGACTATGAAGAGGTGGATCCACAATCAAAAGCAAATGATATAGTGCACATGATGCTTCTAGCACTGGAGTTGAACCTGCACTGGATCCAGAAGCGGGGGAAAGAGAGAAAAAGTCTGCTATCGCAACCACACCATGAGCCCCATTCATTAAAGCATCAAACATGCAGTAAGCATCATGTTCCATAAATCTCTCTGACAGGACAATGCCCAGTTCTCCTTCTGCTCCATAAGCATCACTCAGCAGAATTATTTCCCTTGTTTCAAGATCAAGCTCATCCAAGCTGCTACCCTTGCCCATAGGTGCATGAAGACTTTCTTCATCAATTTTTCCATCCCAGCTTGAGCTCTTCTTCAATCCATAATTAGACACTAAGTCACTTTCTGAAAAGGATCTTCCATCAAATTCATCATTGAATTGGTCTTCATGGAGCTTCCTAACTTCGGAAAGGCATTCGACATCGATATGGAGGACATAGAGTAAAGGAGCCAACAACTCATGCATTCCTGTGGAAGTATACTTACATAAAAAAAAAGTAGAAAGATGATCATGTTTTGCAAGCAAAAAGGGAAATGCATGTTTTGAAGCCACTCTCCAACATGGAGGTCCATCAATGGTATTGCATAAAACTGCAGTAAGTTTTACTAACAAAAATCTGATGTGATTGTTAAAAAGAAACTTCCACCTTAAATCTACATGCACATCAGAAATATTTTGGATGAAGAAAAGTCTTATATGTACAAAACAAAGCTAAACAAATTTCCAACTATACATCCATGGTAATGTCATTGTATGTACTGTGCGTTCAGTCCACCCAAGTGTCATTAATCTTTAAAACAGCATCAGCATTACATGCACAGAGGCGAGAAGACTTGCCTTGTCTATATCCATATTCAGGATGCCTAAGACACCACAATAACAATATTCTTCTTAATAAGGCCTGACATGTTGGGGTCTGAAAGTAGCTTCCTTCCTCTGGATATAGCCGTGATAGATCCTGATCAACCACTCTTTCAAGTTCAGCATTCTGGAAGAAACGACCCCACATGCTGTCTGCATAAGCAGAATGAAATGGAGACATCAGATAAGTACTAGAATAAGCAGTTCTTTGTAGAACTATTCAGAGACTATCAGGTGCAAAAAATCATAAATAAATAAAGGAAATACATTAAGGTACATTTAGAGCAATTTCATTCAAAAAGATAACTCTTATGGAATTCTTGAAACATTAAGTTTTTTATTCAATTTATTTGGTGAAACATGCAATTTATGATATATGATCTTGCAATCAATGTTCGTATGAGCAGCAGAAGAAAATATTATACATGTACATTATAACTAACTATCATGTGGTCTAATATTGGAACTTCATAATTAAGTCATACAGAGGTGGTTAGGTGATGACTTGTAAGAACCCAGTCCTTGTACGGAAGGAAACTCCATTGGAAATTTTCAGAATGCATCAACAAGGAGAACTGTTCGGTTAATCCATGGCAATGCCCAAAGCTAAAATGGAATAATCCTGAACCATATAAATGAATACTCTAGGAAAACATTTTAGCATAGAATTACTGAGACTTAATAAGCACCTGGATTCTGTGATAATGGGTTATCTATGATAAGATCGGGAGATTTATTTCCCTCCTTGTGAATGTGAGGATCTATTAGAAGGCGTCGTCTTAGAACAGCGTACCTGCAAAAGCATCAAACCGGAATTGAATATTGTGAAATCCAGGATGTCATAAAAGTGTCAATGGTGGAAAGAATAAGCTTCAAAATTTATATTCCATTTATGGATAATTGTGGACTCTGCTTGATCAGAAAATATCACAAAAGGAAGAGGAATAACTTCAGCCTTGTGTACTGATCTGATAAGCAAGTTTTACAAATAGAAAGATCACCAGATTGGTATAATGTGATCTTCAATCATAGGAGGTCAGAGGTCCGTAAAAAAGGCAAAAGATAATGCTCACTTGTTATTCAGGAGAAACCATTCACTGCCAAAAAGTCTGACAATGGACACTATACTAGCAAATATTCATGCATATAACTAGCAAAGCATTATAACTAAAAAGACAAAGTAGAAAAAAAACATTGAGAAGTAATCCAAGGAAAAGTGCAAATAGATTGAAAAATAGGAAAATAATATGTTGAAATCATACAGTGAATCTCTATTATGTAACCAAGAACTTTTCTTTTTCTCTCTCTTTTCCTTTTCTTGAGGGATTGGAGGCAGGTGACCAAATGTCTTGCTGAAAACACACTGAACACATCAAAATCAGAGCCCGAAGCTGAAGGAAGAATATCTATTTCAGTGGTCATAGATCACCACAAACAAGCAATTGAAATTAGAGACGAAGGAAATGTCTACAGATTGTTATCTTCAAAATCAAAACAATAAATTCGACACTCAATTGGTTTTCGACAGCTGCTGCTATAAAGTTAAAATTGAACCTTCCATTAGAGAAACCTTTCTGTGCTTTATCTAGTAAACAACGAACTACAAAAAGGCTATAACCATAGGGTTCTAATTTTCTAAATAACATACAAAACCACCCCAATAGACTGGGAAAATTTTCTACTTTTGAGCTATTGCAGCCCCTGAATTCGACACACATACACTGCCCAAGCACCAATCAAGAGCTACCGTTACTGATCAAAAGCAGCCAGCAAAACTTTCATACTGGTATCAGATGAAAGAAACAACAAGAAAGAGGCAACGCGAGAAACTGAAACAGACCAGAACCTTGTATCTAGATAGATCATCCAAACATTGGCTATTTACAAGAGAAATATATCACCAATTCAACAAAAAAACAAACCATAACCAGCATATAATTTCCATCACAAATTATTCCAGCTCATGGCGAGCATGGCCTTGGCAGAAATCAAACACCCAGACAGGAACAGAATAAAACGTCTGCGCTCAGATTACCTCCTCCGGGAGTCCGCAGCGACCCGCCTATGATCGTTGATCGAAGCATCGGCAGAAGACGGCAAAATCCCCAGGTCTCTGCGCCAACGCACGCCCCTCAGGTTGGAGAACCTGGACCCGCCGGCGCACGATCCCCCAGAAATCGACGGCGGGGAAGAGGATTGACTCCCCTGGGGACGATCCATAGCCGCTGAAGCCATCCTCCGGCGTCGGTTTCGCGTAGACCCAGATGGCTACCCCTCTCCCTCTTGTCGGCGGTGACCCAAGAAGGAGAGGAGGGGGGACGGGAAGGCACCTACGACAACATGGGCGCAGAAAAAGCTGGTATTTTCAGGGGGAGGAACAGAAGGATGGAGCAAGATTTGGAGGAAAAATGGGAGCTTTAGCAAGGAATGGAGAAGATTTTTGCGGAGAGAGGAATCGGGAGGGGCGGATACTTGGCCTGTGGAGGAAATTGGGGCGATGGGTAGGGAAGGAAACGTCACCGCTTGCTTTGAGGAGGATGAGGAGCTTGGGCAAGATGGGGTTTCAATCATGTGGTGCTGCCATGGGGGAGGGGAGGGAGGATGCTAAAGGGGTTTTGTGAGAAGAAAATTGTGTTCTTGTTTTGGCAGCATTGGGAGGAAAAGAGAAGAGCCAGGATGGGGATTTTTCTTGTTCTTTTCTCTCACCCCTCTTTTATCTTCCCTCCCTCCTCCCTTCTTTTTTGTGTGTGTTTTTTTTCTAATTGTTTTCACTACTAAATTTAATTTCTGGGAAATGGTGAGAGGTGTGTGATATAAATTGTGAGGGGGGAGTGAGATGAGGAGATATGGATGTGTTGTGAGGAGAACAGAAGTTGGTTGCTTTACTCCAAAGTCTTCTATTGACCATGCACAAAGGGGAAAGTGTGGAAGAAAAACCTGAGTTGTCCTCTCTCTCTCTCTCTCCTCTCCTATGCTGATTTTTTATGGAATAAAACTGATATAAAAACTTTAAAACCGCAGGTTAAGATCTTGTGATTTCCTGTGTTGGGATTTGCCATTGGGGGATCTCCTGACCTAGTGAGGTTGGATACACTGTTATGATATCTTAAATATATCAATCTGTTTCTTTTTGTTATGTGAGAGAAAAATATGATGATAAACTTTTAATCTACAGATTCTTAGAATCCAAATGGTGGCTTTAGGTCAAAAGATGGATGTTCAAAGAAGGGAGACAGATGGGTTCAAAACTCCTATGTAGAGTGGAAAATATTTTAAAATTTCTATGATAGGGTGGGTTCTATTAATGCAGAGTAAATATCGGATGTATATTTATTCCGAATAATAAGTAGTCATTATTAAATAAAATATAAATAATGGATGTAGATAAAGTAAAAAATTTAGAGTCCACCTTGAGTGGGCAATCACCATAGAAAACAGAATCAAATGAAGAGTATATTCCTGATCTGATCCCCCAGAATTCTGAGGAGGTTGTTGTCAACATATGGATAGAGCCCTAGAGTTAACAGATGTTTACTGTTGTTTTTGGGTGTTTTGAAAAAGGCAAACATTTGTGATGTGTAATTGTGTGTATATATGTTATATATATATATATATATATATATATATATATATATAATATATATATATATATTGGAATTTTATGGATGAGTGGGTGTTGATGTTGCTATGAAGTGGGGGGTTGGGGGTGAATGGTAGAACTAGAACTTTTATTATTCTGTTTGGTGGTGCTCAACAGTTGTGGGTTTTCAGTGCATGCCATTATTCCAAAGAATCTCTCCATGCATCACCTATCATTATTTTATTTTAATTTTTCTGATGGCAGGGGGTTGGATGTTTTTAGTACAAAAAAAAATTCTAAACTCACATCCCATTTTTCATCTTTAATGGGTGTTTGGGTGCGTGTGAGAGGGGGGAGAGAGGAAAAGAAAGGTAGCTTTTAATACGCGAGAAATATTTTTTACTCATTGGACGGATAAAAATATTTACTTGACCAAAATATTTGATGGGTAGGATGTTCAGATCTCACAATATATATTCATAAGAAGATAAGGTTTATTACACTTTAAGTGTAATATGACTAGACAATAAATCTATGTGTCATCTAACAATTAGATTGACACTTCCTCACTCTTCATGTGAGAGGTGTTACATGAGCTATTGTCTAGTCATGTTACACTTAAAGTGTAATATACAAGTGTAATAAGTCTTTCTCATTCATAAGACTAATCAAATATTATGTCAGATATATTTTTTACCTACCAAATAAATAAATAATATTTTTCAAACCCATTTAATGGAGGCCAAGCTATAAAGCCAAAGACAAACAAAATATTCCTAGCATATGCTTGGAGTGAGGTGGTCTTTTCTTCTTCTTCTTTCTTCTCTCTCTCTCTCCATGGTCTGAATAGTCAAACTCAAAGTTTAATTGTGCTTTTCCATGTGTTCCTCTTTGGTGAGCTCAACGGAGTTATATTTTGATGACCCATTGGTTATTTGGTTATTGGGTCTTAGACCATTATAATAATACCTTATTTGTTTGACTGTAAAATGATGTAAGTTTATTTGCCCCTTTACAATCACGTGCCCCGGAAACCAGTCTATTTCTCTTAATTTAAAATTTCAAGTCACTTTTTCTCTGATTTCCGAGTATATATATAACCATAAACCAAAACAAGATAACCAAATAAACAAAACGATTAGAGTTTTATTCTCCATGCTTTATGTTCAAACTAACAAACCCTAAATACCATCAAGATAAAAATTGATGCATTATATGAGCACTCAACATGAGAGAGAGAGAGAGAGAGAGAGAGAGGGTCTATAGATATAGACTTTTGTTTGTTTTTCACAATCTTCCATCAAAGTAAGAGGAAAAGTGGTAATGAAAGCAGCACCTGAAGGCAAAAAGGGGGAGGCCATCATCACCATCAAAGGTGGACAAGAAGAAATGGTGTTCCAATTATGGGCCCATTTGCATCATCCTTAAAGTATGCTATATACATAGGCCAAATAGGTGGGGGGGGGGGGGAAAGGAAGAAAAGAAAGTGGCATGAACACATATCAACGTTGGCCTAACTATTATATCGGGTCGAATTAGATTTTACTTGATAAGATACGATATCAAATATTTTGTATTCACAATTCAATTTGACCTTCATTTAATCTAATAAATTTAAATTTTTACTATAAAATAAAAATTTGTTTTCTATCAAAATTATATAAATTTAAAGATATATACGACTCGACCAACTCCGAGCAACAAAGAGCAGGGTAAAACTACACAATAAATATTGATATATATCCGTGACCAAAACGAATGGCCTTTTTTAGAAGGACGCTTGGGGCCGAAAGCAATTAAAAAAAAAGCTGAGGCGGCTGGGTCCAGTTTAAAAAATGTTGATGGCGTGGCGTGCCGCGATTGGGTGGACGCTTTGTGTTTGGTCTGGACACGTCTGTGGCTGTCAGTAATTATTTAATTTAAAATAACGTGTGTGGCAGACATTACTCGTTGGCTAGGAGCCCCTCAGTGGAGGAGGGCCAATGAGGGCTCGACGTGTGGCTCGGTGGGGTTTTGGCACGCCAGTGTTGATAACGGCGTCGACGAAGCACTGACGTGGATGGGAGGGAGGGGTGTCAGCTGGCCGTGGACGACCACCATTTGGAGAAGACCACCGTTTTGGTCTTCTCAAGTTGTTGGCCAAGTGTGTATTGTTCTTGGATTTTTTTAATATATGATCTGGCTCAAAATATAATTATGTCATAACTTATTTTATTTTTGAATAAAAAATCTGTTATATTATTTTTTTCACCAAAAACTCTTTTCTCATGACAGAAATATAGATAATGCAAGAGAGTTTTCACAGGTCGACTGGAGTCTCGACTAATTGACTTTCTAAAACACCAAAATCGACGTACTGACGTGACTTGATCAGAGATGTTGGTGTCGTCTAGGTCGACGACTCGGTCGATTAAATTCGCCTCTTTACACCTCTGGTCGACAACATCAGCTCGGCCAAAGATAACAAAAATGGAATTCTTAAGGGAGGTTTGCCAAAGTCGAATTCGTCGCGAAGCAGTGGCTCCAACCAACTGCGCTACAAGCACTTTTGTAAAATAATATATTATTAATTAATTATATATATATTCGGTTCATTTCGATTCACAACGTAAAACTGAATTGAACCGTTTGAGACTTGAACCTGAACCGACCCGAATTGTTCCGGGTCGGTTCAGTTCTTCAGGTTGAACAAACTTGAACAGCCCTACATGTTGCCTCTGTGCTCCCTCCGTGGCTGCATCATTGCAAATGCTATAGCTGTCCTCAAGAAGATGTGCACCATGCACAACCGACACGCTCCCTCCTAGCTAGCAACATCCACGCTACCCTGCGCCATGCACACTACCCTCCTATTTGTGCTCTTCCTCATGGTCACATATCCACCTCTCCTTCACTAGGCCATGCTCAAACGAGGCCCACACCATCATCCCATTGGCGTACTTGCCCACCGTATTGACGCCCAATAGCCACTTTGGCCTGCTGATAGTGCCATCATCGGTGGCACTATCGCTAGGATTATCCCTGCCCAAGTCTCACTAGAACTCCGTCCTCATGCTAGCCGTGCTCCCTCTCACTTTTACTCCCATGCCTTGCCTACCATTGCTACTAGTAAGATCTCTACCTCCTTCATAGGCTCTTGATTGCAAAGAAGATCGGAAGTAGACATCCCAAGACGACCAAAGAGGGGGAAGAACTCATCATGAAGAAGGTTGGTCGGAGTGCATGCCGTGTGACCCATGAACCCGGTATAGGCATGGTCTATGTGGTGGTATGATCCGTTTGGGCCTGAGCCAAACGGGACTCCACTAGAGAGAGAGAGGGAGACGATCGCTAGTGAGGACGAGCGCCTGCAAAACAGAAGAGGATCAGGGGGCCCGTGAAGGACCGGGGAAAACCTCCGAGCCTAAGTCAGTGGAGTTGCAAGGAAGGGGGTTTCGGAATGTGAAGGAGTGTTCGCATGAGAGGGAACGTACCGTTGCATGGTACTGTACCTGCGTTTTTATAGGCGCCGGTGGCCAAAGCCAAGTGCGTAACGTTGGTAGATCGTGCCTGAAAAGGCGCCTTGATGGGGAGCATAACGGAGGAGTTACGCGCCCAGGCGTCCGTTAGGCTGTAGGCAGTCGTGCCTTTGAGGGTGGAGATCGTGGCCTAGGATGGTTACACCGTGCCACGAGCCAGAGAGTTGGCTCGGAAGCCTTCAGAGATACTTTCCGAGCAGGTGACCCATTGGGGGACATAACGTGCTGTTCGGTGACATCTGGAGCCGTTCCGCGCAGCAGGGCTGAGGTCTTTTGTTCGGAAGCCGCCCGCTGACGAGCTCGGCTACGTTCCGCCAGGAATAACCGGCGCGGGGGTCTTCTCTCCTCTGATCCGTACTAAGGGCAGGGGATCGTACGAGGAGGCCACACGTCCGAAGGGGAAGGCGTTGATGGGCCCTGACATGATGGGCCTAGGTGGCAGAAGAAAACAGCCACCACACTTGCCCCCACGCCCCTCAGTGGTTCGGAAGTCAGAATGCTTGAGGGCGGCGACCTGCTCGGACGTCGCTCTGCAATAAATGCGGTATCGTCCTCAGAGATCCGAACAGACCTACGGTGACGCCGCGGCGGAGGTGTCTGTGCCTCGAACGCGGGGCTTTCATGATGACCACGTGGGTCATGTCAAGCCCGACGGTCACCCGCAAGTCATTTGAGGGGAGACTTGGAGTGGAGGGAAGCGACGTTTCCAGGAACGCTTCGAATTTCGCGCCTCACTTTCCTTATAAGGAAGGAGAGGGCGAGAGCGGGGTCTTCGTCTCCGAAAAGTTTTCCAGAGTCCACTGCTTCCCAAGCCACTTGAGGGCGGTTGTTCGTGGTACTGACGAGGCAGTTCTCCGAGGGGGGATGTTCCACAAGGAAGTGGAGACATCCTGCCCCCCATGCTCCCCACCTCGGTGATCACCGAAGGCCGTATAGTCGGCGAGAGTGCAGCGAGGTGATCGCTGAGGATTCTGTAGTCAGCGAGAGTGCAACCGTCCTCGGGGAGGAGAGCACTCAAGGTCCTGGGGACGCCGAGGAGGGCCGTTCAACAGCCCTTGTGGCCCCCGCCACCGAAGATGGTGGGGAGGCTCAGCCGACAACAAGGCAGGAGGCCACCGAAGCGGGTCAAGCTTCGGCCTCGATGAGTGTTGTTGCCGTGGCTTCCAGGTTGGTTCGGCCGAAGACCTATGACTGGTGATGATGCCGCGATCTCGTCTGCCGCCGCTGCGGCTGGGGCGAGAGCTCCGAGGGACGACGATAGACCTCTGCGGGAGGTGTTGCACCGAAGACTCCCCGTGGTGCCTTCCGTAGCAACTCTAGAGGCAACGCTCCGTCGCGTCGAAACGTCGCCAAGGAAGTTGCCTCCCAGCCCGTCTGCCTCCTACCTTGATCGCCTGGCAAGGTGCCAAGACCTTCCCGCCGAGAGGACTCCAGAGGTACAAACAGAAGAGTACCATCCCGAGAACCAAGATGATGACGTGGCAAGTGACGTCGATCTGAGGCTTGTGGAGGGTATATCTACATCACTGGGCGTCCTGAAGGCTATAGCTGCCGGTCTCGGAAGTAGAAGTATTTATACGAAGCACAGTCAGCTTACTGCCTGGATCTCACGGCGAGGCATAAGGCTCGCGAGGCAGATTTGGAGGAGGAGGTGAAGAACCTCAAGGCTGCTCTCCAAACCTCGGAGATGAATGTCGCGGTGGCCCGGGCAGAGAAGGATGCTCTGACCAAGGTGGTGTCAGATGCCGGGGTTCGTGCCGTGGCGGCGTACAAGGCCAGGCCGGATTACAGGGAAGAATTGGAGCAGTACGGGGCGCGCTGCTACAGAATAGGTCTAAACGCCGGAAAGGAGTTCGGGAGCGTCTATCTGGGTTGAGCGTGCACCGGGAAGCTTTCGAGGCGGCTGTTCGAGAGTGTAGGCGCCGGACCAATGATGCCCGTTTGGATGATGTGCGCTTTGTGCAATTCCAATCTGGGCGAATGCCTTCTTCGATGAAGGTGCCGGTCCCTCCGAACAGGCTCCTTGACTGTTTTTCTGCTCCATGTCTTTCTTGCACCTTCTTTTGTAATTGCGACCAAGAAAGGTTTAACGTAAAAACTTCTTGTGTATGAACTTTCCTGCTCATGGGCTGGTCTTATAGCTTTTTTCTCTACCTTTTCCCTTTTGTTGTTTGTTCCTGTTCGGCTCGTAGTCCGTTAACTTCATAAGCGTTGCACGTATGACACAGATCGTTTGGAACCGTATGGTAGGTCCCGATCAGAGTATATGCTAGACGCTTACGAAACAACAGGAGTAGGGAGGAGAGAGGTAGGATGCTAGGAGAAGGCTTTTACAAATAGTAAGCCTAAGATTAGAAACATGCCAAGTCCTGGGTATGCTTCGCCACTAGGGGTAGTGAGCTTATACGAGCCTTTTCCGAGGACATGGGTGACCTGATAAGGTCCTTCCCATCTGATGGCGAGTTTGCCGACTGCTCTTCGGGGGTCCGAAGCCGAACAGCGGCGCAAAACTAATCTCCACACTGAACCGCCTTTCCCGAACTCGCGCATTATAGTACTGTGCTAGTCGTTGTTGATACGAAACGAGGCGAATGCTGGCGTCGCTTTGTCGTTCGCCTAGCATGTCCAAGTTCTCTCGAAGAGCACGGTTATTGGCGGCTTCGTCGAAGTGGGTTGTCGGATGGTTGGAAGAGCCACCTCCAGAGGTATGACCGCTTCCGAGCCGTAGGCCAGGTGGAAAGGTGTTTCCCCTGTGGCTACCCGAGCAGTTGTCCGGTGACACCATAGGACGTTTGGGAGCTCGTCAATCCACGATCCTCCTGCAGCTTCCACTCTCGTGCGGATCCCGTGCAGCAATGTTCGGTTGGCGTTTTCGACCAAACCGTTAGCCTGGGGATGAGCCACGGAGGTGAAGTGGTTGTAGATCCCGAGCTCGGCGCACTTTTGCTTGAAGAAGGTGCTGTCAAACTGCTTCCCGTTGTCAGACGTAATCACCCTTGGGATGCCAAACCTGCAGAGAAGGTTCTTCCATACGAACTTCCACGCGGCTTGTTCGGTGATTGCGGCAACAGGTTCGGCCTCGATCCACTTGGTGAAGTAATCGATGGCCACGAACAGGAATTTCTTCCGCCCTTGGGCCTCTGGAAAGGGGCCCAAGATGTCAATGCCCCATCTAGCAAAAGGGCGCGGCTCGAACAGGCTGTGAAGCTGTTCGGCAGGCTGCTTGATGAGTTCTTCGAACTTTTGTCATTCTGGACATTTTATGACAAAGGACATGCAATCCTTCTGAAGAGAAGGCCACCAGAACCCTGCTCGGATGATGCTGCGTCTAGCGTTCTGCCCCCAGGTGACTTCCGCACAGCCCTTCGTGAACTTCTTCTGTGGCCGCTAGGGCTCCTCAGGATTGAGGCAACGCAGGAGAGGTCTAGCGAGGGACCGTCGGTAGAGTTTGCCTTCTACGAGAGTGAAGTGTTGAGCGCGCATTCTGACTTTCCGAGCTTCGCCCTGTTTAGGCGGCAGCTCGCCCCGGAGTAAGTATGCTAAGAGAGGGTCTACCCAACTCGGAGTTGATGGGCCCATTTCTATGGCAGCTACTTCAGCCTTCGTGCTCGGTAAGGCGAGCTCTTCTAAAACACAGAGCGAGAAGGGGCGATGTCACCTGAAGACGCCAATTTGGCCAGTGCATCAGCTCGCGCGTTCTGCTCCCGTGGAACATGTATAACTTCGAAGTATACGAGGCCCTCTATCTGGCTCTTGACCTGTTGGAGGTATTGAGCCATACGAGGTTCCCTTGCTCCGAACTGTCCGCTCACTGGCTGGCAACTAACTGGGAGTCACTAAAGACTCTAAGCCGAATGGCCCCAAGGTGCCTAGCCATGCGAATACCGGACAATAAAGCTTCGTATTCGGCGACGTTGTGGAAGGCCGGAAAGCGAAAACGGAGGGCGTACTGGAACTCTAAACCCTCCGGGGAGGTGAGGACCAAACCTGCTCCACTTCCAGTGATGCAAGAGGATCCGTCAACGTAAAGCTCCCATGGGGGCTCCTCTGCTAACGTGGATCCTGCTCGGCCGGAAGGGTACATTCTGCCACGAAGTCCGCTAGCGCCTGCGCTTTGATCGCCGTCCTAGGCCGAAAGCTGATGTCGAACTCACCAAGCTCTATCGCCCACTTAACCAACCTGCCGGAAGCCTCCGGCCGCTGCAGGATGGATTTCAGCGGTTGATCAGTTAGGACTGTAACGGAGTGGGCCTGAAAATAGGGCCTAAGCTTCCGAGCAGCTGTGACGAGAGCAAGGGCGAGTTTTTCTGCCCTAGGGTACCTCCTTTCAGCTTCTTGAAGGACCCTGCTGATGAGTATACAGGATGCTGTGCCGCTCCTACTTCTCTGATCAAGACCGCATGATGGAGTGTTCGGTGACCGAAAGGTACACAAACAGAGGTTCTCCGAGCACAGGCTTTGAGAGGACAGGAGGGGCTGACAAATATGCCTTCAGCTCGGTGAAGGCGGCTTCGCATTCGTCAGTCCACCGTACTTGCCCCCCTTGCTTCGAGGAGCTTTTAGGGCCTGGGAGCAACTTGAAGAAGTTAAAACTTCTTTCTGCTGCTCGGGACATGAACCGATTCAGTGCCGCGAGACGCCCCGTCAGGCGCTGGACGTCGCGCACTGTCTTTGGACTGCTCATTTCAAGCACTGCTTGGATTTTCTCGGGTTCGCCTCTATTCCTCTGTTTGATACGAGGAACCCGAGGAACTTACCCGACCGAACACCAAACGCGCACTTGGCAGGATTGAGCTTCATATTATACCTTCGCAGGTTGCGAAGGTTTCCTGGAGGTCGGAAATGTGGTCAGTACTCGGAAGTGTCTTGACCAGCATGTCATCCACGTAAACCTCCATGTTGCGCCCGATCTGCTGCTCGAACATCTTGTTGACCAGCCGCTGGTAAGTCGCGCCTGCATTCTTCAGACCAAAGGGCATTTGGTGAAGCAGTATAAGCCTAGGTCTGTAACGAACGTCGTGGCGTCTTGATCCGGAGGGTGCATGCTGATCTGGTGGTAACCAGAATAGGCATCCAAAAAGCTGAGAAGCTCGTGTCCGGAAGTAGCGTCCACCACTGGTCAATGCGCGGCAGAGGGAAGTTATCTTTGGCGTCGCTTTATTAAGATCTTTGTAATCCACGCACACGCGCCATTTGCCATTGGCCTTGCGCACGAGGACCACGTTGGAGATCCATCTTGGGTATTGGGCTTCTCGGAGGAGCCCAACAGCTCGGCTTTTGACCACGTGATCCTGTATCACGGTCTGCCGTTCTCGGTTCACGGGTCGCCTCCTTTGCTGTACTGGCGGGATTCGGGGATCCAGCCGGAGGCGATGCACCATGACTTCCGGGGGAATGCCTGGAAGCTCGTCATCAGACCAAGCGAACACGTCCAAATTGGCCAGCAGGAAAGCTGTGTAGCGCTGTTGCTCGGCCTTTGTAACAAGGCGCCAATGTACAAGACGTGTTCGGGGTCGTCACCCACTGAATGGGGATTAGATCTTCAGCAGGCGTCCCTCGGCTGGTTGAAGGCTGATCTGAGGCTGGAGGAGCTGATCAGCGAGTGGTTGCTTGTCCCTAGGAGAGGACATAGCAGCGACGAGACTCGCGCTGACACCCGAGCACTTCACCAACTCCGCTCGGAGTAGGAGAGGAACTTATCTTCTGATGGAGTGATGAAGGTACTGCCTTGATTCGCCCGATCAGCCTCTGCCAAGGATAGCATTGTATCCAGGCATATTGTTGATGACCAGGAAGTCAACGACTTTGGTCACAACCTTTGGGGCCGTCCCCAGGTGATCGGAAGCGAACCCTTCCCATGGGCTGGACCGAAACTCCCGAAAAGCCAAACAATGGCGAATTTACAGGGGTGAGTTGATCGGCGCGCAGCCCATGAGAACGAAAAGTCGTAAGCAAGACATCGGGGGCGCTTCCATTATCTACCAGAATCCGGCGCACATTACAGTGGTTGATGGTGGCCGAAATGACCAACGCATCTGTGTGCGGGGTCGTAACCCCTACAAGATCTTCGTCGAGAAGGTTATAGCCTCCTCGGGCGGTGCCGTGCAGGGCTGGCAGGATATGGGGCGGCCGAGAAGCCGAAGGCCTATCTACGACATGCACTCGCCTTGCGTAATCGCGTCGGCTTCGAGTGCTTCACCGCCCGCGCCGAAGCCTCCCGCGATCACGTTGATCTCTTGCCCATTGGGCTCGTTGTTGATCGGCTGCTCGGGAGTACGCTCCGGCGTCTGGGGCGTTCTTCATTCCGGCGCACGAATCGTCCAAGATAGCCACGCTTATTAGGTCTTCGATTTCGTCCTTAAGCTGGCGGCACTCGGCGGTGTGTGGCCGTGGTCGCGTGGAGTGAAACGACAGTATTTATTTTGATCGCGCTTCCGGGGGTCGGAGCGCATCCTTTGTGGCCACCGAACATATGCTTCATTCCTGATCTCTGCCAGGATCTGTTCGGGTGCCACGGTGAGGGGGGTGTAGTTGGTGAAGGGGCGTGGACGGCGCGGAGAGTCGCCATTGCGTCGTCCCTTCTTCGATCTCGGTCGGAACCGTTGTCGGAAGGCCGTCTTATCCGACTGCTCCCCTGTTGGCCTGCTCGCCGCCAGGCTCTCCTCGCAAGCCGCGTGGCGCTGTGCGATAGAGAGTAGTTCGGCGAGGGTGGAAGGTTGCTGGACGCGAGGGTCCTCTGCAGAAAGAAACCGTCGCGAGTGCCCTGGATGAGGGCACTGGTGGCTAGAGGGACGTCCAGTCGCGAGATGCGAAGCGCCTCTGTTCGGAACTCTTGACGAAGTCCCAGAGTGCCTCGCCCTTCTTCTGGCGCACGGCCAGGAGAGAAGCCGCCGTTCGCGGCTGCGAACTCCCACCAAGGAAGTTGTCCCGAAAGGACTTCTTCATTGGCGGAAGGAGGTGATGGAGCCCGCAGGGAGGGTTCGAACCAAGCCCTGCGGTCTCCTTGAGGGTTGCAGGGAAGGCCCTGCACTTGGCTGCGTGATGCTCCATGGAACACCATGTGTGACTCGAAGCCGTGGATGTGGTCGGCCGGGTCGGTTGTGCCGTCGTAGGGCGCGATGGTGGGTAGAGGGAGCTTGGAGGAGACCTGGGCCTCCAGGATCTCCCTACAGAATGGGGAGCGGAAGTCCAAGTAATCCTCCGCTGGAGCCTTCCCCTCCGCGCGCTGAACCATCGCGTCCATGCGGCGTTCAAGGTCGACCACACGCGTAGGGCCCTGGCGAGTCCTGCTCGGAGTTAGCGGGGGCCCCCCGCTCAGAGGCGGGGAGTTGCCTCCCACGATGATCGCGGCGGAACGGGGGGAGATGATAGAGCGGCGGGGCGAACGCCTGCGGCGCTCGGTGCCCGCCCTCCGACGGGGGGCCAGGTGTGAGACCGCGCGCGGACTCCGCCTGCTGCTCCTGAGGCGCCGGGGGGACGCGGGAGCGACGGTGCGATGATTCCACCTGCCGCTCGCGCGGCAGGGGAAACTGCCGGAGCCGCTGCTCCCGCCATCTGGGCTGTAGGGCGAGGCAGACGAATGTCAACTGCTGCATTTGCCCTCGAAGCTCTGCTACTTCGAGGCAGTTGCAGGTGCGGCAATCGCTGGCGTTGTGGGACGTCGTGATTGGCGCCGGCAGAGGCGACGGCGACGTCGCCAGGAGGAGATTGGCGACGAGAGTCCCTCGCGTCTGGCGAGGACCTCGTCGCCCTGCTGCCTACATTCTGGTATGAGGATCGTCCTCGAGCCATGGCTGTGTCGCTTCCCACAGACGGCGCCAAATGTGTGGTGGTAGATCCTGTTTGGGCCTGAGCCAAACGGGCCTCCACTAGAGAGAGAGAGGGAAGACGATCGCTGGTGAGGACGAGCGCCGCAAAATCAGAAGAGGATCAGGGGGCCCGGTGAAGACCGGGAAAACCCTCGATGCTAAGTCAGTGAGAGCTTGCAAGGCAGGGGGTTTCGGAATGTGAAGGAGTGTTCGCTTGAGAGGGAACGTACCGTTGATGGTATACTGTACCTGCGTTTTATAGGCCCGGTGCCAAAGCCAACGTGCGTAACGTTGGTAGATCGTGCTGAAAAGGCGCCTTGATGGGGAGTGCATAACGGGAGGAGTTACGCGCCCAGGCGTCGTTGGGCTGCTAGCAGTTCGTGCCTCTTGATGGTGGAGATCGTGGCCTAGGACGGTTACACCCGTGCCACGAGCCAGAGAGTTGGCTCGAAGCCTTCAGAGATACTTCCGAGCAGGTGACCCACTTGGGGGAAATAACGTGCTGTTCGGTGACATCTGGAGCCGTTCCGCGCAGCAGGGTGAGGTCTTTTGTTCGGAAGCGCCCGCTGACGAGCTCGGCTACGTTCCGCCAGGGATAACCGCGCGCGGGGTCTTCTCTCCTCGATCCGTATTAAGGGCATGGGATCGTACGAGGAGGCCACGTCCGAAGGGGAAGGCGGTGATGGGCCTGACATGATGGGCCTAGGTGGAAGAAGACAGAAAAACAACCACACAGTCTATATTGTATTCTGGGCCGCGCGATACTAACTATGCTGTGATTGGCCGTTCTAGTTCAATTACTGATCCAGCTATTCTTGATCCTACACATGTATATTAAAGCGATTTAAATTACCCATGAATAGTTAGGAATAATTTCTAACAAACTTTTTAATACCCTAAAGTCATGGAATCAGTTATGGTTGATCAATTAGTAGAAGATGCAACCCCAACACAAGTACAAGGAGAGAAAATGATTGACATAAAAAAAAAGAGTTGCTTTACTTCATGAGGATGAAATAATATTGCCCTAGTGGTTTTTTTTTCAATACAAAGGGATGAATGAGATATCTCCATACAAAAGCCAAGCCAGCTCATTGTGAAGAAAAAAAATTGCCAATTATTGCCATGGAAGATAGGGTGGCACATAACATTGAACGTTATAGACGGATAGATAGATTGATAGATTGATATAGATGGAGGAAAACTTTCTAAGGTTTTAGAATAGAAAATAGTTTATTATCTATCCTACGGAAGATGATACTATCCACTTCACACATGTATAACTTGTGAACGTCATATTTACACGGACCACTCGCATATATTTAAGAGAAAATAGTAACCGTTCATCCAAACAACAATTCTTCTACTTAGAATATGACCTGCCGCCAACCAAATATTTCTTTGCTTTCTATCGAACTTTTAGGCAGCACACCACCGACCGTTCTGTCTCACTAGCATTATTGATAAATATATGGTGTCCATGGATGGGTGTGAATGGTCTCTCCCCAACGCCAACCACCGTCAGGCGATCCTCCTATCATTATTTATGTGGGGTTTCTTTTAGTACATGCATATATCACTTGATGACGATGTAAATTAGGGTTTAATTAATTGCCGTAATAAGATTAGATATGCTTACATGTTACTCTTGGTGCATGCGAGTATATATCAAGAATCTGCCATCATTATTAATGGAATGGCATTTGATGGGCTAGGCCCATATAAATTAATATCTTATTTTGGTTTTGGTATTAAAAGCTCTCCCAATATTACTTCGGTTTGATTTTGCCACCAAAATGGATGGAGATTTAGTGTCAGGTATCAACATGTTAGTGATATACATACATACAAATTAATATATATATATATATTATATATATAATTTTTTTGTTGATGGAAAATCTTAGTGAAATAAACTATTGTAGTAGGGACTTATAAATAAATGTCCAAGTCCACACTAAAATTAGGTTACGCCTCAATCTTCGAGAGTTTAAAGCTTCCCTTTTCCTTTCTTTTCTCAACTCTTATTCTCTTTCTCTTTGACCATACATCTTTCTTTGCGTTTGCTAATTAATATCAAATTTATACGATATCATGTAATGAAAAA